>CM042179.1:6137316-6149816 GCA_023376005.1 Doryteuthis pealeii | reverse complement strand
CCTTCTTTTCTCACTCCTTCTTTCTGGCCAAACCTTTTCGCTTTGTTATAAAAAGTTAACTGCGTTTCTCACTGATTGGCATATATGTCCGCTTTTTAGACAAGTCTTTTCTTTATCGTAATAAATCCTAATCTTTCTTTCTTTTGTCTCTCATCTTTTGCACGGCGACTTTATTTTTCTTTATTTCTTCAATTCCTTATGTTTATTCTTTAATCTTTCCCGCTGAATTCTGTAATGTTTATCCATACAAATTCTTAGTTTTTTTTTTCTTTATATTTTCTCTTTCGTTTTTATAATTGTTTGTCTATTGTCACATTTCAAACATTTTTTGCTTCTTCTTTTCTTCTTCTTATTATATATTTTCTTTCTTTCTATCTTTCTTTTTCTTTCTTTCTTTCATTGAATGTTTTCTTTCTTTTTTTCTTTCTTTCTTTCTTTTTTCTTTCTTTTTCTTTCTTTCTTTCTTTCTTTCTCTTCTTTCTTTCTTTCTTTCTTCTTTCTATTTTTCTTCTTCTTTCTTTCTTTCTTTCTTTCTTCTTCTATCTTTCTTTCTTCTTTCTTTCTTTCATTGAATGTTTTCTTTCTTTCTATTTTCTTTCTTCTTCTTCTTCTTTCTTCTTTCTTCTTCTTTCTTTTCTTCATTGAATGTTTTCTTTCTTTCTATTTTTTCTTTTCTTTCTTCTTTTTCTTTTCTTCTTTCTTTCTTTCTTTCTTTCTTCTTCTTTCTTTCTTTCTTTCTTTCTTTTTCTTTCTTCTTTCTTCTTTCTTTTTTCATTGAATTTTCTTTCTTTCTTTCTTTCTTCTTTCTTCTTTCTTTCTTTCTTTCTTTCTTTCTTTCTTTGAATGTTTTCTTTCTTTCTATCTTTCTTTTTTTCTTTCATTAAATATTTTCTTTCTTTCTATCTTTTTTCTTTCTTTCATTAAATATCTTCTTTCCATCTTCTTTCTTTTCTTTCTTTCTTTCATTAAATATTTTCTTCTTTTTTACAATTTCTTTCTTTCTTTCTATCTTCTTTCCGTCTTCTTTCTTTCTTTCTTTCTTCTTTCTTTCTTTCTTTCTTTCTTTCTTTCTTTCTCTCTTTCGTAAGCTGTTTCTCTTTATTATTTAATAATTTTATCAATCTTCCTTCGTGTATTCACCTTCTTTCCTTGTCTCTTTTTCTTTTCTTTCTTTCTTTTTCTTTCTTTCTTTCTTTTTTTGTTTCATTTCTTCTTTTTTTCTTTCTTTTTTTTCTTTCTTCCTTTTTTCTTTCTTTCTTTTTTCTTTCTTTCTCTTTTTTCTTTTCCTTTTTTCTTTCTTTCTTTTTTTCTTTCTTTCTTTTTTTTCTTTATTTCTTTTCTTTCTTTCTTACTTTTTATTATTCTGCTTCTCTTTATTCGTTATATATTGATTTTTTCAATATTCACCTTTGTTTGTCTGGTTGTTTCTTCTTTTTCTCTTTATTATTAAATTATCGATTTTTATCAATCTTCCTTCTTTCTGTCTTTCCTTTTCTTCCTCTATCTCATTTATTTTCAATTTATTGATCTTTATCAATCTTTCCTCTGGTCTTTACGTTCTTTCTTTATTCTTTCTTTCCTTTTCACTTTCTTTTATGCTTCTTCCTTTTGCTTACTCTGTTTCTATTTATTCTTAGTTTATTGATTTTATCTACTCTTTGTATTCACCTTCTTTCTTTCTTTCTTTCTTTCTTTCTTTCTTTCTTTCTTTCTTTCTTTTCAAAGTATCTTATTTACTTTCGTTCTTCCTTCTTCTTCTTCTTTCTCTTTCTTTCTTTCTTTCTTTCTTTCTTTCTTTCTTCCAAAGTATTCTCTTCGCTTTCTTCTTCTTTCTTTCTTTCTTTTTTCTTTCTTTCTTTCTTCTTTCCAAAGTATTCTCTTCGCTTTCTTCCTCCTATTCGTTCTTTTTCTTTTTTCTTTCTTTGTTTCTTTCTATCTGTCTTCTTCTTTCTTTCTTTCTTTCTTTTCCAAAGTATCTTTATTTACTTTCGCTTTCTTCCTCCTATTCTTATTTCTTTCTTTCTTTCTTTCTTTCTTTCTTTCTTTCTTTCTTTCTTTCTTTCCAAAGTATCTCTTTTTGCTTTCTCCTCCTATTCTTTCTTCCTTCCTTCTTTTTTCTTCTTGTTTCTTTGTTTCTTTTGTTTGTTTTCTTTCCAAAGTATCTTTATTCCTTTCGCTTCTTCCTTCTTTCCTTCTTTCTTCTTTCTTTCTTTCTTTCTTTCTTTCTTTCTTTGTTTCTTTTTCTTTTAGTCTCGCAAACATTCTCTTTATTATACCATTAAATATTAATTTTCTATCTTTCTTTTGTGGAAGACAGCAACATATTTCATTCCTTCCAAATCATTCTCCTTTTAATTTCTTTCTTTCTTTCTTTCTTTCTTTCTTTCTTTCTTTCTTTCTTTCTTTCAGTCTTCGAAATTCGCTTCTCACGCTTATTGTGGATAGAGTGATTTTGCCTGTATAACTCGCTCTATTTGTAGATAGCTTCATTCTATACGAATTCTTTCTGTTATTTTTTCTACTCTTTAATACTGAGATGTTATAATCTATAAGATGGAATAAAATGGAATATAATTGAAAAATAAATAAGACCAATAAACCAAAAAAAAAACCCAAAAACAAAAAAAAAAAAAAAACCAAAGCAAATAAAAAAAAAACAAGAATGAAAAACAATTATGGTCCAAAAAATACCAAGTAAAAAGGAAAAATTAATTAAAAAGGAAAAAATTTAAAGGTCTTTCTGAGAGAAAAATGATTTAAATTCGACCAAGAAAACAAGTGACGATTAGCCAAAATTGTAATAAGAAATGATATACGGATGACTAAAAGTGCTTCAATTACGCTAAAGTAAAATGAATTAAACTGAACCAGAAAGAATTAACTGAATTGCAAATGTAAAGTAAAGTAGCTGGAAAGCAAGGGAGTCTATACCATTTTCACTACCGTTAATCAGAGTGATGTTGTGACTGAGTCACATGCAGCGCCACATCTACCATCAGCTCCCCTAAAATAAAGTAGCCGCAGTGGCTTATTGTTGGTATCAGCCGGAGAGCAAGTGTGTCCATCCTATTTTCACTATCGCTAAATCAGAGTGCTTATTGTCGGTATCAGTCGGTGGCCGAAAGAGTCTATCCCCTTTTCACAAGCGCTAGATAAGGGATATTTTTTCTTTAGTCTCAGCTGAAGCGCCACACCTAAATTCAGCTCCCACTTTACCGAACAATTCTAAGTGGTTCTACTGATGCGCTGAGTTGGTGAGGGCCGGTATCAAAATCAGAAGCTTGCGGTTCGGAGGAGGATGCTCTCTAAGCCGGGATGAATGTTTTACATCTTTTAATTCAAATTTCATAACATCATATCCGTTCTCATTGATTCATTCACCATCTAGATTTAATGCATACGTAAAAGCAAAACGCGTATACATGTGTATATGCGTGTATAAACACAGTGAACATCAGTACCATCCTGACCCCTCTTGTGGACTTACCCCTGCCGACCCCCCAAAAAACTGACCTGAAGGTACTGATGCTTATCTGATACACAAATGCAAAATATACCATATGCCTAATCTCTTTTTTTTTAAGGAACACCGATAGTAGTAGAATTGGGGTCTCTCCAACAAGCTAAAGAGACGATTCTTCCAGGCTGTGGTTGTGTCGGTATTGCTGTATGGCCGTACCACCTGGACCCTAACGAAGTGCCTTGAGAATAAGCTAGATGGGAGCTGTACGAGAATGCTACGGGCGGTCCTGGATAGGTCGTGGAAACAGCACCCCACAAAAGAGCAACTGTATGGCCACCTGCCCCCATCTCACAAACCATACGAGTGAGACGGACTAGACATGCAGGTCACTGTTGGAGAAGCAAGGACGAAATCGTAAGCGACGTACTACTGTGGAAGCCAGCGCATGGGCACACTAATGTGGGCCGCCCAGCCAGGACCTACATTGACCAACTATGTAGGGATACTGGCCGCTGCGCAGAGGAGCTGCCGGAGTCAATGAATGATAGGGAAGGTTGGCGAGAGATCATCATGGATATCCGTGCAAACTGCTCGACATGATGATGATGACTACTCGCATAAATCCCCAAATGGGTTTGACGGGGCTCCTTAGCCTTGTCGGCAACCCACCAACTCAAAGAGAAGTCCGACACAAAACCTCTGTTACAAGGAAAGGCTAGGGGAGTAAACCCCGTAAATAAATCAGGAGCTGGAGTCCCAGGCAATGTAGTTCAAGTTTTAAAAAAACCTTGACACTACTAAATACCCCCCCCAAAAAAAAAACACAAAAAAAAACAAAAAAACATTGACACTACTCCATCGTCTCTCGTAGACGGAAGGCTGCCAAACAAAAGCAAAACAACAAATAGACCCGGCCCCGGCAAGCATTCTGGAGATCATCATCATCATCATCATCATCATCATCATCATCATCATCATGTTGCGCTAGTAAAACAGATACCCGTAACAATCTCTCGCCAGCTGTCCCTACCACTCATTGCCCTCGGGAGGTTCTCTACACAGTATCTAGTATCCGCGCAGAGCTGGTCAATGTAGAACCTTGCTTGGCGGCCCACACTGGCATGTCCATGCGCTGGTTTCTACAGATAGACGTTGCTTCGCCAGCCGTGTCCAGCATGTATTGTTCGTTTCACTCGGGAGGTTTGTGTGATAGAGGCCGGGGGCAAGTGGGCATACAGCTACTTTCTTGTAGGGTGTCATTTCCACGATTTGCTTAAGATCGCAAGCAGCATTCTCGTGCAGTTGTCATCTCGCATATTCTCTAGGCATTTCATTAAGGTTCAAGTGGTGCAGCCATATAGTAGTATTGATACAACAGCTACAACAAAGAGAACTTGCCGACTGGTCGATTGTGCAATTCCAACAGACCACAGGGTGAAGATGAAAGAAAACGAAAAGAAAGACAAATACCTGGACCTTGCTAGAGAACTGAAAAAAAAAAGCTGTGGAATATGAATTCAAAAGTGATACCAAGTGCCTTTGGTGCACTTGGAACGGTCCCTAAAAGCCAAGAAAGGAGATTAGAGGAACTGGAAAGAAGAGGAATGGAGATCTTTTCACTCAGACTCCAGTGAAAGACCATCAGCTAACACTGGTGTGAAAAACTGAAAAGGGGTGAAATAATAATAATAAATGCAAAAACTTAGCCTTAAGTAGTACAAAGATATTTACCAATGCCTCCGCATGAGTAGGGTGTGACACAAGGTCAATTTCTTATGCGGGTTTTTAATGCTTTCCCTTCTTCAAGACAGTTTGCCAAACCAAGGTTAAAGAGACAGGTCTTTCCTACTATTTACCTATAGCTGGAGGGAGAATAGTTGGATAATACTATTCCAAAGTGTATAAGCCAAATATGAAATGCAAACAGCCTCGTCCAGGATTTGAACTCGTCTAGCCATGTCTACTTTCTTACGCTGGTAACCGTTACATCACGCGCCTCTACAGTACAAAAATATCTGTCTGAGTAGGAATGACAATATGTTGGGAATTGTGCAAATGTCTTCCACTCAAGCAATGATGTTTGTGAACTTGATATAAAAAAGTAGAAATAGATAGATAGATAGAGATATATAGATAGATAAATAGACAGAGAGAAGAGAGAGAGAGAGAGAGAGAGAGAGAGAGAGAGAGAGATAGAGAGAGAGAGAGAGAAAAGAAAGAGAGAGAAATAATAGGGGGAGGGCGAATGAGTTAAAAGTACTCATCACCACTGACGACTTTGTTGACTCAGCTATCAATGAGTTCTACGAATAAACAAGGAAGAGAAATCAAAGTTTTATTCATTTATTAAAAGTTGCTGTATAGCTAACAAAAGGTCACAAAAATTACTACAGAACATATATATATTATAAAAAGGGAGAGAGATCGAAAAGGAAAAGGGAAGCAACTCTGTAGACATTTCAAGAGACCATCAAAATGTATTGCAGATAAGATGACATGAACATGGTTTCAAAGAGGAAATTTGAAGAAAGAATTGCAATCCTTATTAACTGTCGAACAGTGCATGACAAAATGTTGAATTTCAAGGGAGCAGTAATACAATGTGCAACCGTCAATCATTATTATAAATCAATGATTAAATAAGAAAGACCGCCTTGTCGGCTGGGGCGTTAGAATGTACCGACTGCACCTCTGCAGAGGGGTAAGACTCCCCCAATGGGGCCACCTGTTGGCCTTGGGTGGCGACCCGTGATGCTTAAGCATAGAGCCCAGGTGGATGAGCAGTTCATGACATGCAATACTCCACTTTGGCCCTATCTTGGGCTAGACGGGCGGTCGGAGAGGCCCCCTCCGATCAAATCGGCTGGTTACGTCAAGCCCTAGCACCTATTGATTTTCCCAACCCTATTGCCCTTATGGCAAGCCCCAACCCCTTTTTTATCATGGGTGCTAGAAGGCGGTAGCGGTGGGTCTACATGTTCCTGGGAATGACGTTAAAACTCTATCTGATGTTGAGGTTCCAGTTTTGGAGGTTTGGGGAATGTGGAGCACCCCTTCATCACCATTGCTCCCTGGTCCACTCTGCCCCGGAGTGGTAGTACCTGTTTAGGGTCCCATCTATGGGTTAAATAGAAAATGTATTTATAAAAAAAATTGTATTATCCATTAAGAATTGATTTATTTGAAAACTTTATCGGCATTAAATGACCCACTGAGGTTGATATGCCGTAAAACAAACCAAACCAAACCAATAAATAAGAAAGAGAGAAAAAAAAAGAAGAGATGGTACACTAATCTAGTGGGAACGGGGATATTCCGGGAACTTTGGGGATATTCCGGGAACTCCAGATTTGACAAAAAAATACATATTTACGCAACCGCTCTACCAAAGACAGGATGTGACATAAGATAATTTTTAAGTAACTGGATTCATATTTAGAGTTTTTTTTTCTCCTAGACAAGTTGTCATACCAAAGCTAATGAGTCCCGTTTACCTTACTATACTATATGGGTAATTCCATGTCGAATCATCCAGGCCATGTCACCCACCCCCTTCAATGGGTAATTCTATGTCGAATCATCCAGGCCATGTCACCCCACCCCTTCAATGGTAATTCCATGTCGAATCATCCAGGCCATGTCACCCACCCGCTTCAATTTTCTGAAATTTTATCCAAATGTGAATATGTCTAAGTTTGCCAATCGCCAAAATTTGAGCTTCTAATTCCAAAATTGGCGGAGTTATGTCGATTATAGCTACCCAAATTCGAGGCGCAATTATTTCAGTTTTATGAATATAATATATATATATATATATATATATATATATATATATATATATAATATATATTAATATTTTATTTTTTCTTGAAGGCAACTACAATGCGCATATCGGCATTAAAATTCGATAATTATAGAAGATAAATAATATTGACAAGTGAATCTCGCAAAGAATTACTCGGCGTTTTTTAGAATATCGTACAGCAGCTGTTTCGACTTTATTAAGTTCCTCATATATATATATATTATATATATATATATATATATATATATATATATATATATATATTTATATATATATATAATTTATAAATAAAAAATAAAATATTATAAAGGTTTACTAGGTGACAAAGAAACATTCCCAACCATATTGGTTTCATGCGATGCAATCATCATGTGAAGATGTTTCAAATGTCATTTGAAGCATCTTCACCTGATGATTGCATCGCATGAAACCAATATGGTTGTGAATGTTCCTTTGTCACCTAATAAATAGATATGTAAAACCTTTATATATTCATCTTATATATTATATAACAGCTCTATTTATATTGGGCACTTACCAATATACTGCCTTTGGTACACCATTACAGCAAAAAGCTGAAACAGTTGACCATCTCACACTATAGTATATATATATATATATAATACTATATATATATATATATATATATATAAATATATTCAATTAGAAAGACTTACTAAAATAAACAAGAACGCATATAAAATAATTAGACTTATTTTTATTCTAATTGATTTATGTATGAAATTATACACAGGATTGATTTAACATGTCTGAGAATGAAACAATCAATAACATCAAGTAATCATTTATTAAAATCGATTTGTTAAAACGAGTATGCAAATTATCCACACCATATACTATGTAAACCTTTATTTCTTAGAGGTATATAAATATTGAAGGATTCTAAACGCATTAATAACATGTTTTCTTTATTATTGAAATTTGGTTTATTTTGGTTTGGTTTGTTAGATTTACGGCATGTCAACCCGTTGCAGGTCATTTAATGCTTAAACAAGTCATTTATTTTATAAAGGTTTCCATATTTCAAGTTCTTAATTTGTTCAAATTGGTACAAATAATTTTGTTAATTTCATTTGATTTAGTTTAGTTGTGTTACGACATATCAACCCTTTTCGGGTCATTTAATGCCGAAACAAGTGATTTTGATAAAAGTTTCCATGTTTTAAGTTCTAAGTAAAGGGGCCGGTTTAGCTCAGTCGGTAGAGTGTTCGGCTAGGAATCTCAAGGTTCTTGGTTCAATACAGGCCCTTGCCAACTCAGCGTATGAGTAGCACAGGGATCTGTGCGGTAAAGTAAGGAGCTGATGGTAGGTGTGGCGCTCCACCTCAGATACTCAAATAATCTCCTTGGTCTAGCGCTATTGAAAAGGGGATAGACTCCCTCGCTGTCTGGTCGATACCGACATTAGGCCGCCCCGACGACGACGAAGTTTATATCTAAATATTTGTATCTAAATATCTGATATAGTATAAATAAATATCATTAACTTCATTTAATGGTATAATAACGTGTGGATTATTTAATAGCCAAAACTATTAGAGCATGAGATAAAAGTTGATACTCAAGTTTCCTTTACAGGTGTAATTTTTGTAGATGAATTTCGTGGATGTATTTTATATCTGATTCATAATTTTCGGTATATTCTTATTTCTCTCAAGAAGGATAAAATGTCATCCATGTTCGTATTCTCAAACAGATTCCTCATATTATTTGCGTTGAAATATTCATTTCTGATTGGAGTGAAAGTTCCACACTCCATGAGGAAATGTTCGACAGTGCAGGGTGTTTTATGGCATATCAACCCTTTTTGGGTTATTTAATGCCGAAACAAGTCATTTCGATGAATGTTTCTATGTTTCAAGTTCTTAATATCTTCAAATTGATATAAATAATTTTCATCAACTTGGTCTGGTTCGGTTTAGTATGTTTAAGTGCATAATAACCCTGTGGGTTATTTAATACCAAAAACTGTTGAGTGTGAGATAAAAGTTGGTACTCAAGTTTCTTTTACAGGTGTATTTTTGTAGATTTTATTTTATGGCTGTATTTTATATCTGATTCATATTTTTTTTCGATATATTTTTTATTTCTATCAAGAAGGATAAAATGTCATCCATGTTAGTATTCTCAAACAGATTCCTCATATTATTTGCGTTGAAATATTTCTTTCTCATTAGAGTGAAAACTCCAAATGTCTGACAGTGTAGAGTGTTTGACATGTCTCTTACCATTGGCTGATCCTCCTGATTGAGCATAAAAGAGTGTGTAAGTCTTGAATGGCCAATAATGTCTGTTTTATGGCAATTAATATTGGTATTTTTTTGCGTCTTCATTCCAGACATATCTAGTGGTCATTATTAAGAGAACAGGTGTTAAATTCACAGCACCCAACTCTATATTCAGATCTCCACACTTATTCTTTTCTTCCTTCCTTCTTTCTTGCTTCTTCCTGCCTTTGATTTTTAGTTGGTGTCTCATTTGTTTATTTGTTTCTTTCTTTCTTTTTTCAGTCTTAGTTGTTATCTTCTTTCTTTCTTTCTGTTTCAGGAGTATTTTCTTTCTTTCTTTTTTCTTTCTTTCTTTCTTTCTTTCTTTCTTTCTTTCTTTCTTGCTTTTTTTTTCATACTTAGTTGCTATCTCCTTTCTTTCTTTCCGATTATCTTCCTCATTCTTTTTCTTCTTTCTTTCTTTCTTTCTTTCTTTCTTTTCTTTCTTTTTCTTTCTTCTTTCTTTCTTCTTTCTTTCTTTCTTTCTTTCTTAGTTGCTATTCTTCTATTTTTCTGATTATTTTCCTAATTCTTCTTTGTTTTTTTCTTTCTTCTTTATTTCTTTCTTACTTACTTTCTTTCTTTCTTTCTTTCTTTCTATCATACTTAGTTGCTATCTTTTTCATATTTTTCTGATTATTTCCTAATTTCTTTCTTTGTTTGTTTCTTTTTTTCTTTATTTCTTTCTTACTTTCTTTCTTTCTTTCTTTCTTTCTTTTCTTTCTTTCTATCATACTTAGTTGCTATCTTTTTCATATTTTTCTGATTATTTTCCTAATTTCTTTCTTTGTTTGTTTCTTTTTTCTTTATTTCTTTTCTTACTTACTTTCTTTCTTTCTTTCTTTCTTTCTTTCTCTTCTTTCTATCATACTTAGTTGCTATCTTTTTCATATTTTCTGATTATTTTCCTAATTTCTTTCTTTTTGTTTTTCTTTTTTTCTTTATTTCTTTCTTTTACTTACTTTCTTTCTTTCTTTCTTTCTTTCTTTCTATCATACTTAGTTGCTATCTTTTTCATATTTTTCTGATTTTTTCCTATTTCTTCTTTGTTTGTTTTTTTCTTTATTTCTTTCTTACTTACTTTCTTTCTTTCTTTCTTCTTCTTGTTTGCTATCTTTTTCATATTTTTCTGATTATTTTCCTAATTTCTTCTTTGTTTCTTTTTTTCTATTTCTTTCTTACTTACTTCTTTCTTCTTTCTTTTTTTATCTTTTTTCTTTCTTCCTTACTTTTCCTTTCGTTCATTCATTCATTCTTTCTTTCTCTCATTCTTACTTTCTGTCCTTCTTTCTGTCGTATTTTTTGTTTATTTCATTTTCGTTCATTTTTTTGTTTTAGTTGTTAGTTCCTTTCTTCTATTTTTCTTTCTTTCTTTTCCTTCTTCGTTGTTAAGCCCTTTTTTATTTCATTTGTATTTATTTCTTCTTTCTTTTTTCTTCTTCCTTATTTTCTTCCTTTCTTTTTGTCTTCGTTGTTAGTTCCTTTCTTTTGTTCATTATTTCTTTCTTTCCTGCTTAGTTTTTATCTCTTTTTTAACTGTTTTTCTTTCTTTCATTAATTTTTTCTTTTTTTCTTTCTTTTTTCTTCCTTTTCAATTTCCTTCTTTCTTTCATTCTTTCTTTCTGTTTCAGGGGTTATTCTCTTTCTTTCTTTCTTTCTTTCTTTCTTTCTGATTTCTTTCTTTCTTTCTTTCTTTCAGACTTAGTTGCTATCTCCTTTATTTCTTTCTGATTATCTTCCTCATTTCCCTCTTTCTCTCTTTCTTTCTTTCTTTCTTTCTTTCTTTCTGTTTTAGTTGTTATCTCCTTTATTTCCTTTATTCATTCTTTCTTTCATTCTTTCTGTGTTTATTGTTATCTCCTTTCTTTCTTTCTTTCTTTCTTTCTTTCTTTCTTTCTTTATTAGTTATTTCAGTCTCAATATACTTTATATACCTATCATAGCCACGGATTCAAACTACCTGTGTGAGTAAGTACTGTCAATAAAACTAATGACTAATTTCCACTGTTTAACCGTTATTTTCCCGTCAAAACAATTGACTATGCCAATCCATTATCAAACCACAATAGTCACGTGGTTTGTGTAGATCCGGTTCTTCTTCAAAATATTCTTTTCTCCCCCTTTTCCTTTTTATTTGTATACTACTGACGGAGTGGAAGCGCGTAGTGTAATTCTTAAAGTCATGAGAAATGGACTCCGTTCCCCGAGTTCAAATCCTGGACGTACTAATTGCATTTCCCTTAGCACTAATACCCTTGGGAAAGGTATGACTCCTACTCTCACTCCAGCTATGGATAAATAGTAGGGCAGACTGGGACTCTTTAACCTTGGTTAGGCAACCGGTCTAGGAGAAGGAAAACTCTGGATTCAAATATGTTGAACTCCGCTTAAGAAATTGACCTTGTGTCACATCCTGCTCGTGCGGAGGGGTTGGTAAATATATATATATATACTACTGACGTCACCGTTTAGATTGGGTTGTTGGTTTAATTTACGGTATGTCAACCCTTGTTGGGTTATTTCATACGAAAAAAAGATTGAGGCTTACCTTAAGTGCTATAGGGTTGGAAAATCATATAGGTGTTAGGGCTTGAAGTGACCAGCCGATTGATCGGAGCGGACCGTCTGTCTGGCCTAAGTAAGGGCCAAAGTGGAGTGCTGCATTACAAGGACTGCTCAGCCACGAGAGTTCTATCTTTTAGCATCATGGGTTCCCACTCACGGCCAGTAGATAGCCCCATTGCGAGGGTCTCACCCCTCTGCAGAGGTACTGTCGTATTCTTCTGCCCCACCGACAGGACTATTATCGTTTGGGGGCAAGATTATATGCATTGTCTTGGAGGCTCAATCAGAACTTTATTATTTTAACATGTAATGATATATAAGCGATGAAAAGGTAAAAGAAAGAGGAGACGAGAGAAGGCGATAGGGAAGGAGGAGATAG
>CM042179.1:6124816-6127316 GCA_023376005.1 Doryteuthis pealeii | reverse complement strand
ATTCATTATCGAATTCACCCCTATTCTCTGCCTCTTCCTCCTTATTCCATCATCATCATCATCATCATCATCATCATCATCATCATCATCATCATCACTAATATTATGAATATTTTCATCATTATCGAATTTACCATCAGTATTATCCTAAACTTCTCTTTCCAATCATCATCAGCAGCATCACTATTATGAATTATTCTCCTCCTTCTCCCCCTAATCATTATTATCATTATTTGTTCCTCAATATTGAATTCACCACTATCCTACTCCTCCTCTTCCTCCATATCTTCATAAACATCATTCATCATTGCTATTATTTTTAATGTCTTCATCATTATCAAATTCTCACTCCTTCTTCACCTAATTCTTGTCCTCCTAATCAACATCATCATTACAATCATTATGTGTTCATCACCATCGAAGTCACCACTGACATTTCCCTCCACCTCTGTATCATCATCATCATCATCATCATCATCATCATCATCATCATCAATAATATGATGAATGTCTTCAGCATTATCCAATTCGCCAATATTCTCCTCCTCCTCCTCATCATCATCATCACCACCAATATTAATGTCTTCAGCATTATCCAATTCACAATTCTCCTCCTCCTCCCTAACCTCCATACCATCATCATCATCATCATCATCATCACCAATGTTATGAATGTCTTCAGCATTATGTAGTTCACCATTCTCCTCCTCCTTATCCTCCATATCATCATCATCATCATCATCATCATCATCAATAATATGAAAGTCTTCAGCATTATCCAATTCACCAATAATCTCCTCCTCCTCCTTAGCCTCCTTCATCATCATCATCATCATCAGCATCATCAATAACATTATGAATGTCTTCAGCATTATCCAATTCACAATTCTCCTCCTCCTCCTTATCCTCCTTCATCATCATCTTCATCATCATCATCATCAATAATATGATGAATGTCTTCAGCATTATCCAATTCACCCATATTCTCCTCCTCCTACTTATCCCCCATATCATCTCATCATCATCATCATCATCATCACGATTATTTTGTATATCTTCATGGTCGAATTCACCACCATTCCACTCCCCCCATCTATGCTGCCTAATTATATTCATCACTATCCTTTTGAATGGATCTGCGAGGCTAGCTTGTTAACCATTACACCACGATGGGAAGCCCATACACTACTCTGTCCGTTTGTCACTGGTAAAATGCGACACAAGATCACAATTATGGGGCATCCAGCGAAGATAAAACTAGATATGAATATAACCATTTCTAAAGCTAAAAGACGAAAGGCTTCGAAGCATTTGTGATGGACAATGTAAAAGGGTTTTGTCTTGATCTGACAAACCACTGAAAAGAATTCATCTACAAATGAAGAACAAAATAGATACCGGATAACACGGATAAAATATTTTATTGCTTATTTCAACAGTTGCAGCAGCATATCACAGATAAAACAGGATAGATAAAGAACATTGACGGAATAAATATTCTTGGATGACACAATGTACACAATTCAGAAAGAATTGGCCTTGTTGAGGCATCCTCGATGTTTTGACGATGCCATTGGAGAATATGAAAAAAAAAAAAACAAAGTAAAATAAATCATTTGTAAGGCAATAAAATGTGCGTCGTTGGAAATTGTAATACAAATATATACCCCAAAGATTGTGTAACACAATTGTCGAGGGACACCTTCCTCCTGCGCTGCGAGTGACGACAACCTCCTGCGCTGACTACCAGTGCACTACTGGCTGTTGATTGAGACGTGTTAGCTACGCTTAACTGCCAAAATCCGTCTTGATATATAGCTATATATACATAATGTAATTCTATCACTTACATTTATTGCCGTAATAACTAAAAAAGAAGACATAAGTCACACAATATTAGAAATTAACTCTGAATGCATATAAGCCTTTATGTACAGTATGTGTACAAAATATACAGTAGGCATATCTAAAAAACTAGAGGTGATGAGTAAAAATGGATTTTAAATCTGAATTCAGCACCCCCAAATTAGGTAAAAACAGCTATTTTTGTGCTTGCCGCAATTTCTTTGTAAACCAGTGTAATCAAATGCACACAGTTAGCTTTTGCCTTAAAATCTATTGAAATGAAAAGGCAGACAAAGCCGCAAGAAAGGCACTTCAAGCAGATATGAGCAAATCTAAAATCCCATATACAGATCTGAAACCAACCATAAACAAATTTATTATAGACAAATGGCAGAAATCATGGGACAATCTGACCAAAACAAACTCCACGAAATACAAGAAGTTATTGGAGAGTGGCCGACAGGCCACAGAAGTATTAGAAGAGAAGTATTACTCGCCAGATTGCGTATTGGCACACCCGCATTACCCATTCGTACCTGTTAAAAGGGGAATGCCCCCAGTGTGTCCAACATACAAAGTACAACTTACAACCAAGCCATATCCTTCTAAATTGTAACAACTTAAAACAATTAACCAATTACATTGTACCTCCCGC
>CM042179.1:6119253-6124716 GCA_023376005.1 Doryteuthis pealeii | reverse complement strand
GGTGACCAATTGGAGGTTTTAAATCGACAGGACAGACGAGATAAGGGTCTATTTCTATTTTCACTAGCCTAGCCAGGCGGATTTTTGTTCTGAGGTAAGGAAACGCCCACAAACTCCATTTCAACCCTACTTTACCAATATTTACCTGTGCTTTTCCCTACGCTGAGGGGATTGGCCGAGGGGCCGTTTTACGGGAAAAACCAGGTGGAGGCTACCGACTGACTAAAACGGGGCCTTATTATAGGGTTCATTTAATTAAAATTCTAATTTAGCAAAAGAGTTTAAAAGCCAGAAGGGAGCCATGTATTTTTAGGATGGGTTGACCCCACTTTGAAACAATATGTAGGGCTGTGCATCCCAAAACGGCAAAACCGAAGGAAAAAAGCCACTTAAAAACATGTCAATTCCTGCAGATCACTGAAGGTGAACTAACCGATTGATCAGCTCAAATTTAGTGGGTGGACCCTTGGGAACAAAGCGAAAGATACGCAAAACATTTTGAGGGTTCGCTGTATGCCAGGGGGGACTAGCAAAGCTTAGTAAAAATATTTTGATGTCTTTAGTTGGAGTATTTAAAGGAAGAAAAACTTTTTTTAATAATTTGTGGTCCATAATTAAAATTAAAATTTTTCATAGTAATAATTTTAAAACATAAAAAATCTTCGGGGAAAAATTATGTTTTGCAAATTGCCCAATTTTAACTTAATATTTTAGATAAGATAAAAGGAGGCTTAATTTATAAGTGGAAAATATTGGATATTAACATGCTTGCTTTTCCAGGAACATTTAAATCATATTAAAATTATGTTGAATTAAAAATAGGACCCAAGAACAGAAGGGGAAATACTTTTATTTGCATCCAATTAAAGAAAAAAAATAGGTTTTTTAAAAAACGATTAAAAAAAAAAAATTAAAAAAAAAAGCTTATATGGAAATTTTGAAAAGCCGGCTTAAAGAAAGACTGAAAAGTTTAAATCAGCGATGAATCTGATCAATAATCTAGATTGGTTGAACCACTTGGGGATCAACGAGGAGTACCGCAAAAAAATTTCTTGAGGCTGTATGCCAACCTTTAAGCCCAAGCCTTATTGGAAAAAATTTTTTAAGGCAATGTGCTTTAAAGCACGGGAAACTGGAAAGTTAACTCTTCAGCGATGGAAAATATTCAAATTCTAGATGGAGAAACTATTAGGAACAGCGAGATACTGCAATTAATCGGAGTTCCTGTGTGGCCCAAATAACTGGCTAGGGTTAAATTCTAATTTACGTTAAGGCACCGGGTACCTATGGGGACCATTAAAACATGAAAAAAACCTGGCGCCCAAAAAATTCCCAAAAAAAAACATTTCTTTTCTTTCTTATGTGACTAATTATTGTTCTCGATTAATTGTTTTTTTAGCCGTATTTAATTTCTTATCTATTTAATATTATCCCTTTTCTTCCAAAAAATATTATTTATCCTTTTAAAAACCATATTTAATCCTTTGGAATTTTTCTATTTTAATTATTTAATTCATTCTTCCTCAATTCGTAATCCCACAAGTTATCGCTCTTCCTTATAATTTAAATCCTTAATCCCTTTTTCTCAAAATAATTAAATCCTTTTTTTAAAAAAACATTATTAATCCATTGTTTGAAGTAATTTTCTTAATTATTAATCAATCTCTCCAATTTCAAGTTAAATCAAACATATTCGCTCATGGTTTTTATATTTAAATCCTTATCCTTTCTTCAAAAATTTTATTAATTCCCTTTCTTTAAAACAATATCCATGTTGAAGTAATCTTTCTATTTAATTATTAAAAATTCCAGATTCCCTCAATCAGTTATTCACCATTATTCGCTCTGTCTTTTATAATTAAATTCCATTAATCCTTTTCTCCAAATTATAATTTAAATTCCTTTCTAAACATTTAATCCAGGTATTGAAGTATTTTTTCTATTAAATTATTATCAATTCTTACCATTCTTTATCCCAATATTCGCTCTGTCTTTTATTAATCCTTAATTCCTTTTCTCAAAAAATATTAATTCCTTTCTAAATTATTAATCCAGATTTGGAGTATTTCTTTCTATAATTATTAATCCAATTTCTCAATCCAAGTTAATCCACATTCGCTCTGTCTTATATTTAATCCCATCTTTTCAAATATATTTCTTTTCTAAACATTATTAAGCCATGTTTGATGAATTTTATAATTTTTAATCCCAATTCTTTCCAATCCCAGTAAATTCCCACAAAAATATTCCGCTCGTCTTTTATACTTAATCCTAATCCTTTTTCCCAAAATTTTTTCTTTCTAAACATTTATTTAAACATGTATAATTTTCTATAATTATTAATTTCCAATTTTCTCATCCCAAATCCACAATATCCGGGCTCTGTCTTATATATCCCTAATCCCTTTCTTCAAAATATTAATACTTTAACATTATAATCCCATGTTTTGAGTAATTTTTTCTTTTAATATTTAATCATTTCTTCAATCAGTAATCCAACCATTATCGGCTTCTGGAGAGAGTAAATCTTTTTATTAAATTATTAAAATCAATTCTTTATCTCAATCAGTAAAATTCACATTATCGCTTCTGTCTTTATATATCCTTAAATTCCTTTTCTGAAATATTAAAATTCCTTTCTTAACTTATTATTTCCATATGTTTTTGAAAATCTTTTTCTATTATTATAAATTCCAGTCTTCATCAGTAATCACACCCAATTAATCGGCTTCTGTTGGTCTTTATTATAATTAATCTTAATCCTTCTCAAAATTAAAATCTTCAACATATTTAATCCCATGTTGAGTAATCTTATCATTAAAATTAAAAATCCAAAATTCTCTAATTCAAAAAAATTATTTTTGCAAAATTGGTTCAATTATCCAAAACTGAGACTGGCAGGGTTTAACCAACGAAATAACATTTCAGAAAATATTTTAAATTTTTCGGTGGAGTTTAAAAACAAAATTACTGAAGTGTTAAGATCCAATAGGAAAAAAAAAAAATTGATTGGTTATTTTAAAATCTTTCCCCTGGCCCCCACAAAAAAAAAGAAACACTTGATTAAGTATGAACTGAAAACAATTTTATTGGGCCGGGCCTAGTCGTTTATTAAAAATTTCAAATTACTTAATTATTTATATTTTTAAACATGAAATTAAAAATGTTATATTAATTATTATTTAATTTATAATTAATTATTTAGTAATATTATAACAAAAATTTATATTAACATAAAAAATTATACATAGGAATATTAATTATTATATATGATTTATATTATATATTAATAATATAATTTTATTATTATATTATATATATTATTAATAGTAAATTTGAATGTATATATTTTATAAATATTAATATTTATATTATATTTATTTAAACAATAATAATTAGGGGATATTTTAAATATTAAACATAAATTTATAATTAATATTCTTTACAAAAATTTATTCAAAATATTTTAATTAGAATAAAAGGAAAATATTAATTTTAATAGATTTAATTAATTAATAATTAATATATTAACAAATGCTGAGTGTTAGGGAATCTTATTAGAAAAATTAAAAATTTATAATTCTCCCCTGGGCCCCAAACCAAAAGAAAACCACTTGAAATAAAGTAGAACCTGAAAAAACAATTATGGCGGGCATAATTTTCTTCCGTTTTTTTCATAAAATTCCAAATTTTAATATTAATTCAAATTGAAATTAATGTTTTAATTAAATATTATAAATATTAAATTAATATTAATAATTTATTACATTAAAAAATATTATTAACATTAAAAAATTATACATTTAAAATATTACTATATATGAATATAATATATAATCATAAAATTTAAATTATTAATTATATATTTGAATATAATATATTTTGATTATATATAATATTATATATTTATTATTTATAATACATATAAAATTAGGTATTAATAATTATGCATATATATTAGGACTATATTTATTATTATACATTATAATATAGGGAACTGACTATATAAATATTAACCATATAATACTAGACTAATTATAATATTATTACATAAATATTAAACTATTATAATATATTACATATAAAATAGTTATTTGCCATAATATTATTACTAAATATATAATATAATTTTTAAATATATGAATATTATAATTAAATTAATAATATTTATAAATTTAATAGAAATTATATTGATTAAATAATATTTAAAAACCAAATTGCTGAGTTTAGAATCCTATTAGGGGGGGAAAAATTAAAAAATTTTATAAAATTTTCCCCTTGACCCAAAACAAGAGGAAAACCATTAAAAAATTTTTTTAAAAAGTATGAAAACTGAACATTCTTGGCGGCCTTGTTTCGTTTCATAAAATTCAAAATTACGCAGATGACTTCGATCAATTTTTCTTTAATCAATTTGGATCAATGAAGTTAAGCAACGATAAACATGTTCGGAATTTATATGGGTGACCTTTAGGGAAACCCCTGATACGGCAAGCAATCTGAGGATTGTGTGACAGTTTAAGCAAACTTAGTAAACTCTGTCACACTTAGAGCTCTGGTTTCCGCTATATCACTGGAGTTAAGCAACGATAAACCAGCTCATAATCTAAATGAGTGACAACTTAGTAAGGACATATACCGTAAGCAATATGTAGATCAGAAAAATGTATAAAATCCCTCCGCTACAATCAAAGAAACATAAAATAAAGTATGGCGGTCTTGTTTCGTTGGTTAACATTCAAAATTACACAGAAGTCTTTAATTTTTCTCTTAATCGAGTTGATTGTATCCCCTAGATTAATGAAGTTAAGCAACGATAAATATGTTCAAAATCTAGATGGGTGACCTTTAGGGAAACCCCTGGTACGGCAAGCAATCTGAGGATTGTGTGACAGTTTAAGTCGAGCTTAGTAAACTCTGTCACACTTAGAGCATCGGTTTCCACTAGATCAATGAAGTTAAGCAATGATAAACATGTTCAGATTTCAGATGGGGAACGTTTAAGGAACCGCGTATACGCCAAGCAATCTGACGATTGTGTGACAGTTTAAGCCGAGCTTAGAAAACACTGTCACACTTACAGCACCGGTTTCTGCTACATCAAACCAGTTAAGCAACGATAAACCCGCTCATAATGTAAATGGGTAAACAATTAGGAAGAACATTTTTGAAGAAAATCTGGAATGGGCCCATCAGCGGAAATTGGAAAAATATGAAGACCTACGTGAACAATGCGTCAGAAATGGATGGATAACGGATGTATTTCCCATTGAGTCGGATGTCGGGGGTTTATTGCCAACTCAACCTCGGCATTTTTGTCTAAACTTGGACTTTCTCTACCAGACAATAGGAAATACTTTAAAAAGATTCAGGAGAAAGCTCTGACCGCATCAGCGTGGATATGGCAGTCCTATATTGTGACATCAAACCGACAAAGTCTGGTGGTATCGTGAGATACTGCTG
>CM042179.1:6106753-6111753 GCA_023376005.1 Doryteuthis pealeii | reverse complement strand
TGGGATGGGCTTCCTAAATAAAGTTTTAATGTGTCTATCTTTCAATATGTTGCGATCCTGTTGGGCTCCGGATATATATAAGTAAATTCGGCTATTCTGCACATATTTTGTTATCCGCTACACTGTCTTTGATTGGCCCGTGAGGTATATGACATAAGCCTGGAGTAAAAAGATAAGCTTTTTCAAGTCACCGTAACCTGAAACTTTACAAACAATGACGTAGCCCGGCTCGTCTTATTTCTGAATCTTTATCTACGCATTCGCACTTGTTATATCTTCGAATGTAGCTCAGGGGTTAACCGTGCTGAATTTTAACTGCAGGGTCTGAGGTTCTCGATGAGGATCCCTTTCTGTATCGTTTAATTGTAGCACATACATACATACATACATACATATATACATACATGTTAGGGTAGCGTAGACATAGAATCAACGGCACTTGGTAACTGTCAGTGTCTCTTTTAAGCAATCATCGGACCAACTTCGACTAGGAACCACAAGGTTCTGGGTTCGATACTGACCCTCGCCAATTCAGCATATGAGTAACACAGGGATTGTGCGGTAAAGTGAAAGGCCGATGGTAGGTGCGGCGCTCCACCTCGGATGCTAAAAAAGTATTTTAAGGACTTTTTATTCTGAGGTGGAGCGCCACACCTACTAACATCATCTCACTTCATGCCACAGATCCAAGCTGTGTCACTCAGTGTGCTCAATGTCATTGATAGAACATGTACGTCTAAGTTAGGATAGCAAAGACATGGATTCAACGGTGCTTGCTAATAGTTTTTTTTTTACGGCATATCAACCTCAGTGGGTCATTTAATGCCGATAAAGTTTTGAAATAAATCAATTCTTAATTATAATACAATTTTTAAAAAATACATTTTTCTATTTAACCCATTGATGGGACCCTAACAGGTACTACCACTCCGGGTCAGAGTGGACCAGGGAGCAATGGTGATAAATGGGGTGCTCCACATTCCCCAAACCTCCAAAACAGGAACCTCACCATCAGATAGAGTTTAACGTCATTCCCAGGACATGTAGACCCGCAGCCACCGCCTTCTAGCACCCATATGATAAAAAGGGATTGGGGCTTGCCATGAGAGCAATAGAGTTGGGAAAATCATATAGGTGCTAGGCTTGACGTGACCAGCCGATTGATTGGAGGGGGCCTCTCCGACCGCCTGTCTAGCCCAAGATAGGGCCAAAGTGGAGTATTGCATGTCATGAACTGCTCATCCAACTGGGCTCTATCCTTAAGCATCACTGGTCGCCACCTACGGCCAACAGGTGGTCCCATTGGGGGAGTCTTACCCCTCTGCAGAGGTGCAGTCGGTGCATTCTAACGCGCCAGCCGACACGGCGGGCTTGCTAATGGACAGTTTCTCAACTATGTGATTTTCAAAGTTTTCTCAAGTTTTGTTTGAGAATCACATAAGTGAGAAACTGTCTTTTGACTTCATGTCTTCGCTACCCAAACTTATATGCCGGTTGAGCAGAGTCGGTAGAGCACCTGCATAGGAATCACAAGGTTTATGGTTCGATACCAGTCCTCGGCAACTCAGCGCATGCGAAGCAAAAATTGGGTAATCTGATCCGTGCAGAAAAGTAGGGAGCTGACGGTATGTGTGGCACTTCATCTCAGCAAAAATAATCTCCCTGGTCTAGCGTCAACGAAAAGACACTAGACTGCCTCGCTGTCAGGCTGATACTGACAATAGGCCACTCCGCCAACTTATATGTACACACACACACACACATACACACACACACACACACACACATATATATATAAATAAGGTATCCAATATATATATATATATATATATATATATATATATATATAAATGTAAGGTATCCAATATAATATATATATATATATATATATATATATATATATATATAAATGTAATGTATCCAAATGACTGGTAGTAAGGGATAACTCCACCTGGGATCCACAAAATCTCACTGTATAACCATACTGTATGCTCCTGTAAGTGCAAGCATATATTCATACACGTATTTTTATAATTCCCTAAAAAGAGCTCAATGTATAATAATCAATAAGTTAGATTAAATACTGAGCAATATTTAACTTTCAAAGAGAGAAAAAAGCTTTTTTCTCTCTTTAAAGTTATATATATATATATATATATATATATATATATATATATATATGGTGTGTGTGTGTGTGTGTGTGTGTGTGTGTTTGTGTGTGTATGTGTGTGTGTGTGTGTGCGTTTGTGTGTTGACATCACGGATTTTCTTGACTCCCTCTCACCATGCTTCCCTATCGATCATCGCCCTTGGCAAATAAAGAACGCATCCAGTGTCTGCTCAGAAACTGATGAATGTAAGATGTTACTGGTCGGCCATCAGATGTATGTCTACGCGTCGTGGTGCATAGGAGAATGTTGCTTATGGGTTTGTCCTTACTTCTCCAGTAGTGCCCTGCATGTCTTGTATGCTTTGTGAGATGGAAATCAAATGACCGCACAATTGCTCTTTTGCAGTATGCTGCTCTCAGAAATTGTTTTAAACACCAGGCAGTATTCTTGCAACAGTAGATACTGTAAGCAGCCTGAGTCATTTTTTAAAATCAAAATGACTTGATTCGGCATTAAATGACCCGAAAAAGGTCGATATGCCGTAAAACAAAACAACTAAACATCCAACAGTCACTATTGTGATTTACTATTTAGGTAGATTTGGTGCAAAGTCAAAACTATGAGGCACCCAGTGAGAATCCAACTCATTAATAATGGTCTTGGTAGAGCATCCGCTTAGGAACCACAAGGTTCCGGGTTCGATACCGACACTTTACCAACTCAGCGCATGGATAGCTCAGCTTGGATCTGGGCGGAAAAGGTGAAGAGCTGATTGTAGGTGTGGCGCTCCACCTCAGATGCCAAAAAATTTTCCAGTCGATTTGTTAAATTCCAAATGGTGGAACCATACAGTAGTACTGACACAAGAAATGTTCAAGGTAATTTTGTTCTTTCATCCTTTTTTTCATTGTGAAAGATATGTTGGAACAACTTGATTACAGACTATACTAATGACATTATGGAGGCGCGTGGTGTAATGGTTATTGTCATAGAAATTGGACACGGTGAGACGAGTTCAAATCCGAGACGAGGCTGTTTCTATTTCAGGTTGCGCTAATACCCTTGGGAAAGGTATGAATCCGACTATTCTCCCTGCAGTTATACATAAATAGTAAGGCTGATGGAAATCTTTGACCAAAGTTAGGTAACCAGTCTAGGAGAAGGAAAAATCTGAATTCAAACCTCTTAAATTCCATCTAGAAATTGATATTTCTAGATGGAATTTAAGAGGTTTGTCTCTGTCTATCTATCTATTGTTCTGTCTGGGGATGCAATTGAAAACAAAACCCTGTACCAAGATTTTTTTTTAAATTTGGGGGTGGAGTAGAATTTTACCAGGAATTTGTATTTAAAACATCTTATACTATATTTGTAGTGTCTCTATAGGTGCAATTAAAAAAAAAAAATTAAAAAAGCCCTGTAACAAGATTTAAGAAAAAAAAATTCTCGGGTAGAATTTGAGAGGTTGATATTATATATATATATATATATATATATATATATATATATATATATATATATATATGCTAATGACATGTTAATATTAGGCGGACGTCCTTGTGAATTGGCAAACCAGTCAAGAAGAAGGAATAGCTCATAATTAAAAAAAAAAGGCAGATAGGATTAAAAATATACATTTATCTAGAAAAATATATTATTTACTACAAAAATTCTGTGCATTGTAGGTACATATTAGTTGTAAGTTTAGAAAAACCTGTCATATCTGAGGAAAAGATAGATAGATATGAACAGTCTGAATATATATATATATATATATATATTTTTATTTTTTTTTTTTCAAAGGAACTTTTCGTCTTACCCGATGAAGCTTTCAGCAGAAACCGCTGGTTGTAATACCTTCCCGTAATTAAATAAATAAAAGCAAAAACTTTTATTTGTTTTGATTTCTCATTGAACTATATATATATATATATATATATATATATATATATATATATATATATATAAAATGTTGGTCTGGCTCCAACGGGAGAAAATTTAATATTTTATAAAAAGAAGAAGGTCCGCAAAATGTATTATGTTCTTTTAATCTTACATACGCGACACGTGTTTCTGATCTATTGTCTTCTTCAAGCATTGAGTTATCATTTTGGCAGAATATGTCCGATATTTGATAAGTGTGTGTGTTCTGCAACTTTTCTATTATAATATATATATATATATATAATTATAATATAATATATATATATATATATATATATATATTGCATACACGCGAGTGGAAATGGTCCATAACCCAGATACCCATGGTATTTAAGGCCTTTTATTCCCCAAATAACTTTTCTCTGTTTACAATAATTAAACATTGAGCTCTCATTCGGAACCTGAACTCTACAACAAACTACTGGTAGAGAATTAGGATCCGCCTAGAATCACCTTGTACCAAGAAACTTGGTACCGTACCAAAAAACTTGGTACCGTACCAAAGTATATTATATATATATCTAATATATATATATATATATATATTATATATGTGTGTATCTGTATCCGTTTTTTTGAAGTACACAAATCAGGTTTGGGCATTAGTGTACAAAAAACGGACACAGACATAAATATATCCTAAATATACTAGCAAATATATGCACCCTCCGGGTGCAAGTATTTCAGTTTTAATATAATAAAATATCATGTTAAATTAGAAAAGCTAATGAAACTGAATAAGAATGCAGATAAAAAGATTTGGAACAGAGGGGGTATGATTGAAAAATAGAACAACTTTGAAACTAACTCTTCCATCATTTTCCCTTACTCCCGTCTTTCATTGCTAAATTTTCCTAATTTAACCATTTAGTTAAAATAGGAAGTAAAGAATAATATTACAGTTATTTCTTCTTGTTAATGGATTTCTTTTAAGATTTATCCCCG
>CM042179.1:6091753-6101753 GCA_023376005.1 Doryteuthis pealeii | reverse complement strand
AGTTTGTATTATAAAATAAGGGCGTATATTATTAAACATTATTCATTATGAGATTCTATGATATTAAAATTCTATACAAAGTTACGAATACTAGCAGGACCTGTGGATATACCACAGTATGATAATTTAATTATTATCATGCTTGATATGTTTCCTTAAAAGCTATTTTCATCCAGGAATATGCACTGTCTATGGATCAGTGGGATTGTATTTTCTATGTATTTGAATTTGAGTTTTGTTTAACGACATATCAAAATCTCTAGGTCATATATGTTTGTATTATAAAATAAGGGCGTATATCATTAAGCATTATTCATTGCGAGATTCTATGATATTAAAATTCTATACAAAATTATGAATACTAGCAGGACAGTACGATAATTGATAAATTGGGTTCTGTTTTTTCTGGGTTACTGATGTTACTCAACTAGGAAATAACCCATTTTTTGCGATGGGACTTGATGATTTGCATTATTTTGAATTTTTTCAGACTGTTGTCCTCATCTTTATTGTTATATACACAACATGACCGTAATAATATAATATCTATCTACAGATAAAATTTTATTAAGTCATTCATCCGATAATTCCCAGAAATGCTATCTTAAATCATTCTTCCTGCCATTTTTATTATTATTATTATTATTATTATTATTATTATTATTATTATTATCATTATTATTATTATGAGGTTTTCAGACTTGCCGTAGACGATGGTTTAAGTCTCCTCAGGTCTCCAGGATTCCAATTCACCCAAATTCTTTTCCAGAGGTTTGGGACCGTTCCAAGGGTAGCAATCACAAATTAATAAACCTTCACCTTCATGTTCCAAAGTTTCTTCAGTTCTCTGGCAAGGTCTATGTATTTGTCTATGATTTCGCTTTCTTTCATGTTCAATCGGTAGTCGGCTGGGACGTCAAAATCCATGAGATGACAGGTTCTCTTTTTTCTTGTCGGTTATTACCAGATCCGTCTCCTGGCCGGGATATGGTGATCCGTCTGTACCTCAAAGTCACAGAGAATTTCATGCGTCTCGTTCACCAGGACATGTTCAGGCTTGTGCATATACCATTTGGTTGTATGATTAAAATTGAATTTCTTGCACAATTCCCAGTGGATTACCTTTCCCACAGAGTAGCGCCTAGGCTTGCACTCTCTTTGTACTAGCTTGGATTATTATATATTATTATTATTATTATTATTATTATTATTATTATTATCATTATCATTATCATTATTCACTCCTTTTGAGTTTTCACACCAGTGTTAGCTGATGGTATTTCACTGGAGTCTGAGTGACAGCAAGTCTCCTCAGGTCTCCAGGACTCTTCTGAGTATTCTGGCAGATTGCAGCAGTGCAGTGTTCTGAATGGTTTCAATCCTTCCTTTGATATCCAAACTTTCCAAACCCTTTTCCAATCCTTTTGGGACTGTTCCAAGTGCACCAACCACAATTGGTATCACTTTGACTTTCATGTTCCATAAGTTTTTCAGTTCTCTGGCAAGGTCCAGATATTTGTCCATTTTTTCATTTTCCTTTAGCTTTACCATGTGATCTGCTGGCACTGCAAAATCCACCAGATTATTATTATTATTATTATTATTATTATTATTATTATTATTATTATTATTTGTTGTTGTTGTTGTTGTTGTTGTTGTTGTTGTTGTTGTTGTTGTTATGTCTCCTTTGGCATCTCTCCTTTTTCAATGTTCTCAAACCGATATTTAACAAAAGAAAAAAAAAACATTAAAAAAAACAGACAAGTATCCTTAAACAGAACATAAACTGTTAATATAATATCTATATAAAGATAAAATTTAATGATGGGATAGATTTTATTATTTAAAATTGCATAAATATTTTATTATCAAAATTTCACAAAAAAAAATTCACAAAAATACGTAGAAATAATAAGAATAAAGGACAATTAAGCATGCTGAACAGATTTTTAAAAATCACATACAATTAACGGATGGAATATTTAAAGATTCAATCGAAACAGAAATATGTATAAAAGCATGGGGAATAAAGAATAATTTGAAAAAATCCTTTGTTAACAGAAGAAGAAAAAAAATCAATTGTTTCAATCATGATTGGGGAATGAAATAGAATTGTAAGCAAATATATCTTAAATGAATGAAAGAGAGATAAAAGAAATCTTTAAAAAAAGAACGAAAAGAAAGAAAAGAACTTACGTATTTTTGAAAAAAAATACAAAACAGACAAACAAACAAACAAACAAAACAATAAGCGTTGCGTATTTACTCGCCCAACGAAAATGTAACGCACGCAATATTGTTTGTCACCATCCACAACGAAATTAAATCTAAAAATATATCACATTTATCAACAGACGTACATGCAATGCCCCCCCCCCTCAAAAAAAAAGAAAAAGAAAAAGAAATAAGGAAACAAAAATAACGTTTCCTTTTTCTGCTTTATTTCAGAATTGCCTATTCATCTATTTACGCTTATATATAAATAGGGCAAATACTGGTTCACGAAAAAGCCGATATTAATTTAGGTTTATGAAAATAAGGATAAAAAAAGGCAATCTCTATAATAGCAGCAATAATAGAAAATTTGTACTACTACTACTACTACTACTACTACTACTACTACTACTACTACTACTACCACTACTACTGCTGCTGCTGCTGCTGCTGACGTTGCTGATATTGCTGGCAATAATAATAATAATAAATAAAAATAATAACAATAACAACAACAATAATATTAATATTAACAACAACAATAATAATAATAATAATAATAATAATAATAATAATAATAATAATAATGGACAAATATCTGGACCTTGCCAGAGAACTGAAAAAGTTATGGAATATGAAAGTGAAAGTAATACCAATTGTAGTTGGTGCACTTGGAACAGTCCCAAAAGGGTTAGAAAAGGGTTTGGAAAGTTTGGAAATCAGAGGAAGGATTGAAACCATTCAGAACACTGCACTGCTGCAATCTGCCAGAATACTCAGAAGAGTCCTGGAGACCTGAGGAGACTTGCTGTCACTCAGACTCCAGTGAAAAACCATCAGCTAATGCTGATGTGAAAACTCAAAAAGAGTAAATAATAATAATTGAAAAACCTGTGGAATATGAGGATGAAAGTGATACCAGTTGTAGTTGGTGCACTTGGAACGGTCCCAAAATGCTTGGAAAAAAGACTGGAGGAACTGGAAATCAGGGGAAGAATTGAGACCATCCAGAAAACAGCATTGCTGAAATCAGCTAGAATACCCAGAAGTGTCCTGGGTTACATTGCACCAGAAGCAATGACTAACCATTGGCATGATCAATTTTGTTTTAATCCTAGCTAGAAAAGAGTGTAGTTTCAGTAGATACTCCTTGAAGTAGACGCGGGGACTCGTGGACTGACGTACTTGACATAATGGAGAGAAAGATACTGAAATTAGTAAACCAGTAAACATACTTAGGTAGTAATATCTCATCTACAGGTGGCGATAAACAGTCATGGGAATCCGACACACACACACACACACACGCACACACACACACACACACACACAACATATATATATATATATATATATTATATATATATAATAAATAAGTAATCCACAGACACGTGTTTTGAGGTATCACCTCTCATCAGTGTGGTTATACGTTAACAGCTACCCATGTACGGGTTTGAGAACCGAATGAACTTTCGTTCGCCAATCCTCTTACCCGTGCGGCCAGAGACAGCTGTCAAATATAGGAGAATAATTAATTACTACATTTCTAAGCGGAAATGAATTCACTAGAGGCCTCAAACATTTGTAAACAAAGCGAGGTTTAGCTACACGCCAGAACGGTGAACTTGCAATTAAATCCCTAAAGTACTCGACCAAAGCAGGAGTATATATATAATAAATAAGTAATCCACAGACACGTGTTTCGAGGTATCACCTCTCATCAGTGTGGTTATACATTAACAACTACCCCTGGCCGGGTTTGAGACCCGAATGAACTTTCAAGGTAGCGTGGATATGGAAGTAACTCCTTGTTACGGATAGTTTCTCGCGTTTACGATCTTTTGGCCAAAATTTAGTCAGAAGATCACATAGGCGAGAAACTATCAATAAACCACGTGTTGACTCTGTGTACGCTACCTTAACTTAAATATAAATGGTCTATCCGTAATATTATAGCATCCATATTATCTACTGACAAAAACAATAGGGATTTCGCCGAAATTGATCCACAATTTGTCAGATTCTGACTATCCGTCGAATCATAGATGGGGTTCAAGGAAAGAAACTTGAGGCAAATCTGTCTTTTGTAGATTTCTTCAATGCGTTTGACTCCATATTGAAAATGGAACAAATACTACTAGCATTCGGTCTCCCAAAAGAAACAGTTACTGCTCGGGTTAGCTCAGTCGGTAGAGCGTCCGGCTAGAAACTACAAGGTTTCTAGTTCGATTCCGGTCCTCGCCAACTCAGCGTTATGAGTAGCACAGGGATCTGTGCGGTAAACTAAGGAGCTGATGGTAGGTGTGGCGCTCCATCTCAGATGCAAAAAACAATTTCCTTGGTCTAGCGCTAGTGAAAAGGAGATAGACTCCCTCGCTGATTGGCGGATACCGACATTAGGCCGCCCCGACGACTTTACTTTTACTTACAATGACACTAAGGCAATGGTACGCTCACCTGATGGCGACACAGATTTCTTAGTTGCTGGGGTCCGACAAGGAGATACGCTGGAACCTTCAACTCATTGTATGAGTAGTACAAGGATCTGTGCGATAAAGTAAGCAGCTGATGGTAGGCGTGGAACTCCACCTTACACACAAAAACTATCTCCTTGGTGTAGTGCTAGTAAAAATGGGATAGACTCCCTCGCTGATTGGCTGATACCGACTTTAGGTCACCCCGACGACTTTACTTTTACTTTTACGTACTTCGAACATAATTAGATCCCATAAAAGAAAAAGGCTTAACACTAAAAAAAGGCAAGAAGCAAGCGATACCCTACACAGATTATCACGGACGATGCAGATGATCTAACACTTCTGGCAAATACGCCAGCACAGACCAATTCCCTTCTACATTGTTGTGTCAGTGCTGCTGTATGGAAGCACCACCTAGACCCTGACGAAACGCCTAGAGAATAAGCTAGATGTGAGCTACACAAGAATTCTGCGTGCGATTTTGAAGAAATCGTGGAAGCAGCATACCACTCAGAAAGCAGCAGTACAGTAACTTGCCACCTATCACAAAAACCATCCGGGTGAGACGAGCAAGACATGTTGGACAGTGCTGGAGAAGCAAATACGAACTCATAAGTGACGTTCTACAGTGGAAGTCACCGCATGGGAACGCCAGTGCGGGCCGTCAATAAAAGACTTACATTAACCAGCTCTGTATGGATACAGGATGCCACGCAGAGGATCTTCCAGGGGCAACGAATGATAGGGACGGTTGGCGAGAGATTGTCATGGATACCCATGCTGCTAGCACGACATGATGATGATGATGATGATGATGATGATGATGATGATGATGATATGTGTATGTGTCATTGTGAATAATAATAATAATAATAATAATAATAATAATAATAATAATAATAATAATAATAAAGAAGGCCAGACCTAGTGTTGATAAACAAAAAAGAAAGAACTTGTCAACTGGTGGATTTTGCAGTGCCAGCAGATCACAGGGTGAAGTTAAAGGAAAATGAAAAAATAGACAAATATCTGGACCTTGCCAGAGAACTGAAAAAGTTATGGAATATGAAAGTGAAAGTGATACCAATTCTGGTTGGTGCACTTGGAACAGTCCGAAAAGGATTAGAAAAGGGTTTGGAAAGTTTGGATATCAAAGGAAGGATTGAAACCATTCAGAACACTGCACTGCTGCAATCTGCCAGAATACTCAGAAGAGTCTTGGAGACCTGAGGAGACTTGCTGTCACTCAGACTCCAGTGAAAGACAATCAGCTAACGCTGATGTGAAAACTCAAAAGGAGCAAATAATAATAATAATACCGCAAATACTATAATACTAACAACAATTATTAAAAGAAAAAAATTGACAAAAAAATAAAAGATAACAATTCCAGAGTTATATAAATAAAGCGAAGAAAAAAAAATGTATTAATTTTACGTGTTATTATTTCAAGGAAAAATAATTTGTTGAATTAATTCAATCTAAACAAAGATTTTAATTTATTCAGTTAATTTTATTCGAACAAATAACCTTCATCCTAATTAATATTAATAATTTTGTATTAATTGTTTCGCGTTGACCAGCTGTTAACAAAAGCAGAGTTACTTTTACAAAAGTAAAGAAACATTGGAGCAATTAACAAATATGTAGAGTCCTAAACGCGTATTAGCATGGAGCGCATCTCCGGTCTCGGTGCACGGAGAAAGGTGCGCTATAACGGAGTCCCAGGTACAGCAGCACGGGGCCCGGAGCCCAGGGCAGTAGAGGAACCTCTAGACCAGAGCACAGTAGAGTGAGTGACTGAAAGAACCAGGCTCTGTCACTGGGCATGAACACGAACCCGGAGCCATGAACAAGAACGAAGCATGGAGCAAGGAGAGCAACATTGCATCAGAGCCCAAGCCGATATGTTAATCTATCATTAGAGGCATCTCCGATCGCAGATCACGGAGACAAGTGCACTATCACAGACACTCAGGAAAAGCAAGCCCAGAGCCCGGGGCAACAGAGAAACTTTTGGACTGGAGAACAGTACAGTGAGTGAGTGAGGGAGTAAGTGAGTGAGAGCAATGGGTACTGTCACAAGGCGCGAACACGAACCATGAACAAGGACGTAGCATGGAGCACGAAGAGCAACATTGCGTCCGAGATCCTGTCCGTTCGCCCGTTGTCTTTCCGACGGGAAGTTTTAACTTCATATTTAACGAATAAAAAATAATTTTTTATAGATTAAAAAGAAAAGATTGAAGGAACACTTACATGATATTGAAATTAGATTACAAATTAGAAAAAAATATCAGTCGCATTTTTATATAACATTAGGACCTGTGGATATACCTCAGTCAGTATGATAATTTAATTATTATAACGTTTGATATGTTTACGTAAGAGCTATTGCCAAATAGTTCAATATGAAAAATGTATAATAATCTTGATTTGACTCTCTCTCACTGTTTTTTTTAAAATTTCTTTCCTTCTTTTCTTTTTTCCTTATGTTCGCGCACTAAACCTCTCCCTCCATATTTCCTTCTTTCTTTCTTTCCTTTCTTTCTTAGAATATTATATTCTATAATGGCCCGGGTTAGCTCAGTCGGTAGAGCGTTCGGCTAGGAATCACAAGGTTCCTAGTTCTATACCGGCCCTCGCCAACTCAGCGTATCAGTAGCACAGATATCTCTGCAGTAAAGTAAGGAGCTGGTGGTAGGTGTGGCGCTCCACCTCAGACGCAAAAAAACCCAATCTTCTTGGTCTAGCGCTAGTGAAAAGGGGATAGACTCCATTTTTGATTGGCTGATATCGACTTTACGCCACCCCGATGACTTTTTTACTTTTTATATTATAGATATTCTTTATCGATATTATAAATCATTAAATTACAGACAAACAGACAGACAGACATAGGATAGCGTAAGCACAGAGTCAAAGGTGACTTTCAGTTTCTCGTTCATGCAATCAACAAGCCAAGAGTTTCGTTAGATAATGAGTCGCTCAACAAAACCTATTGTGTCTAGGAATCCTTACGTACATCTAAATATGATATATCAGCTATATTGTACGCTCTTTATTAAAAAAAAAATCTATATATACTATATAATACTTATGTTCCTTAGTTGTACGACTGTTATCACCTTGCAACACCCCCTGGTTAAAAATGAGACCGTCCAAATCGTCCAATGCAAAAAAATGTAAATCTTGATTATCTAGTGTTGCTCATCCACCGAATTCTTATTTCTTATTACTGTCGTCACCTCGGCTAAATAATGGACCTTTTCGTTTCTACTAGAAGAAAAGAAAGAAAGGAAAGAATAAGGAATACTACATAGTAAAAATATAATAAGAAAGAAAGAAAGAGAGTAGGGGAAGTATATATAAGAGAGAGGGTGAGCCGCGCAAGTGGTAACGCTAATCTGTTTCAATTTAACATAAGGAAAAGATGAAAAGAACGAAAAAAAAAAAAAAAAAAAAACAAAACAAAAACAAAACAGAACAGAGTGAAACATAATTAATTCAAGATTATTATAGTTTTTAGGTATTGAACTATATTTATCTATCTATCTACTCCAGTGTATTCATTTCTATATATTCCGGTCTGTTCATATCTATCTATCTATCTATCTATCTATCTACCCCAGTGTATTCATTTCTATATATTCCGGTCTGTTCATGTCTATCTATCTATCTATCTATCCTGCTCTATTCATTTCTATATATCCTGGTCTATTCATACCTATCTATTTATCTCTCTATCTATCTATCCTGATCTATTCATTTCTATATATCCCGGTCTATTCATACCTATCTATCTATTTATCTATCTATCTACCCAAGTCTATTCATTTCGATATATTCTAGTCTGTTCATATCTATCTATCTATCTATCTATCTATCTATCTATCTATCTATCTATCCTGATCTATTCATTTCTATATATCCTGGTCTGTTCATACCTATCTATTTATCTATCTATCTACCCCAGTCTATTCATTTCGATATATTCTAGTCTATTCATATCTATTTATCTATCTATCTATCTATCTATCTAACCTGATCTATTCATTTCTTCTATATATCCTGGTCTGTTCATAACCTATCTATTTATCTATCTATCTACCCAGTCTTATTCATTTCGATATATTCTAGTCTATTCATATCTATTTATCTATCTATCTATCTATCTATCTATCTATCTATCTATCTATCTATCCTGATCTATTCATTTCTATATATCCTGGTCTGTTCATACCTATCTATTTATCTATCTATCTACCCCAGTCTATTCATTTCGATATATTCTTAGTCTATTCATATCTATCTATCTAATCTATCTATCTATCTATCTATCTATCTATCTATCTATCCTGATTCTATTCATTTCTATATATCCTGGTCTGTTCATACCTATCTATTTATCTATCTATCTACCCCAGTCTATTCATTTCGATATATTTAGTCTATTCATAATCTATCTATCTATCTATCTATCTATCTATCTAACCTGATCTATTCATTTCTATATATCCTGGTCTGTTCATACCTATCTATTTATCTATCTATCTACCCCAGTCTATCCATTCCGATATATTCCGGTCTGTTCATAAGTAAAACTATCAAACGTTGTAGTAATCGAATTATCATAATGCAGTATTTCCACTAGTAATATTATCAAACACACACACACACACACACACACACACACACACACACACACACACACACACACACACACACGCGCGCGTTATTGTTTTTTTATTTGATTTATATATCTTATTATTTCTTATGCATTTTATTAAACTTACAGTCATTTAAACAAATCAGATAAAAATATATAATTAATTGTGACCACGGTAATTCCGTTGTTATACCGTTGACTTGACTAGTCATAAACAATAATAATGATGTTTACAGGCGATGCCTACTAATGAATAAAAAAAATAACACAAGAATCTTGCCCGCCGTGAATATAAAAAAAGGAGACAATATTTACGTCCCGATTTTGAGGGGGGTCGGTTTTAATATGAAGATCAATGAATGAATGAAATTTAAGAAGAAATATTGTTACTTGATCCGAATTGGATTATTATAGATAATATTACACACACACACACACACACACACTCTCTTCTCTCTCTCTTCTCTCTTCTCTCTCTCTCACACACTCTCTCTCTCTGTCTCTCTTCTCACACACACACACACTCTCTCTCACACACACACACACTCTCTCTCTCACACACACTCTCTCGCTCTGTCACACACACACACACACACACACACACACACACACACACACACACACACACACACACACACAC
>CM042179.1:6074253-6081753 GCA_023376005.1 Doryteuthis pealeii | reverse complement strand
AAATACACTTGTCTCATTTTACCCTACCTCGACTTGACTTCTTTTTACTGTTGGTATGTTGTACCGGCCGTTCCTACAGTGGAGAATATACACCGGTTCTCACTATAAATAGTGAGACACCGAGTGAAAAGGTTGTACTGTTACCGTTTAGCGGCAAGCTAGCCGTTCTTGTACCTTATTGTAAATACACTTGTCTCATTTTACCCTACCTCGACTTGACTTCTTTTTTTACTGTTGAATTAACATCACAACAGAAAGAAAGAATAATTTTTTGTGAGACGGTGTTGTCATCGTCTTCAGGTAAATGTCTAGCCAAAAACCCTTTTATTTAATCCTCAAGACCGTTCTCATTCCACTGCCAATGTCCTGAAATATCATATACCCATCAATTCGCCTTCTTCATTGACTGAGTGGTTAAAAGCATTAATTTAAGTACTCCCAGTAGACGTCGACCCGGAAGTCGTGAGTTCGATCCCTGAGTTCTGACTCAGCGGAACGAAAGGCAACGGAATTAATCTGATTTAATGAAATTTTTTTCTGATTTTTTAATACATTATATACGTATATCAGATTGCTGTTCGTTTCATCTTTCTTGTTTTTTTTTTCTTGTTTTATTTTTTCTTCTTCTGTTAACATTTTTCACAAATCTTCAAGGAATTTCTAGTGAACCATTAAATAAGATTTTTTTTCTTTAAGTCCTATTCTTTTATTTTATTTTTTATTTTTATTTTTTTTTTTCTGAGGGAAACATTTTTCATTTGGGAATCTTAACTTCTTTTTGAGTTTTTACCCAATCAATGCTAATCATGAGCTGAGTTGGCACGGCCCGGTATCGAACCCAAAACTTGTGATTCCGAGGCGTAAAATGGCCCCTATTTTATATGAAAATATAAAATCTCTATAAACCATACAAATGAAAGAATTGATTTATCTAAAAGCTTATCAATATTGTTTATATGTGTATCTTGGACTTTTATCGATGAGATAGGAGAAAAATATGATAAATAATTCGAATACCCGTTTTTTCGCATGTAATTTACTCACATGAGAAGATATTTGTATATTAACAAAAACTCACAGTAAAAACATCGGTACTTGTGCAGTGAGACTGATAGCTTTTTGATTTAGTGCGTCTTGGGACACACAGATTTGCTTTGAATGAGTCCCCGGGAAAATTTATGAGTCCCAACTAAAATTTCTTAATAGATTGTAGGGTTTTTATTTATGGTCTGGGGAAACAACCAAAGCCATCTAACTCCTACCTTGTAACCTATCATGCGTAATTCATTTCTAAGAAACTATTGAAATGTATTTACGGTTAGCGGGGGAAGAAAAGAGAAAAACACTGGGAGACATGGATATGATTTTATTGTATTCTTTTAGATTTTTGTGCATCAGGGATGCAGGACATGTCCCTATCAGTATCTCTGACTTTAGTTATTGAAATCTAAAGAAATTTTGGAAGTGACCTAAATAAAATTGTTTAGATCCTAGAAATAAGTTTTGATCTAAACTTCTTTATTTCATTTAATTTGGCTACTTTTCTTGGACCATTTTCATGAAACTTGTTAATGCACTCTGGGGGAATTTTATCATCGGCTGGGGCATTAGAATATACCGACTGCACCTCTGCATGTAAATCTGGTAAATTTGGGAGAAAAATAGAATAAAGAATGCTATTCAACAAAGCAGATATACGGCCACTTACCTCCTATCACACAAACTATCTGAGTAACACGTATATGACACGCTGGACACTGATGGAGAAGCAAGGATGAACTCATAAATGACGTTCTCCTGTGGAAACAGGCGCATGGGTACGCCAATTTGGGCCACACATAAAAGACGACTAACCTATTAACTATATGTTACAAATGATTAAATGTTTTATTAAATGTTGTTTTTTTTATTAATTTTTTTATTAAATGTTTGTTAAATGTTTTTTTATAAATATTTATTAATTTTTTTTTATTAAATCGTTTTTTTTATTAAATCTTTTTTTTTATTAAATGTTTATTAAATTTTTGTTTTGTATGTTTGTTTTTTATCAAATGTTTATTACATTTTTTAAAATAATTTTTATCAATTTTTTAAAATTAAATGTTTATTAAATGTTTTTTATTAAATGTTTATATTAAATGTTTATTTTTTTTTTTTAATTAAATGTTTATTAAATGTTTATTAAATGTTACAAATGATTGATGTTAAAACTATCTGAGTAAGACGTACAAGACATGCTGGACATTGATGGAGAAGCAAGGATGATCTCATAAGTGACGTTCTCCTGTGGAAACAGGCGCATGAGTACGCCAATTTGGGCCACAAAGAAAAGACGACTAACCTGAGTAACCGTATGTTACAAATGATTAAATGTTTATTAAATTTTTTTTTTAATTCATTTTTTAAAAATTAAATGTTTATTAAATGTTTTTATTAAATGTTTATTAAATGTTTTTTATTAAATTTTTTATTAAATGTTTTTTTAAAATGTTTATTAAATGTTTGTTTTGATTGTTGTTTTTATCAAATGTTTATTAATTTTTTATTATTAAATGTTTATTAAATGTTTTTTATTAAATGTTTATTGAATGTTTTTTTATTAAATGTTTATTAAATTTTTTTATTAAATGTTTATTGAATGTTTTTTTATTAAATGTTTTTTTTAAAATGTTTATTAAATGTTTATTAAATGTTACAAATGATTAATGTTAAAAACTATCTGAGTAAGACGTACAAACATGCTGTACACTGATGGAGAAGCAAGGATGAACTCATAAGTGACGTTCTCTTGTGGAAACAGGCGCATGGGTACGCCAATTTGGGCCACAAGCAAAGACCTACATCGATCAGTTCTGTGTGGATTCTGGATTTGTGCAGAGAACTCCTGGGCAATGACAGATACGGTTGGTTGGCGAGAGGTTTTCCATGAATATCGCGCTGCCGCAATAGTGATTAGCTGTTTAGATTGGTCAGCATACTTATAAATATAGCATCAATATAATTTATGATATATATATATACAAGGTGTATCAAAAAGGTATCGAGATTTTATGTACGTATTGACATACCTTGTATTCTGAAAAATAACGTTCCATTCATTGTTCATTTCTATCTTGGTAAATACAGCTTCAATCTCGATACCTTTATGACACACTTTGTATATAAGGCTGTTAAAATTTCACTACGCATTAATAACTTTTTGTGAAAAGTATCAAACTATTCTCTCTCCATCTATGGACAAATAGTACGACAGAACTGACTATTTAATCTAGGTATGGCAACCGGCACAGAAAAATGAAAGCACTGAATTCAACTCAGTATTATCTGCGTTATTCGGACTATTGTCCTCATCTTTATTGTTATTTGTACAACGTTTTGGCCGATATACCACCCGGCCTTCTTCAGTATTTCTTGTCGGACTCGAACTCGGGAACTTTCTTGTCGTAATCGGGAGCCATCACGAACTTTGAACTTAACCCTTTATTCAGTCAACGGGGTATCCTATTCTCATTCCGCTAACCATAGCAGGGATAGGAGTTGTGTTAATTATTTTTCTATGTTACAGTCGCTACTATGGAGTGAACCTGGAATCCAGAGATAACTGTCACTTAGAACTGTCTTAACCTAACTACCTTATCCACTAGGCCACACGTGTCCAATTGGAATTCAACTCTGCTAAATTTTTTATATAATATATAATAATTTTTATATATTATATATAACTAAATAGTTCATATACATATATAAGGATAGTGTAGATATAAAGTCTACAGTGCATGGTAACTGTCAATTTCTCCCTATGAGAGATTCAAAATAATTTGTTTGAAAATCGCTTAGGCCAGAAACTGACATTTACCAAACACAGTTCACTTAATATCAACGCTACCATAGCTCATAGTTAAAAGAAAGGAAATGAATCCGACAGTATGAGTATGAAAAGGTGGAATGAAAACATCACACAATGCTGTTAAAGAGAGAACAATTTATAATGTATTCATAGCTGATATGATCAATATTTCGATTTTACAAAAATCATCTTCAGAGCTCATTTACTCCGTGGTGTTTGTGATCGGAAGTAAAAATTTGTTTTTGAACTGATTTGACTTTTACCTCCAATCACAAACGCCACGGAGTAAATGAGCTCTGAAGATGATTTTTGTAAAATCGAAATATTGATCAATATCAGCTATGATTACATTATAAATTGTTCTCTCTTTAACAGCATTTATGTGATGTTTTCATTCTAACTTTTCATACTCATATATATATATATATATATATATATATATATATATATATATATATATATATATATATATATAAAAGTGTTTTATAATTTGCTTGAAGCATTGTGTTTATATTGGTTTGGTAGTTGGTTTTGAAGGCTATCACAATACTAGTGTAAAGAAAAATAAGGTAACTATGGTGTTGTTTGTTAACCTTTAATTTATTCCTAATATTTCGAGATAAAAAATCTCTGCCACTGAAGATTTCTGAAACTGAAGCTGTTGTTAGTAATCGTCCTTTCTGCTTTCTCTCCCCCCTCTCTCTCTCTCTTTCTCTCTCTCTCTCTCTCTCTCTCTCTCTCTATATATATATATATATATAAAATATGTATATATATAAAGGGAGAAAGAAAAGAAGAGAGAGAGAGAGAGAGAGAGAGAGAGAGAGAGAGAGAGAGAGAGAGAGAGAGAGAGAGAGAGAGAGATTCATTCATACCTTGCTATATGTATAGATATAACTACCAACGTTTGTATATGTGTATGTATATATGTATACGTGCCAATTCCTTCGACACTAGCCTATTTTGCCCTGGGTTAAACTTTCTTCTTTTATTATATTTTATATTCTTCATATCGTTTCTTCTCGCATATACTCGCACATCCGCCTCCAGTGAAAAATATCGAGCAAGAAATGTGCTTTTCAAATTATATTGGTAAAACGTTTTCGTATTGTAACATATTCTTCTTCTTCTTCTTCTTCTTCTTCTTCTTCTTCTTCTTCTTCTTCTTCTTCTTCTTCTTTCTTCTTCTTTCAATTGTTGTTGTTGTTGTTGTTGTTCTTCTTCTTCTTCTTCTAGTGTTCTCAATTCTTGTTCTTGTTTTCCCAATTCTTCTTCTTCTTCTTCTTCTTCTTCTTCTTCTTCTTCTTCTTCTTCTTCTTCTTCTTAATATTCTTCTTCTTCTTCAATTTGTTTGAATATTGTTCATCTTACACAGTTGGTTGTTTCATTGGTCGTTTTGTTTTACGGCATATCAACCCTTTTCGGGTCATTTAATGCTGAATCAAATCATTTCATAAACAGATAGATCGATGAATAGATTGGTTGGTTGGTTGTTTTGCTTTACGGCGTATCAACCCTTTTCGGGTCATTTAATGCCAAATCAAATTATTTTCATAAACAGATAGATCGATGAATAGATTGGTTGGTTGGTTGTTTTGTTTTACGGCATATCAACCCTTTTCGGGTCATTTAATGCCAAATCAAATCATTTTCATAAACAGATAGATCGATGAATAGATTGGTGGTTGGTTGTTTTGTTTTACGGCGTATCAACCCTTTTCGGGTCATTTAATGCCAAATCAAATCATTTTCATAAACAGATAGATCGATGAATAGATTGGTTGGTTGGTTGTTTTGTTTTACGGCATATCAACCCTTTTCGGGTCATTTAATGCCGAATCAAATCATTTTGATAAACAGATAGATCGATGAATAGATTGGTTGGTTGGTTGTTTTGTTTTACGGCATATCAACCCTTTTCGGGTCATTTAATGCCGAATCAAATCATTTTGATGAACAAAGGACTCAGTTCGTTGTTTTAAAGCGTGTCAACCCTTTTCGGGTCATTTAATGCCGAATCAAGTCATTTTTGATAAACAGATAGATAAATAGAACAAGAACAAGAACAAGAAGAACAAGAAGAACAAGAACAAGAAGAATATGTTACAATAGAAAACGTTTTACCAATATAATTAGAAGAAGAAGAAGAAGAAGAAGAAAGAAGAAGAAGAAGAAGAAAGAAGAAGAAGAAAGAAGAAGAAAGTTACAATACGAAAACGTTTACCGATATAATTTGAAGAAGAAGAAGAAGAAGAAGAAGAAGAAGAAGAAGAAGAAGAAGAAGAAGAAGAAGAAGAAGAAGAAGAAGAAGAAGAAGAAGAAGAAGAAGAAAAGGAATATGTTACAATACGAAAATGTTTTACCGATATAATTTGAAAAGCACATTCTTGCTCAATATTTGTTACTGGAGGCATATCAACCCTTTTCGGGTCATTTAATGCCGAATCAAATCCTCTTTTTTTTTATAAAGAATTTGTTTAATTTCACGTATATTTTCTTAGATATAGCACACAGGTTGCAGGTTGCTAACAGTATCTGCTATTACTTAATAAAGGTACTTACACAATTGGCTATGTTATGTAATTATTTAAAAATAGCATTAAACATGGTTGGTATTTATTCAATGTCCTCGTCCCATGTAGGATGTAACAAAGTATCGCAAGTATAGGGTATCCAGTGGTTAGAGTCGTGGGAAATGGACTCGTCGACCCGAGTTCAATAACTGGACGAAGCTGTTTGAATTTCACATATCGCTAATACCCTTGGGAAAGGTATGCATTCAATTACTCTCCCTCCAGTTATGGGTAATTAGCAGGGTAGATTGGACTCTTTAACCATGGCTAGATAACCAGACTAGGAAAAGGATAAACTCTGAATTCAAATATGTTAAACCCCGCTTAAAAAATTGACCTTGTGTCGCATCCTGCTCGTGCGGAGGGGGTTGGTAAATATATATAGGGTATCCAGTGGTTAGAGTCGTGGCACAGTGAGGACCGAAGTCGCTATTCAGTTGTAAGGAATCTGTCATACTAGCTTGCTAACCATTACACCCCGATGGGAAACCCTATACAAGAGATAGGTATCTACCAAAACCGTTCTCCATGGGTAGGATGTTCCAAGAGCACCAACTACAATTGGTATCACTTTCACCCTCACATTCCACAGTTTTTTTTCAATTCTTATTCTTATTATTCATAATAACGATCATCGTTACCATAAAAAAAGAAAAAGTCAAAAATGTTATTGTATATATTTCGGCGATGATAGGATCATTTCTTTTTTCCTATACCATTATACATACCGCATAATATTATTACTTTTTAGTTTTCATTTTCCTCACCCATCCTTCGTCTTCCTAATTTTTTTCGGTCTTGTTCTTCTTCTTGTTCTTGATGTTGGTCTTCTTCTTCTTCTTCTTCTTCTTCTTCTTCTTCTTCTTCTTCTTCTTCTTCTTCTTCTTCTTCTTCTTCTTCTTTGTCAATTCTTGTTGTTGTTGTTGTTCTTCTTCTTCTTCTTCTTCATTCGCCTTCTACTTATTGTTGTTGTTGTTATTCTTCTTCTTCTTCAATTCTTGTTGTTGTTGTTGTTCTTCTTCTTCTTCAATTCTTGTTGTTGTTGGCGTCCTTCTCCTTCATCATCTTCTTCTTCATCAA
>CM042179.1:6004253-6061753 GCA_023376005.1 Doryteuthis pealeii | reverse complement strand
AGATTAAGAATTTTAACCCTAAACAACTTAGTCTATTAATTTCACTAGCAAATATATGCACACTGCGGGTGCAAGTATTTAAGTTTAAGTCAATAAAATATATTAAATTATAAAGGCTAATGAAACTAAAAAAAAAAGAAAAAAGAAAAAAAAAGAATTTGAATCATAGGAAGATATAATATAAAAAATAAAACAACTGAAACTTACTCTTCCATCACTCCCGTCTTTCATTACTATTTTTTTTTCTAATTTAACTATTTAGTTAAGATAGGAAGTAAGGAATAAACGTACAGTTATTTCTTCTTGTTAATGGATTTCTTTTAAGATTTGTCCCCAAGATTTTTGTTCATATTCATTAAGATAAAACGAAACAAATAGAAATCAATAATACTAAGCACATATTTATTAAAATCAAATTTTTATTATCAATATGCAAATTAGCCTTCCTGTTCACACTGTAAACCGCTATTTTGTAGTATATATAAATATATATATATAAATACAATTGCCTGCGATTAGTATGCAGATATGACCGTATCAATAATATAAAACAATTTTATTAATACTTGAGGTTTAAATAAAAACAAAATCATGGATAATGAGATGGAAATAACAAAAGGAATTGTGACTTGTATAGTGATATAGTTTCGGTTTCAGACAGACAAACACGTAATCTCTATTATAATAAGATTTTATCCTACAACCCAAACTAGTACTACTATTTTGAGACTATTACTCACTCAACATTAGATGAAAAGTTCAGAATTTTCACCCTAAACTATTTAGTCCATTAACTATTAATTTAGATACTATTTTTTGTTTAAAGCTAATCCCTTTATTTCTATCTATATATAGATATTTTATAGGAAAAAAAGCACTATATATATGTATATTTACCAACCCCTCCGCACGAGCAGGATGCGACACATGGTCAATTTCTTAAGCGCAGTTTAACAGGTTTGAATTCAGAGTTTTCCTTCACCTAGACTGGTTGCCTAACCAAGGTTAAAGAGCCCAGTCTGTCCTACTATTTACCCATAGCTGAAGAGAGTTGGATTCATACCTTTCCCAAGGGTATTAGCGCTAAGTGAAATGCAATTACCACTATTATCTAGGATTTGAACTCGGGGCGACGAGTCCATTTCCCATGACTTTAACCATTACACCACGCGCAAAATGTATATATAAGAAGGGTTGCAGTTTGCCATATGGGCTATAGGATTGAGACTATTATATAGACTAGCATAACAAAGCCGCCCTTCGGGCGGTGTAAAAATAAAATTTTGAAAAATATAGCCTGAGCCGAGTGGGATTTTAAATTCAATATTAGAGGGGTAGTATCCAAGTAAAATTAATAAATGAATTGAAGTAATAAAAAACAACAATGCCAAAATATGCCAAAAACTTTAAAAGGGCATCCAACATTTAATGATTTTAGTAATTAAAATCATCAAATTTATTAAAGGAGTAAAAAGTAAACAATTTGAAATAGAAATTAGGAAAGTTAACTTTCTACACCAAAATTGCTTAATATTGTCATCAGATTGAATTAACTACACAACTTGGTTATACTTGATCAAGTTTTATTAGCCCATGTTGATTCCGCCGCGGGGAGGAGATGGATCCCGGCAGAGCCGACAATATGTCTGTACTCTTTGAAGTCAACGATGTTAGCTTGTACGGTCCAAGGCCGAAGCCACCAGACCCCCCGGTCGAAATCAGAGTTAGATATGTCGGACATATTACATATGAATAACATGAAATTGTATTTATATATACAACAAAATAACGGGTTTCAGTGTGAACAGGAAGGCTAATTCGCATATTGATATTAAGAATTTGATTTTAAATGAATATATGCTTAGTATTATTGATTTCTAATTGCTTGGTTTTATCAGATGAATAGAGCAAAAATCTCGGGGATAAATCTTAAAAGAAATCCATTAACAAAAAGAAATAACTGTAATTTTATTATTTACTACCTATTTTAAAAACCGGGCCGCATCTGCTTAATTAACTAAACTGCTTCTCACGTGTCTGTCATGGCGCGTTTTTAAGTAAAAGAAAAGTTTTAAAAAAGCTAATTGTCTTTCTTTATATTACTCAGAAGTAATCTTTAAAACTTTCATAGCTCAGTCGGTAGATAGGACCCGCCTTGGATTCTTGGTTATAAGTTCGATACCAGTCCCCGCCAAATCAGCGAATGAATAGCGCAGATTTGGATAATCTGGTCTGTGTGGTAAAGTGGGAAGCTGACGGTAGGTATGGTGCTCCACCTCAGCAAACCCATCTCCCAGTTCTAGCGCTAGCGAAAAGGGGTAACTCCCTCACTGTCCGGCTGATACCGACAATGCGCCACTCCGCCAACTTACTTACTTATTGCTAATGATACCTTTACCTATTGTCATCTACTTGTGATACAATACAAAGTTGTCGGGGGTGGCCTAAAGTCGATATCAGCCAATCGGCGAGAGAGTCTATCCCTCTTTCACTAGCGCTAGACCAAAAATATTGTTTTTGCGTATGCGGTGGAGAGCCACACCTACCATCAGCTCCTTACTTTACCGCACAGATCCTTGTGCTACTCATACGCTGAGTTGGCGAGGACCGGTTTCAAACAAGGAACCTTGTAGTTTCAAGACCAAACGCTTTACCGACTGATCTAACTCGGTCCTTCAAATAATATCTATTTAATTAAAGAGTTGTTAATTCTTATACTTTATTTTGGCATCTGAGGAGGAGCGCCACACCTACCATCAGATCCTTACTTTACCGCACAGATCCCTGTGCTACTCATACGCTGAGTTGGCGAGGACCGGTGTCGAACTATGAACCTTGTGTTTTCTAGCTGAACGCTTTACCGACTGATCTAACCTGGTCCTTCAAATAACATCTATTTAATTAAAGAGTTGTTAATTCTTATAGTTTATAAACAAATCCCTTGTTTTTACGAATTAATAAAAAGAGATTACTTTTATTTTTACACTGATATTACTTTATTAAAAAGGCGCCAATTAATTCATTTAAAAAAAATCTTTAAGTTATTTTGAGTGAAGTATAAAATTGTGAGTATAAAATGATAAAAAACTCTTCATCCTCTGTTCTTTTTAGACTCAAAGCTCTTAATCGATTGTTTGTGACTTTAAATGAGTATAATCTTTTATTGTCATTATTATTATTTGAAGAAAAAGAAATCTCTAATTCATTGCATTAACTGGTTATTGGGTTACTACAAGGTGTACATTCCGCCTAAACGAAATCAAAAAAAAAAATCGATTAGACTATCGATCAACTCATAATATTCTTCTTCAGTCTCAAAAAAAAAAAAAAAAAAAAAAAGAAAAAAAAAAAAAAAAAAACGCAGATGAAAAAAAGAAAGAAAAGAAAACAAAAAAACAAATTAAAACAAATTACGAAATAACAAAATCAAGATGGCTGCAACGAAATTCGTTTTATAAAAAAAAAAAAGGCGGGAGGGATAAAATGAAGAGCTCCCATCAAATTCGTTTCATTTTTCAATAGAAACCAAAGACAGTGAATCTCGAGGAAGGTTTAATTTACAATCTTTACAACCGATCCCCGACCACCACCAACCCGACCGCGACTCCACCGCCCAGCGAACGATGCACACAGAAATTGACAATTTGAATCAATAGGCAATGTCGTCGCTGCTTCGCACAGCCCTCGGTGAGGAGTGTTATTAATTATATTCTCAATAAAACTCTTACGCAAACAACGCTAGGCAGTTTTTAAAACAGATTGGGACACGCTATGAAGACATTGCATCAAATTTAGCTGTACGTAGAGCCACTCGCACATTTATTACTGCACTCACGCACGTACACATTTTCAACAACTTATATTAGTTCATTGAGAGTTATACCAAAACTGAAAAATAATATCCTTTGTATCAATATATATTATATTATATATATAATATATATATATATATATATATATATAGTGTGAGATGGTCACTGTTTCAGCTTTTACTGGAATGGCGTACCAAAGGCAGTATTATTGGTAGAGTGCTCAATATAAAACAAAGCTGTTATATAATTTAATAAAATAAATATATAAAGGTTTTACATATCTATTTATTAGGTGACAAAGGAACATTCAACACGACCATATTGGTTTCATGCGATGCAATCATCAGGTGAAGATGTTGAAACATTTATGGGAGCATATATTAATAAGTCATCCACAGACACGTGTTTCGGTGTTTCACGCCTCTTCAGTGTGATTAGACACAACTATCTTTGGCTAGGGTCGAACTAAGACTGACCGTTTGGCAGCCTGGTACATATATGTAAGTTGAAAATGGAAGCGAATCCGACTGTATGTTGAAATGAAAAATAAAGGAAAGAAAATGTTGAATGGATAAACTAGGATTTATTTTATTACATTTTACTGGCACGTGTTTCGGCCAGGGGTTTCTCTATGTATACATGTATTCAATAATGAATAATGTATTCATACTAAAACAATAAGGATTTACTCTGACGAGGGTCGCTAAACATTTCTGTAATTTTTCAATTATTGTCATTGTTATTTTATTTTGTATTTAAAATAATAATAGATAGAATATATGTATACATAGATAAACTCCTGGCCGAAACACGTGTCAGTAAATTATAATAAAACAAATTCTATTTTATCCATTCAATATTTTATTTCCTTTATTTTTCATTTTAACACACACACACACATACAAACACACACACACACACACACACACACACACACACACATATATATATATATATATATATATAATATATATATATAGCTATCCTTGTGGGGTGTTGTTTCCACGACTTGTTCAAATCGCACGCAGCTCTCATCTAGCTTATTCTCTAGGCGTCTGGTTAGGGTCCAGTGGTGCAGCCATACGGCAAACTGACACAACCACAGCTTTGAAGAATTGTCGTTTTAACTTGTCAGTGAGATCTGATTTCCAAATGACTGATCCATGTAACCGGTTTGGATAATAAAAAAAAAGTAATGTCGTCGGGGTTAATCTGAGTATGGCGAACGGTCCAGAAAAAAGAAAGCACTGAATTCAACTCTGTTAAACTCTTTAAAATTTCTAGCGTCTCATCTTGCATGCTACAATAAAGAAAGTATATTTAGCGGAATGGCCTATTGTTAGTATCAGCAGGACAGCGAGAACAGCGTGGGAGTCTATCCCGTTTTCACTAGCGCTAGACCAAGGAGATTGCTTTTGCATCTGAGGTGGAGCGCCACACCTATAATCAGCTCCTTACTTTACCGCACAGATCCCTGTGCTACTCATACGTTGAGAATCACTATTAATTGGCTGTACATTCACTCGAAATGGGCACGGCAAAAAGAAATCGTATTAATATAACACTCGGGAAATTTTAAGAAACGTCTTTAATATTTCAAACCTCTCGACAATTTAAAGCGATACAATGTCGGGTGACCTTGCTCACGAATAACAAAAATACTGACGCCATGACAATGTACTTAAGTTAAGGTAAGACATTTTGAATAGCACTTGAGCGTTCAGACAGACAGGAAGGACGAATCACACAAACGTGTATTAACTCGACTTCATCAAATAATGTCGAAACAGGTGATGCAGAAAATTACATATATTGTTCAGGTGAATATTCCTGCTCGGTGCAGTACTCATCTGCGTCTTCTGCCCCTGTGTGTCAATGTGTGTGTGTGTATGTATGTGTGTTGTATATATATGTGAGTGTGGGAGTGTGTGTGTGTGTATGAATGTGTATGTGTGTTTGAGTGTGAATGTGTGTATGAGAGTGTGTATATGTGAGAGTGTGCGCATGTATGTGAGTGTGTATGTATATGTGTATGTGTGTGAGCGTGAGTGTGTATGTATGTGTGTGTGTGAATATGTGTATATAAGTGTATGTGTATGTGTGTGTGTATATGAGTGTATGTGTGCGTGTGTGTGAGAGAGAGTGTGTATGAGTATCTGTATAAGTGTATGTGAGTGTATGTGTGTGAATGTATGTGCGTGTATATGTGTGTATGTGTGTATGTGTGCGTGTGTGTTGAAAGGTTCAGTGTTACCCTTCGACACTTGGGTATTATCTCCCACCTGTGACAAGACAATTAGTGAGGAGTGTCCCTTATGACGCGACCGGGATAAGTCCGTCCTCATAGATAAATGTGTGGCGTAAAATTGCACACGCACTCACTCACAAACGCACAACACGCACACAACACATACACAGGCACACGCAGAGACACACAAACACATACACAAAGACAGGCGCATGCATACACACACATACACGCACTCACACATATAGACATATAAACATGCAAGCAGTCACACACACTCACCGGTGCCCACACACATACAAATACGCTCAGATACACACACTTAGACATAGACTAAGAGGAACACACGCAAAATACGCACAAGCACATACACAAACAAATAGACACATATACAAAGACTCACCTGTGCGCACGCACATGCTCAAACAAGCAGACGCAAATACACAAACGCACATTTCGCACACATCTCTCTCTCTCTCTCTCTCTCTCTCTCTCTCTCTCTCTCCTCTCTCTCTCTCTCACAGAAAACACAACCCACGCTCTCACACACAGGCGCTCGCACAGAAATACAGAATATATAGAAACAAATTAAAATATAATTGAAACAAGTGTAATCTTTTTATATGCGTTCTTATTTAATTCAGTTAGTCTTTCTAATTCAATATATTTCATTACATTAAAACTTAAATACGTATGCCCCGCATATTCTTGCTTGTAAAATCAAAATCGGTTGTAAGAACATTTAATTTTTTCAAACTATCATTTATGTTAAATATATAAGCCATATGATTCTCATCCATCATCATCATCATCATCATCATCATCATCATCATCATGTCACGTCGACAGCGCGGATATCCATGATAATTTCTCGCCAGCAGTCTCTATCATTCATTGCTACTGGGAGATCCTCTGCACGGTATCCAGTATCTGCGTGAGCTGGTCAATGTATGTCTTTGCTGGACGGCCAACGCTGGCGTGCACACGTGATCTCACAAAATTACAGAATTGTAATATATGGTGAGGATAAAAAGGAATGGTGATTCACCATTTTTGTCAAATCCTATCTGTGGTAAAGGTATTGAGTAACTACATAGTTTAATCATGGTAATGATGATTGTGTTAAATTTTCCATTATTATTCAGTTTAAATCAAACTTAAAAGACCTAAATTCCACCATCCTATGTCACCCTGCCGAAAGAAGAAAAGAAAAAAAAACACATAAAAATCAGGGAATTAACCGAATTTAATGAAATTTTCACTGTTGATAGATTAATGAATAAAATGTACAATGCACCAAGTTATTTTATTAAAAAACGTTTACATTTTTTTAGGGCATTTAACTTTAAGCCACGTATCTTTCAGAATCTGTGTTATGCCATAGTTTAATCATGGTAATAATGATTGGGTTAAATTTGCCATTATTATTCAGGTTAAATAAAACTTAACAGACCTAAATTCCACCATCCTATGTCACCCTGCCGAAAGAAAAAAAAAAAAAAAAAAAAAAAACACCAAAAACCGAATTTAATGAAATTTTCACTTTGATAGATTAATGAATAAAATATACAATTGCATCAGTTATTTCATTTTAAGAACTTTTACATTTTTTTCTGGGCAGTTAACTTTAAGCCACGTATCTTTCAGAATCTGTGTTATGCCTCAAAGATACATGGTTCAAAGATTCTGTATGTCTGTCCATATGTGAGATGTTTGTTTGTACAACTATCTTTTCTTTTTTTTTTCATTCCGAACAGCTAGACTATTAATTTATAAGAGTGTGTCTGAAATATAAGATCAGATAAAAAAAGAAAGAAAAGGGATCCAAAAAACAGACCAAACCTTTTGTTGATACATTAATAAGATGGAAGCTTGCCAACTATGACTGCATATCGTTACATTATGTGCATGTAGGTTACGTGAATATCAAAGACCGAAATCTTATACAAAACGTGCTACTCGGTGCTAAAAGATATACCTATTTTTGTGGGTATAATCCTCTCTCTATCTCTCTCTCTAGTACCTGACATTTTGCCGTTCTTGATTGGTGACAGTATTAGCAACAAGCTTAGTAGAAAACATCAACTTAGCATTCAATTACATTGTGTTCAGAGCTTGACTGACAGGTTTCTACTCATGTATATTTTTCCCTTTCAAGCTTTAAGGTAATATATAGAAATGTAATTAGGAAATTAAATCAGATATTATCTCAACGATTCTGATCAATGAACAGTATCCCTTACTAGAAAGTAGTTCATTGGCAGTTTTCATTTACATAATAATAATAATAATAATAATAATAATAATAATAATAATAATAGCAGCAGATCACAGGGTGAAGTAAAGGAAAAATGAAAAAAAATGGACAAACATCTGGACCTTGCCAGAGAACTGAAAAAGTTATGGAATATGAAAGTCAAAGTGATACCAATTGTAGTTGGTGCACTTGGAACAGTCCCAAAAGGATTAGAAAAGAGTTTGGAAAGTTTGGAAATCAGAGGAAGGATTGAAACCATTCAGAACACTGCACTGCTGCAATCTGCCAGAATACTCAGGAGAGTCCTGGAGACCTGAGGAGACTTGCTGTCACTCAGACTCCAGTGAAAGACCATCAGCTAATGCTGTGGGAAGATGTGCAAGACTTTAGCTGGACTAAAAAGCTGGTCTAAAAAGCCACATTCGTGCAGCTCACCGTTGAACTTGTTGGACTTTTTGTTGTATTCTTTGAACATCTGAACTTTATTTTATGTTTTTATTTATTCATTTTTATTTATTTATTAATTTAATTTATTTTTAATGGCAATACGCGAACACGAGTTTGCTGCCATCATATATATATATATATATATATATATATATATATATATATATATATATATATATATATATATATATAGATATGAGGTAACCAAACTTGGTAGTAAGGGATGATTCTATATGTGATTTCTAAGACACACTGTTATTATTGTATGATCCAGTATGTATAAATACAGTGAATGTTTAAATCACTACAGAGAGTTCAATATATAATAATCTTTTTAGATTATATACAGAGCAATATTTTTTTTAAATTTTAGTTTTTCCTTCCTTTCAAGAATATATATTTTTTTAGTTTTAGTTTTTCATCCCTTTCAAGGATATATATATATATATATATATATATATATATATATATATATATATATATATATATATATATTCTTGTACATTTTTTCTGTTATGCATACTCTGTTAAACAAGACGGGTATTTCCTGCTTGACTAGTCTCTTTTCGATCTTTTCTAGTTTTCTGACCAGCTTCTTAAAATCGGGGTGGGGTCTGTTTCATTAGTCCTTCAAAGTTTTCGTCCCTAGTACTTTCAGCACTCCTTACGTGTTTTAAAACAAACCAGGAATCAAACTTAATTACTTTTAGCCCAGATGATGGCACTTTGGAGTGCTGAAAATACTAGAGACGAAAACATTGGTGGTCTAATCAACAGACTATACCCCTATATTAAGAAGCGTGTCAGAAAACTATGAAAGATCGAAAAGAAACTCGTCAAACATGAAATGTCCTTCTTGTTCAATTCAACTTTCGACTTGGTACTTTTTTGACACACCTTCTATTCTGAAAAAAAAAGTTTTATTCATTGTTCATTTCTATCTTGGTAAATACAGCTTCAAACTCGGAACTTTTGCGACACGCCTTGTATTCTGGAAAAAAATGAACGTTCCATTTATTTTTGATTTCTATCTTGGTAAATACAGCTTCAAACTCGATACTTTTATAACACCTTGTATTCTGGAAAAAAATTAACGTTCCATTCATTGTTCATTTCTATCTTGGTAAATACAGTTTATTACACACCTTGTATTCTGAAAAAAATTAACGTTCCATTCATTTTTTCATTTCCATCTTGATAAATACAGCTTCAAACTCGGCACTTTCCTGACACACCTTGTATTCTGAAAAAAATTAACGTTCCATTCATTCTTCATTTCTATCTTGGTAAATAAAAACTTTTATGACACACATTATATATATATATATATATATATATATATATATATATATATATATACAACAATCGTATCTTATCTCAACCTATTTTAAACTTATTGGCGGCTGGAGTATTTCGTATATAATACATTCATTTTTATATCTTCTTATTCAATGGGTTATTTACGTTTTTAATAGAAACAAAACTATGTCTCGCATGAACAATATTGAACTAACTAACAAGACAGAAATAACGATTTGAAAGCAAAGGATATTACTATCTTTTCTTGTTTTTTTTTTTTTTTTATCTGTGCAATAAAATTTTCTTTTCTTAAATAGCAAGATAAAAGCAATTTACTCACTGTTGATAATTCTTGATAGTCCTTCTTCCTAATGTATATCTATCTATATATTTTTTCTTTTTATCATTTTTATTATTTAAGATTAAAAAGAACCACCCGAGAAATATTTTAGTACAACTTATTTTTACAACATCTATTTATCTATCTTTTCTTAAATAGCAAGATGAAAGCAATTTACTCACTGTTGATAATTCTTGATATTTCTTCTTCCTAATGTATATCTATATATATATATATTTCTTTTTATTATTTATAGATTAAAAAAAATACCCGAGAAATATTTTAGTACAACTTATTTTTACAACACCTATTTATCTATTTTTATAACGCCGAAAATAATTTGTTTCTCTTTTGTACAAAGATGTTTCTTCTTTTCAAATGGGGTAACAAAATTGTCATCACATGCCAAATTCAGGTCAGAGGGTCATTATTCAGTGAATTTTATCTATGAAACGATGCTTGTAAAGCTTTATTGTTATACGATAAATATTAGATTCACTGCTCGAACAAAACCAAGGTCCCTTTGTTTAGCGTGAGAGTCAATTCTCATTTTAGCGAATGCATTCATGATTAATGTGCCTCAGCAAGATGATCTACGGTCAAGTCGTACTGGAAGCACAAGTTTCTCACCAGATAATCAAAGTTAAGCAACGGTGAGTCTGCTCAATATTTATAAGAGGGACCATCTATACATATATAAAGGGCAGTTGTGTGTATATATGTCCGGAGGAAACTACGACAATAAAACAATTAATGTCAGTCAATATTTATACACATTCACTATCAACAGAGCTTGTTTTTTAAGCAAAAGTAATGAAGAATTGATTTACACCCGTGAATATAATCAAAGAATAAAATTTAGATAGTAACATAATAGAATTTTCTTTGGAATTTAATATCTTAAATAGGAGACATTAAGTTTTCTTTTCAGATTGTCTGTGCACTTTTTTTCCGACGAAAAACTAGGCCAGATCAATGCAAGGTCTTTTTTACATAGAGATTTTAATGGGACATCCTGCAAGAACCCATCTCACGATTCAGTAATAATGGATCTGCGACACTAACTTTTTTGTTCCCGTCTCTATCCAGGCGATGCCGGATAACCACTTCTAGTTTAGTTATAAAGCTTAAAAAGTTGACCGAGTGGCCTATTGTTGGTATCAGTCGTTCAGCGAGTGCACTAGACGAGGGAGATTGTATTTGCTAAAGTGTAGTGCTACACCTACCGTCTGCTCCCAACTTTACCGCACAGATCAGATTAAACAATCTATGCTACTCATGCGGTGAGTTGGCGTGAACCTTGCGATTCTTAGGCAGGTGCTCTACTGACTGAGCTAACAGGCATTATATATATTAACAAACTTCCTCGCACGACACCAGATCAATCTTTTTAACGGTCAACCTTTTAGCGGATTTTAACAGGTTTGTATTCAGGGTTTTTCTTCTAGACTGGTTGATTAATCAAGTGTAAAGAACCCAGTCTGCACTTCTCTTTTATTCATAGCTGGAAAGGAGATAGTTGGATTCATGCCTTTCCAAAGGGTAGTAGGGTTATTGTTTACAGAATACAGTCCCCATTTACTAAGCTTAGCCTTATTTGCCCAAGCCCTCCGCACTAATAGGAGGTAACACAAGGTCAATATTCTTAGCGGATTTTAACAGGTTTAAATAAATTTTTAAAAAAATCCTAAACAGTAAGGCTTCCATTATTTCTAACCGAATTTGTTTGAATATATATATATATATATATATATATATATATATATATATATATATGAATAAGATATAATGAAAAAACAAACGATGTTTACAACTGAAATAGGCTCATCAGAAGAGAAAGTGTGCAAACCGTTCGGGCCCAATTCTCTTGACGGTTTAAAAAGCAACACTCGGCCCATCCTCAACTAATATGAGGACCCTATTGCATTATAATGTATCAACCGCACGTGGTCGGTCATCAACAAAAATATAAGACGGGAAAAAGACCGTTAGTAAAAACAGAACGCTGCTAGTCAAACGTTGGAATTAATAAAAAAAAAATTGTGCTGTCTGTATTAAAAATAATATCAATTTTATTTTAAAATAAAATGAATTTTATTTAAAAACAAAATGAATCTCATTTTCAATTTTGAAAATAATCAGAAGCATTATAGTAATGAAATAAGACTCAAAAAAGTCTGATGTAAAGTCATAGTGGGCCTCGAAACGGTTTGCACACTTTCTCTTCTGATGAGCCTATTTCAGTTGTAAACATCGTTTGTTTTTTCATTATATCTTATTCATACTGTCGGATTAATTTCCATTTTATTTTCACATACTTGTCCATAAAACTTTACATTTGAATGTTTACCCTTTTTGATGATATCCATTAACACACGGATTTACCTATAAATGTGGCTACTTATTTTACAGTTGGATTGTATTACAATAATTTTGATATTCCATATACACTTTTTATACATATTTTACACTTTTCTATGACTTTGCATCAGACTTTTTGAGTCTTATTTCATTACTATAATGCTTCTGATTATTTTCAAAATTGAAAATGAGATTCATTTTGTTTTAATAAAATTCATTTTATTTTTAAATAAAATTGATATTATTTTTAATACAGACAGCACAATTTTTTTTAATTCCAACGTTTGACTAGCAGCGTTCTGTTTTTACTAACGGTCTTTTTCCGTCTTATATTTTTGTTGATGACCGACCCACGTGCGTTGATACATTATAATGCAATAGGGTCCTCATATTAGTTGAGGATGGGCCGGAGTGTTGCTTTTTAAACCGTCAAGAGAATTGGGCCCCGAAACGGTTTGCACACTTTCTCTTCTGATGAGCCTTTTCAGTTGTAAACATCGTTTGTTTTTCATTATATCTTATTCATACTGTCGGATTAATTTCTATTTTATTTTCACATATATATATATATCCTATTCTGTTCATATCAATCTATCTATTTTAGTCTGGTATGGTACGGTTTGGTATGTTCATGTCTGCCTGTGCCCCCCCTCTCTCTCTCTCTCTCTCTCTCTCTCTCTCTCTATATATATATATATATATATATATATATATATATATATATATATATATATGTCTATTCTAGTCTGTTCCGGTCCGGTCTTGTCTTATCTAGTCAAGTCTATCTATCTATCTATCTATCTATCTATCTATCTATCCTAATCTGTTTATATCTATCTATCTATCTATCTATCTATCTATCCATCTATCTATCTAGTTTTGTCTGCTCTAGTCTGGTCTGGTAATGTCTATTTATGTACGTATGTATGTATGTATGTATGTATGCATGTATGTATGTATGTATGTATATATCTATCTATTTATCTATATATCTATCTATCCTATCCTATCCTATCCTATCTTCACATCTATCTATCTATCTATCTATCTATATCTATCTGTCTATCTGTCACACTCTGTTCATATCTATTTATCTATCTATCTGTTTGCGAACAAATTAAGATACGAATAAAACTGATTATATCTAAAAGAGTTTTTCCTTTTTCTTTTCTTTTTTCTTTATTTCTGATTTCAGAAGCTCTATATTTGATTCTTTCAAGGTATGAGCTTCAGGTTGAAAAGTCACACAAGTTGAGTCATTGCGTGTAAGGAACGTATTTAAACCCATCCTTTAAACCATTTATAGGAAGAGCATGGCAAGACAGAGAAAGAGTTGAAAGTGTGTTGCCGGTCACATTAGAGATTAAATATCTGTAATTATCATTCACTCAACAATCTTTCACTGTGTGTCCATTGTTCTTGTCCCTCTTGTCCAGTTGTAAAAGTGTCTTCACTAAAAGGAACGACTTCACAATCAGATCAGTCGTCACAGAACAAGTCTTTTAAAAGAATTAAAACATCGAAAGAATGAATATAAATTTATGTATATCACTGGTTCTCAAACTTTATCTATCTATCTATCGATTCATCTCTCTCTCTCTCTCTCTCTCTCTCTCTCTCCTAATTTCTCTCTCTCCCTCTGTCTCTCTCTCTGTCTTGTCAACCTCCATGCTTAAAAGAAACAATGTATATAAATTTATGTATACCACTGGTTCTCAATCTTTATCTATCTATCTATCTATCTATCTATCTATAAGTCTGTCTGTCTGTCTATCTATCTATTTATCTCTTTCTATCCCCTCTCTCTATCTAATTCTTTCTCATATCGTCTCTATCTATATATCTATCATTCTATCTATCTATCTATCTATCTATCTATCTATCTATTCCCCTATTTCTGTTTCCGTGACTGTTTCTATCTATCTATACATACATCTATTTCAGACTTCATTATCTATCTATCCATCTATCTATCTATCTATCGTAACCAGTTCACAATCTATCTATCTATCTATCTATCTACCTATTTGCGGGAACCTGTTCATCATCTATCTATCTCAGTCTGTTCCTTATATATCAACCTATTTCAGATTTCATAGTCCATCTATCTATCTATCTATCTATCTATCTATCTATCTATCTATCTATCTCTGTTTCTTTCTTTCTCTGTCTCTCTTTTTCTCTCTTTTTTCTCTCTCTCTCTTTGTCAATCTCTATGCTCGTATATATGGATTCATCAGATTCATTACAGTCGTAGGAAAATGGATTCATTAGTCGTAGGAATGAACCCATTGACCCAAGTTCAAATCCTGGACGACGCTGTTTGCATTTCCCATAGAAATATTACACTTGGGAAAAGTATGCATCCACTAACTCTCCCTCCAGCGATGGGTAAATAGTTATATATTCAAATTTGATCTTATGTAATTATGCATGTACCTATCCTGTCCTAGTCTGTTTATATCTATCTATCTATCTATCTATCTATCTATCAGTTTGTTCATATCTATCTATCTATCTAACTTTGGACATGCGTGCTTGCATATGTATATAGTTGAGAGAAAGCAATGAATCCGACGGTATGAGTATAGATAAAAGGATATGAAAACAACACAATATTGCTGTTAAAGTGAAAAATATTTTATATCATATTCATAGCTAATATTGAACAATATTTCGATTTATAAAAATCATCTTCAGAGCTTGTTTATACTCCAGCCTTATCAATAGCGGAGACGAAAATAATATGAATTCAAAACGAAAACATTGATGTTGCAAAAAATTTATGCGGAAGTTTCAAATATAAGCACATCCGCCAACGCTTTTCTCGGTCAGCGACAGTTATGTATCTCTTATTGTAACAGTTTCAAATACAAGCACGTCCACCAATGCTTTTCTCGGTCAGCGGCAGTTGTGTATCTCTTATTGTTACATATGTATGTATGTACATGATTGAAAATTTGTTTGTACAAAATACTTTTGTAGATAAATAAAATATAATCAAATTCGATATAATGCACTTGGCATTCTACTTATGTCCACTTCCCTGAGGATAAAAAGACAGATGACAACGGCTCGTTGTCTCTGCACATCAACTGGAACCCATACATCGGTACAGTGCCTTCTCTAAAATGACAGAAGTCTTAGGAATCTTCATGTGGTGGACAACTGATGAGACAAAACTAGTGACAAGGAAGATCAAAGATGAAAACAAAGTTAGACAGTAAAATAGTTAACGAAAGTCGCTGAAAATGTAAAGTTTTAAGTGAAGTGTGGAACCATATCTTCTATAGATATATATGTGCAGCATCCCCCGTATATATATATATATATATATATATATATATATATATATATATATATATATATAAAACAATTTATAATTTATTCTTCTCCGATCACAAACACCACGAAATAAATGAGCTCTGATGATGATTTTTGTAAAATCGAAATATTGATCAGTATCAGCTATGATTATATTATAAATTGTTTTCTCTTTAACAGCATTGTGTGATGTTTTCATTCCACCTTTTCTTACTCATATATATATATATATATATATATATATATATATATATATATATATATATATATATATATATATAATAATAATAATAATAATAATAATAATCTTCATACAATGACTGCTATTTACACAGTAGTATTGCAACCAACAAAGCCTTCATCAGATGATGACTCTAGGTTCAGGCATAGTTTCGGGGCCGAAGCATCATTACCACTAACCCAGAGCGTCCCAGCAGTATCTCACGACCAGACTTTTATATATATATATATATATATATATATATATATATGAGGAAAAATGAGTAAAGAAAAGAAATGTAGATGGATAAAATGAATTTAATCGATATCACATTTATCGATATCACTTACACATGTGTTTCGGTCAGTTTATGTGTGTGAAAATATTTCGCACACATAGAAGATTCGACCTTCATCAGAGTGAACATTTATTTTGAATGAAAAAATCGTTGGAAAAAAAACAAAAACAAAAAAAAAAAAACTACAGAGATTTTTGGAAATATTCGAAAATCGAATTTTAAAAAATTTTCTATCATGACCCCTAGAAAAACCAAATATCCAAATCATAACGGTCTATCTCAATATTCTATTTCAGCGTTCCAAATTTTTAAAAATTCGATTTTCGAATATTTCCAAAAATCTCTGTTGTTTTTTCCCAACGAATTTTTTCATTCAAAATAAATGTTCACTCTGATGAAGGTCGAATCTTCTATGTGTGCGAAATATTTTCACACACATAAACTGACCGAAACACATGTGTAAGTGATATCGATAAATGTGATATCGATTAAATTCATTTTATCCATCTACATTTCTTTTCTTTACTCATTTTTCCTCATATTGTCGGATTCAATTCCCTTTCCATTTTCACACACACACACACACACACACACACACACACACACACACACACACACACATATATATATATATATATATATATATATATATATATATATATATCGCTATGTGAAATGCCAGCAGCTTCGTCTAGGAATTGAACTCGAATCGACGAGTCCATTTTCCATTAGCCCACGTGCCTCCATACCCTTGGGAAAAGGTATAAATCCATATATTCTCCCTCCAGCCATGGGTTAAATAGTAGGGCAGACTGGGCTCTTTAACTTTGGGTAGGTAACCAGTCTAGGAGAGGGATAACTCTGAATTCAAAATTCCTGAGGTCATTCGTTGATTGGGTTCGTGGCATTCCTTGATGCACCAATTCTTTCCTATCGACTGTGCCCCAAAATGTGGAATGGTCCAACACAAGCCTTCACCATTATAAACAAATCACTGAGTTGGTTGTTCATTGGATGAACACTCATGCGTCGAAAATCGACGAGAGAGTCCATATATATATGCCATTTGTTTAGGACAGGTATAATTACCAATACACGAACATGTATCATACATCAAAATGAAGCTGTTCCTTCGTGGATCACATACCTACTTCAAATAGTCACCGTTTCTCCCAATAGCAATGTTCAACCTTTGAATGAGAGCATGTATCCATGCCCTGCAAAATTCTGTTGACTGTTCTTTGAGACACTTCTTCTCTACAGATTTCACTTCCTCGTCACTGGAATAATGTTTGCCTCTTAAACTCTCTTTTATCGGTTCGAGGTAAGAGGATTTGAAAAAAAATGGCATTACTTTTGACTCTCTCTCATATATATATATATATATATATATATATATATATATATATATATATGTGTGTGTGGGGGGTGTCTCTGTGTGTGTGTGTGTGTGTGTGTGTGTGTGTGTGTGTGTGTGTGTAGAACGTTTGTAGAAAAAACAAGATGTTAAAAGTTTTGCTGACAGAAATCTGTTTCGACCATATGAAAAGGTCATTATCAAAGCAACATTGTAAACGGAAAGACGAAATAAATATATCATTAATCACGAGGCACAGAACGCCTCAAGCAGTACTGGAATTTTTTTTTTTAAATGCGTATTCTATGTTAAAAATAAAATTAATTTTATTTTTAAAAATTATAAGCATTTTTATCATTAAATTTGTAGCCGGAACAATTTCCTGAACTTTTTGATATTTATATACACTTTTACTGCAAACTCTTTTGAACTTTTTTAATGATAAAAATGTTTATAATTTAAAAAAATAAATTAACTCTAAAATAGACAATATCTTCAATCAAAGAAAGTATTTTTTTTAGTTTGTTAATAAGAACATAACCTTTCGCCCCTTTCAGTACACTTTTAATTGAACAAATTATTTGTTATTCTGAAAACTATATAGATAACTGAAAACTTATAATGATTATTTGTGACATTATATAGATAACTGAAAATTTATTAGAGATTATTTGCGACATGTTGACAAAAATGAACTCTGAAATGGACACTATCTTCACACAAATAAAGGAGAGTCTTTTTACATTTTTGTTAATGAGAACACAATTTTTCGCTCCTTTCTGTACAGTTCTAATTGTACAAACTATCTTTTTGTTTATTTTTCAAACTATATGGATAGCTTAAAACCTTATAGTGTAATCACTATAAGTTAATTTCCTGAACTTTTTGATATTTATATACACTTTTACTGAAAACTCTTTTGAGCTTTTTTAATGATAAAGATGCTTATAATTTTAAAAAAATAAGATAGCTTAAAATCTTATAGTGTAATCACTATAAGTTTTTAAGCTGATAATGAACAGGTTCCAACAGATAGATAGATTGAGAGATAGATAGATAGATGGACTATGAAGTCTGAAATAGATTGATATATAACGAACAGACTGAGATAGATAGATAATGAACAGGTTCCAACAGATAGATAGATAGAAAGATAGATAGATAGATAGATATATAGATAGATAGATAGATGGACTATGAAGTCTGAAATAGATTGATATATAACGAACAGACTGAGATAGATAATGAACAGGTTCCAACAGATAGATAGATAGATAGATAGATAGATAGATAGACTATGAAGTCTGAAATAGATTGATATATAACGAACAGACTGAGATAGATAGATAATGAACAGGTTCCAACAGATAGATAGATAGATAGAAAGATAGATAGATAGATAGATAGATAGATAGATAGATGGACTATGAAGTCTGAATAGATTGATATATAACGAACAGACTGAGATAGATAGATAATGAACAGGTTCAACAGATAGATAGATAGATAGATAGAAAGATAGATAGATAGATAGATAGATAGACTATGAAGTCTGAAATAGATTGATATATAACGAACAGACTGAGATAGATAGATAATGAACAGGTTCCAACAGATAGATAGATAGATAGATAGAAAGATAGATAGATAGATAGATAGATAGATAGATAGATGGACTATGAAGTCTGAAATAGATTGATATATAACGAACAGACTGAGATAGATAGATAATGAACAGGTTCCAACAGATAGATAGATAGATAGATAGATAGATAGATAGATAGATAGATGGACTATGAAGTCTGAAATAGATTGATATATAACGAACAGACTGAGATAGATAGATAATGAACAGGTTCCAACAGATATATAGATAGATAGATAGATAGATAGATAGATAGAAAGATAGATAGATAGATAGATAGATAGATAGATGGACTATGAAGTCTGAAATAGATTGATATATAACGAACAGACTGAGATAGATAGATAATGAACAGGTTCCAATAGATAGATAGATAGATAGATAGATAGATAGATAGATAGATAGATAGACTATGAAGTCTGAAATAGATTGATATATAACGAACAGACTGAGATAGATAGATAATGAACAGGTTCCAACAGATAGATAGATAGATAGATAGATAGATAGACTATGAAGTCTGAAATAGATTGATATATAACGAACAGACTGAGATAGATAGATAATGAACAGGTTCCAACAGATAGATAGATAGAAAGATAGATAGATAGATAGATAGATAGATAGATAGATAGATAGATGGACTATGAAGTCTGAAATAGATTGATATATAACGAACAGACTGAGATAGATAGATAATGAACAGGTTCCAACAGATAGATAGATAGAAAGATAGATAGATAGATAGATAGATAGATAGATAGATAGATAGATGGACTATGAAGTCTGAAATAGATTGATATATAACGAACAGACTGAGATAGATAGATAATGAACAGGTTCCAACAGATAGATAGATAGATAGATAGATAGATAGATAGATAGATAGATAGATGGACTATGAAGTCTGAAATAGATTTTAAGCTGTCCATATAGTTTAAACATTTGCGACGAGTTAACAAAAAGGAAGAAAAAAATCAGAACATTTCAGTTAGGAAAGAGAAAAGATAATTATTAATCAAAGCAGATGGTAGTGGCGGGAAGATAGGTTCCGTCCCGCCCCTACTCCTACCTATCTTCTAGGTGGCTTAGGATTAAAAGCATTCCTTAACTCAGTGAGTCAACAAGACACCTTTTTGTGGATGCCGGTACCCGACGGAAAAGCCGGTGAAGCAAGAACTTCAGACGCCTGACAAAAGTGACGTCATCTGTACAGTGCGATGAGTGTGTACACAGATGTGGATAACGTGAGTTGGTTGATAGACAATTACATGTACAACCAAAAGAGATATAGAAACAGTGATAATTAGGAAGAATAAATGGGGGAACAGATCGGCTGAGAATGAACGAGAGAGAGAGAGAGAGAGAGAGAGAGAGAGAGAGAGAGAGAGAGAGAGAGAGAGAGGGGGGAGGGAAGGAGGTAGGGGAGTATAGAATGAGACAGGTGAGAGCAATGTGAAGAGGAGGTTGATACACAAGTATTTATACGGGCGAAGAGACATACAGACAATAGTAATTAACGAAACGAAGATAGATAGATAGATAGATAGATAGATAGATAGATAGATGGACTATGAAGTCTGAATTAGATTGATATATAACGAACAGACTGAGATAGATAGATAATGAACAGGTTCCAACAGATAGATAGATAGAAAGATAGATAGATAGATAGATAGATAGATAGATAGATAGATAGATGGAATATGAAGTCTGAATTAGATTGATATATAACGAACAGACTGAGATAGATAATGAACTGGTTCCAACAGATAGATAGATAGATAGATAGATAGATAGATAGATAGATAGATGGACTATGAAGTCTGAAATAGATTGATATATAACGAACAGACTGAGATAGATAGATAATGAACAGGTTCCAATAAATAGATAGATAGATAGATAGATAGATGGACTATGAAGTTTGAATTAGATTGATATATAACGAACAGACTGAGATAGATAATGAACAGGTTCCAACAGATAGATAGATAGATAGATAGATAGATGGACTATGAAGTCTGAAATAGATTGATATATAACGAACAGACTGAGATAGATAGATAATGAACAGGTTCCAACAGATAGATAGATAGAAAGATAGATAGATAGATGGATGGACTATGAAGTCTGAAATAGATTGATATATAACGAACAGACTGAGATAGATAGATAATGAACAGGTTCCAACAGATAGATAGATAGAAAGATAGATAGAGAGATAGAGAGATAGAGAGATGGACTATAAAGTCTGAAATAGATTGATATATAACGAACAGACTGAGATAGATAGATAATGAACAGGTTCCAACAGATAGATAGATAGATAGATAGATAGATAGATAGATGGACTATGAAATCTGAAATAGATTGATATATAACGAACAGACTGAGATAGATAGATAATGAACAGGTTCCAACACATAGATAGATAGATACATAGATAGAGAGAGAGATAGATGGACTATGAAGTTTGAATTATATTGATATATAACGAACAGACTGAGATAGATAATGAACAGGTTCCAACAGATAGATAGATAGATAGATAGATAGATAGATAGACTATGAAGTCTGAATTAGATTGATATATAACGAACAGACTGAGATAGATAATGAACAGGTTCCAACAGATAGATAGATAGATAGATAGATAGATAGATAGATAGATAGATAGACGGACTAAAGTGTGAAATAGATTGATATATAACGAACAGACTGAAATAGATAGATAATGAACAGGTTCCAACAGATAGATAGATAGATATAGATAGATAGATAGATAGACTATGAAGTCTGAAATAGATTGATATATAACGAACAGACTGAGATAGATAGATAATGAACAGGTTCCAACAGATAGATAGATAGAAAGATAGATAGATAGATGGATGGACTATGAAGTCTGAAATAGATTGATATATAACGAACAGACTGAGATAGATAGATAATGAACAGGTTCCAACAGATAGATAGATAGAAAGATAGATAGAGAGATAGAGAGATAGAGAGATGGACTATAAAGTCTGAAATAGATTGATATAATAACGAACAGAGAGATAGATAGATAATGAACAGGTTCCAACAGATAGATAGATAGATAGATAGATAGATAGATGGACTATGAAGTCTGAAAAGATTGATATATAACGAACAGACTGAGATAGATAGATAATGAACAGGTTCCAACACATAGATAGATAGATACATAGATAGAGAGAGAGATAGATGGACTATGAAGTTTGAATTATATTGATATATAACGAACAGACTGAGATAGATAATGAACAGGTTCCAACAGATAGATAGATAGATAGATAGATAGATAGATAGACTATGAAGTCTGAATTAGATTGATATATAACAACAGACTGAGATAGATAATGAACAGGTTCCAACAGATAGATAGATAGATAGATAGATAGAGAGATGAGAGATAGATAGATGGACTATGAAGTCTGAAATAGATTGATATATAACGAACAGACTGAGAAGAATGAACAGGTTCCAACAGATAGATAGATAGATAGATAGATGGACTATGAAGTGTGAAATAGATTGATATATAACGAACAGACTGAGATAGATAGATAATGAACATATTCCAACAGATAGATAGATAGATAGATAGATAGATAGATAGATGGACTATGAAGTCTGAATTAGATTGATATTTAACGAACAGACTGAGATAGATAATGAACAGGTTCCAACAGATAGATAGATAGAAAGATAGATAGATAGATAGATAGATGGACTATGGTTTGAATTAGATTGATATATAACGAACAGACTGAGACGATAATGAACAGTTCCAACAGATAGATAGATAGTAGTAGATAGATAGATAGATTAGAAATAGTGATAGAACAGACTAGATAGATGATGAGATAGGATCAGATAGATAGATAGATAGACATGATAGATGAACAGGTTCCAACAGATATAGTAATAGATAGTAGATTAGATAGATAGATAGATGGACTAGGGATGTGAAATTAGATTGATATATAACGAACAGACGGGGACTATGAAGTGTGAAATAGATAGAGAATGATAGAAATCTGATAGGATAGATAAATGAACAATAGGAATAGATAGTCCGACAGACTAGATATACTAGAAGATAGATAGATAGATAGATAGACAGATTAGATTAGATATGGAATAGATTGATATATAACTGAACGACTGAGATAGATATAATGAACAGAACAGATAGATAGATAGATAGATAGATAGATAGAGAGAGAGATAGATAGATGGACTATGAAGTCTGAAATAGATTGATATAAACGAACAGACTGAGATAGATAATGAACAGGTTCCAACAGATAGATAGATAGATAGATAGATAGATAGACGGACTATGAAGTGTGAAATAGATTGATATATAACGAACAGACTGAGATAGATAATGAACAGGTTCCAACAGATAGATAGATAGAAAGATAGATAGATAGATAGATAGATGGACTATGATGTTTGAATTAGATTGATATATAACGAACAGACTGAGATCGATAATGAACAAGTTCCAACAGATAGAGATAGAAGTAGATAGATAGATAGATAGAGAGAGAGATTAGATGGACTATGAAGTCTGAATAGATTAGATATATAACGAACAGACTGAGATAGATAATGAACAGGTTCCAACAGATAGATGATAGATAGATAGATAGATAGATAGATAGATAGATAGACGGAATGAATAGATGAACGATGACAGATAGATCAACAGGATAGATAGATAGAAAGATGATAGATAGATAGATAGATAGATGGATTGATAGATATTGATAATGAACAGACTGAGATAGATAATGAACTGGACAGATAGATAGATAGATAGATAGATAGATAGATAGATAGATAGAAGATTGGATGGACTATGAAGTCTGAATAGATTGATATATAACGAACAGACTAGATATAGATAGAAATACAGGTTCCAACAGATAGATAGATAGATAGATTATAGATAGTAGATAGAGAGTGGACTAATAGACAGTGTAGATTAGATAGATAACGAACAGATTCCAGATAGATAGATAGATAGATATAGATAGATAGATAGATAGATGGATCTATGGTCTGAAATGAGTATATAGAGAACAGACGGATAGATAAATGAACAGGTTCCAACAGATAGATAGATGATAGATAGATTGTGAACTGGTTACGATAGAAAGATGTATGGATAGATAGATAGACACGTTTGAAATAGATAAAGATTAGGCTAAGATAGATAGATATGCAAACACTGACTGAAATTGGCATATATATAATATATATATATATATATATATATATATATATATATATATATGAATATTTTTTTTGAGAAAATGTCAATCCCTACATGTACATTTCGACCTATTCAGGGATCGACATTCAGGGATTGACATTTTCTCGATTTGTTTACCCTTACATTTGAACATATATGCCCGCCTAAATTCATTAATTATTAACTAATTAATTTTCAAAATTAGGTATGACTTCAATTAAGCATATATCCTTCAAAAATTGTCGGCTAAAAGCCATATCAAATAAACACATTGTTTGTTTACTTACTCTCATATATATATATATATATATATATATATATATATATAATATATATATATATATATATATATATATATATATAAATGAGAGCGGGTTATTGGTGTTTAACCAAGGAGGATTACACTGCCATCGGGGCTTAGATTACGTCGACTATCTCCTGCAATGGCGAATACGCCCAAACATCTGGTCTTGTATACACAGTCTTGCATTCCTTTTGTGCAAGTTTGCTACATATCCTTATTTTATGAGTTGTTCACACCATTAGTAACTTTGGGTTTTTACTAAAGTCCGAGTGACAAACAACACTCTTCAGTTCTCCAGGAAACTTCTAAATATTCTAACCAAGAGTCAGTACTGCTGTGGTCAGGATGCTCTTATTTCCACCTCAGATTTCCAGTTCTAGTTCATATTATCAAATCGATTCTAACTGGATGCTCCGTTATTGCGGGCTGGCTCCAGACAAAACTAGTGTAAATATACACAGGGTGATTAAAAAGTAACTCTCTATTTTAAACTATATATAATTTCTTTATATGCAGTTTCATTTTTCTCAATTCTTTAATGTATGTTCTTTAATATACAGGGTGATTGAAAAGTAATGTCAATTTTAAACTATTTTTATATGCAGTTTCATTTTTCTCAATTCTTTAATGTATGTTCTTTAATATACAGGGTGATTGAAAAGTAATGTCAATTTAAACTATTTTTATATGCAGTTTCATTTTCTCAATTCTTTAATGTATGTTCTTTAATATACAGGGTGATTGAAAAGTAATGTCAATTTTAAACTATTTTTATATGCAGTTTCATTTTTCTCAATTCTTTAATGTATGTTCTTTAATATACAGGGTGATTGAAAAGTAATGTCAATTTTTAAACTATTTTATATGCAGTTTCATTTTTCTCAATTCTTTAATGTATGTTCTTTAATATACAGGGTAATTGAAAAGTAATGTCAATTTTAAACTATTTTTATATGCAGTTTCATTTTTCTCAATTCTTTAATGTATGTTCCTTAAAATACATGCTGATTGAAAAGTAACTCCCGATTTTAAACTATTTATAATTTTTTTAATATGCAGTTATATTTTTCTCAATTCGTGAATGTAGGTCCCTTAATATACAGGGTGATTGAAAATTAACTACCTATCTTAAACTATTTATAATATTTTTTATATGCAATTATATTTTTCTCAATTCTTTAATGCATGTTCCTTAATATACAGGGTAATTGAAAAGTAACTCACTATTTTAAACTATTTATATATGCAGTTTCATTTTTCTCACTTCTTTAATGAAGGTTCCTTAATATACAGGGTGATTGAAAAGTAACTCCCTATTTTAAACTATTTATAATATTTTTATATGCAGTAACATTTTTCTCAATTTTTTAATGTACGTTCCTTAATATACAGGATGATTGAAAAGTAACTCCCTATTTTAAATTATTAGTCGACGTTCGAACATTTTGGTTTAAAAAGAAACCTTCTTCAGGATAATATGAAACAACTAAAGGACAAAAGAGTTTAGTTGTTAAAAAATGATGGGTTTTTTTTTCATTAAATGTTTTCCTAATGTTTGCCTTTTTCACTTTTTTCCCCCCTTCAAATTCCGCGTTTGTCAAATATATATACATGGTGTGTCAAAAAAATTCGAGATTGAAGGTACTTTTTGACACACATTGTATTCTGAAAAAAATGAACGTTCCATTCAGTGTTCATTTCTATCTTGGTAAATATAGCTTCAATATCGATACTTTTATGACACACCTTGTATTCTGAAATAAATTAACGTTCCATTAATTGTTCATTTCTATCTTGGTAAATGCAGCTTCAATCTAGATACTTTTATGATACACCTTCTATTCTGAAAAAGATTAACGTTCCATTTAGTGTTCATTTCTATTTTGGTAAATACAGCTTCAAACTCGAAACTTTTATGACACACATTGTATTCTGAAAATATTAACGATCCATTCATTGTTCATTTCTATCTTGGTAAATACAGCTTCAAACTTGGTACTTTTATGACACAACTTTTACTCTAAAAAAATTAACATTCCATTCATTGTTCACTTCTATTTTAGTAACTAAAGCTTCAAACTCGATACTTTTATGACACACCTTGTATATATTGTAGTACCTATTTTTAATACTTATATTATTATATATAGAAACTTAATGAATCAACACTATATTTGGTTATTGTCTTTGAACAATATGGATATAAATTTGAATTTATTTCTCGTCGTCTTTGTCTCGTCAGTCCCGTCTGTATTGTTTTGAAGACATTACACTAGGTGTCAATGGTGTGATTTTCCCGTTTTCCTGATTTTTGCTTTTTTCTCTTCTTTCTTAAAATTCCACGTTTATATATATATATATATATATATATATATATATATATAATATATATATATATATATATATATATATATATATATAAGAAAATTTGGTATATACGTGTCGACGTAAAACTTAGAAAAGAAATGTCACTCAGAATCGAAATCTTGCATATACCTTAATAACCCTATAATTAAAAAAATACCAAATTTGGTTATTGATTTCTACTGATTAAAAGTTATAATTAATTAATTAAACAAAAATCAAACAATTTGCAATAATCATGGCATGGCTGCTATATATATATATATATATATATATATATATATATATATATAGATATATATATATATAGTACTTATTTTTAATTCTAATGTTATTATATATAGAAACTTAATGAATCAGCAGTATATTTGGTTATTGTCTTTGAACAATATGGATATAAATTTGAATTTATTTCTCGTCGTCTTTGTCTCGTCAGTCCTGTGTTTATTGAAATGAATGGAATAAATAAGAAAATATTTTCCAAGACAGATCTTATATATATATTGTAGTACTTTTTTTTAACACTTATATTATTATATATAGAAACTTAATGAATCGGCAGTATATTTTGTTATTGTCTTTAAATAATTTTTTTATCACTCGACTGACGAGACACTTGACCAATGAACAATTGTCATTTTTTCTCTTTAATTCGCACTTGTTGGTGTTTGTCAGTGTTCATCCTCAACTTTTCAATTTCTTCACTGTACTAGTCTGACTCACATTTAACGCAGTAGTTAATTAAACTCAAAATAGAAAAATACCAGCGAGGAGAGAAAAAAAAATTGTCCCTTGACCACCCTCAGAACGGTTTAACCACTCAACCGTCAACTGGGAGATAAAAACTCTGATTATATACTACAAAAAAGATATAAAAAAAAAACCACCCGTCCTTCTTCCTCCTCCCTCATTGACTGGCCACAAAGGTGACAATAATATCAGCAGAAGAACGTTAAACCATTTAGAAAGTTTTTTTTTCTTTTCTTTTCTGTTCATTTTTTTACTTCTTTTAATATTTAGCTTGTTCATGAGAAAGTATAAACACGAAAAAACTCACCAAAAAGAAAGAAAGAAAAAAAGATCAGGACTTTAAAAATGTTTAAATAGGTAAAAAAAAAAAAACAATAAAAAACAATAAAAAACCTAAAAAACACAAACACACAAATAAGTACGTAAACATAAACACACACAAACAGACACACCAACACACACATACGCAAATACATACATACATGTATAAATACTTTTAGTATTGCCCATAGATAAGTACATCCTCTAAAATCCTTTTATAAAATGCCATTTGGATACTCCATGTGGTGTAATGGTTAATAATCTAGATTAGTAGACTACTGCTAGTGAGCTTGATTCTCACTAGGTGCTCTATACTTCTGGCCTTGTGCCATAACTAACGTGATCTTAGTAAATAACTAAAAGGATAATCCTTTTTTGTTTAGACGAGTAAAAAAACAAAAACAAACAAACAAAAAAGACTGTACTGTGAAACACACGCACACGCAAACACACAAACACGCACCCAAACACACACACACACACGCACACACACACACACACAGACACGCAAACACACACACACACACACACACACACGCACACACACACACATACAAATAAGTACATCCTCCAAAATTATTTATAAAATGCCATTTAGGAATCCCACGTGATGTAATGATTAGCAATCTCGATTTATATCTAACCCCCCCCCTCTCTCTCTCTCTCCTTCTCTCTCTCTCTCTCTCTCTATATTATATATATATATATATATATATTATGCAATTTTTATTTTGGTGTTGCAAATCTATTTGATAGTGTGCATACTGACTTTTCTGTTGATCTATCTATCAATCTATCTATCTATCTATCTATCTATCTATCTATCTCTGTTTCTTCATATTTATCTATCTATCTATCTCTCTGTTTCCCCCTCTCTCTCTCTCTCTCACTCTCTCTCTCTCTCTCTCTCTATATATATATGTATATATATATATATTGTGTGTGTGTGTGTGTGTGTGTGTGGTGTGTGGGCATCCGTCCCTCTACCAAATACGATGGCGTAGTGTCCACTTTGTTATCTGCAACTGCGTGAATGGCTTAACATACCTATTTTTGAATGGCAATCTCTGGTGCAGTGACTGCAAACAAACACATGTTTGCTGGAGCTGCTGTTTTCTCTTCTTCCTTTTGGCTCTCTTTTCTGTGGCGGATACTTTCCTCTCTTTTTCACTCCTTCTCGTTCCTTGTTTGATGAGGAGGCGCCATCTCTCTCTCTCTCTCTCTCTCTCTCTCTCTCGCTCCCTCTCTCTCTCTTTCTCTCTCTTTCTCTCTCTCTCTTTATATATATATTATATATATATATTTGTGTGTGTGCTTCTTCATATCTATCTATCTATCTATCTATCTATCTATCGGTCAATCTCTTTTTTTTTCATATCTATCTATCTATCTATCTATCTATCTATCTATCTATCTATCTACCTATCTATGTGTGTCGCTATTTATCTATCTGCCTTTATCATCTGTTGTTTATTTTGTGTTTAACTTTACTTTCGTTTTCTGTTGTTATTAATTCTTCCATTCATTCCTTCGCGGCTAAAAACTCCCGCCAATATGCGTAACGGGCAGTTTTCCCGGGAAAATTGTGCGCTTTCCTTCATCCATGTCACCTGACAACATACCTCTTTATTACACCACCTCTCGTCATCTTTCGATCTCCCCTTTTCCACATTTCCTGTGGACAACTCGCAGTGGAGGGGGGGAGGAAGGGAGAATCACAGTGGTTCGAACTCAATAACCAACAACGTCGTCCAAAACTAAAAAAAAAACAAAAAAAACAAACAAAAAAACAAAACACAAATTTCCAAAGACGAGGGACACAGCACAGGGGGATTTTTCGCCTCGGTGTCTAATAGTTAGACTTGTCCGAAAAACTCTGTATATTGGGTCGGAAACAGGCGAAAGAAGATTGCGTAACATCCCAGTACTATCAATCAAAAACGTCTCTTCCAATTGCGGCCTCGATTTACACGGTGGCCTGACAGTTTTCCGAGTAGGCTTGGACACGTCTGATTAATATTGCGACCGACTGGACATTTTCGTATATTTCAAGTAACAGATGTGAAATATATCCCACGGCTATAGTAACTATTTCTTATATTAAACATTTCTCGTTTCTTTTCGGGAAAGACGGAATAAAATCTCGGAATAATGGAGGAGAAACCAAAAGGAATTGATGGAGTTACAAGAAGCGCGATGAATGTTGGGCAGGGAAGAATTTAAGATTTAGGTTTTGGGATAACGAATTGCTCTCTCTCTCTCTCCTTCTCTCTCTCTCTCTCCTCTCTCTCTATATATATATATATATATATATATATATATATATATATATATATTTATATTTATACATGAAAAAAAATATATATTTATATATATTACTGTAACTGTTACTCTTTCTTTCTCTCTTACTGTCTCTCAATGTCTCTATGTCTGTCTGACTCTCTCTTGTCTCTCTCTTATTGTCTCTCTCTTATTGTCTCACTTTCTCTCTCTCCTACAAGAAGTGCGATGAATGTTGGGCAGGGAAGAATTTAAGATTTAGGTTTGGGGATAACGAATCTCTCTCTCTCCTTCTCTCCCCCCTCTCTCTCTCTTCTCTTCTATATATATATATATATATATATATATATATATAAGATATATATTTTTTATATATATTACTGTAACTGTTACTCTTTCTTTCTCTCTTACTGTCTCTCAATGTCTGTCTGACTCTCTCTTATTGTCTCTCTCTCTTATTGTCTCTCTTTCTCTCTCTCCTACTGTTTCTCCTTTTCTGTTTCTGTTTCTCTCTTTCAGTCTCTCTTTTCTTTGTGTGTAAATAAAAATGGTGTACACAATAAATATGACCCGAATGAACTTTTACATTTTGTCCATAAGAGGCGTGCCAAATTTTATAAGAAACGTTTCAAGAGAATTTTCTTAAATGGAAATGTCATTTTAGTTAGAACCACACGTTCTACAAAATATGCTTTATAATGTAATATATAGTGATATGACTAGGTATGATATTAAAGAAAATATAGGGTAAATATAAAGCTAACATTTTTCATGGGTTACCTCCAATCACAGAAATATATAGTGGTATGACTAGCTATGATATTAAAGAAAATATAGGGTAAATATAAAGCTAACATTTTTCATGGGTTACCTCCAATCACAGAAATATATAGTGGTATGACTAGGTATGATATTAAAGAAAATATAGGGTAGATATAAAGCTAACATTTTTCATGGGTTACCTCCAATCACAGAAATATATAGTGGTATGACTAGCTATGATATTAAAGAAAATATAGGGTAAATATAAAGCTAACATTTTTCATGGGTTACCTCCAATCACAGAAATATAAACAATATATGTTAACATTGGTGAAGAAGTAAGGACGAACTTATAAGGGATGTGGAAGCGCGTGGTGTAATAGTTAAAGTCAAGGGAAATGGACTAGTCGCTCCGAGTTCAAATTCTGGACGTGGTAATTGCATTTCACTTAGCGCTAATATCCTTGGGAAATGTATGAATCCTACTCTCCCTCCAGCTATGGGTAAATAGTAGGGCATACTGGGCTCTTTACACTTGGTTAGGCAACCGGTCTAGGAGAAGGAAAACTACCAATTCAAACCTGTTGAACTCCGCTTAAGAAATTGACCTTGTGTCGCATCCTGCTCTTGCGGCGAGGTTGGTAAATAAATATAAGGGGTGTTCTCCTGTGGACACCTATACATGGACATACTAGTGTTGGCTGACCAGTAAAAATCATATGCAACAACCATGTACGGACACTTGATGTCGTAATAAAGAACTCCTTGGAGCGATAACCAATATGGTTGGGTAGTATGAGAGTTTCATTGGGATGTATGTTCACTTATATGTTCATATGTAGGAGATCACAGGAGAACGTTGCTTATGAGTTCGTTCTGGCTTCTGCAGCAGTACAGCCAACAAGACATACTGAACACTGCTGAAGAAAAAAAGACGTAATCATAAGCCAAGTTGTCCAGTGGACACCTACACATGGGGAGACCAAGTAGTCGCCCATCTAAATACTGAACAGGCTTATCACTGCTTAACTTCTTTGAAATTGTTTTTTACTAAAATTTTCTTTATCTGAAACAGTACCTGCTGTCGAAACAAGTAGTCGCCCATCTAAATACCGAACAGGCTCATTACTGCTTAACTTCTTTGAAATTGTTTTTTACTAAAATTTTCTTTGTCTGAAACAGTACCTGCTGTCGAAACAAGTAGTCGCCCATCTAAATACCGAACAGGCTCATTACTGCTTAACTCCTTTGAAATTGTTTTTTACTAAAAGTTTCTTTGTCTAAAACAGTACCCATCTAAATACTGAACATCGTCAGCTCAGGATGAGATCTAGAGCACTTGCCAAGAGTGATAGACAATAGTGATGGATGGTATGCATATGAGAGAGAGAGTGGGGGGGAAGAGACAGACAGCGACAGACAGAGACTTTTATCGAGACAGGGACAGAGAGAGAGAGAGAGAGAGAGACAGAGAGAGAGAGAGAGAGAGAGAGACAGAGAGAGAGAGAGAGACAAAGACAGAGACAGAGACAGAGACAGCGACAGCGACAGACAGAGACTTTATCGAGACAGAGAGAGAGAGAGAGAGAGAGAGAGAGAGAGAGAGAGAGAGAGAGAGAGACAGAGACAGAGACAGAGACAGACAGACAGACAGACAGACAGAGAGAGAGACAGAGAGAGACAGAGACAGAGACAGACAGAGACAGAGAGAGACAGAGAGAGAATCTGTGCTATCGTTGCGACTCGACGAGGATGGCGATGATGATTATAATGATAATGATCTTATTAACAGAAATTGTGATTTCAACAGTTTTGGTCATTATTTTAAAAACAGTGTTGCCCGACAGGCAAAAAGTCGTACGCAACATCTATGCACGGACACTGGATGCCGTAATGAGGATTTGCCAGGTTCGATTACCAATATCTTCAGGTAAACGAGCTTGAGATGGGGAGTTTCATCAATATTGCTCCATTAGCCAGTGAGTATATCGGTAACACGTGTATAAAATCACAAGGAGAGTCGTTTTAAGGTATTGAGCACTATTCCCTTATTAATAGAGCACACCATATTATCAATATATATATTGAACACATTTGGACACACCTTGTATTCTGAAAAAATTACATTCCATTTATTGTTCATATTAATCTCGGTAAATACAACTTCAAAGTCGGTACTTTTATGACACAGCTTGTATTCTGGAAAAAAACAACAACTTTCCATTAATTGTTCATTTCTATCTTCGTGAATACAGCTTCAAACTCGATACTTTTATGAAATACCTTACACACACACACACACACACCACATATATATATATATATATATATATATATTAATAAGTCATCCACAGACACGTGTATCGGCATATCATGCCTCTTCAGTGTGGCTAGACACAACTATCCTTGGGTAGGGTTCGAACTCAGACTGACTGCATGGTAATCCGATATCTTATCCCCTCGCCCACTGACAGCTGATGCGGGGATTTGTGTTTTTAAACTATTAAATACATAGGGATGTATGTATCATTCGGTCACTGAGAGATCAAATTTCCGGAGAAATGATCATTGCTTATTTGCTTAGTAGTGAGAGTTAAATTAAATTACCATTTAGAGAGCTCATTACCAAATTTATGGGAGCATATATATTAATAAGTCATCCACAGACACGTGTTTCGGCATATCATGCCTCTTCAGTGTGGCTAGACACAACTATCCCTTGGGTAGGGTTCGAACTCAGACTGACCGCATGGTAGTCCGATATCTTATCCCCTCGCCCACTGACAGCTGATGCGGGGACTGGTGTTTTTAAACTATTAAATACATAGGGATGTATGTATCATTCGGTCACTGAGAGATCAAATTTCCGGAGAAATGATCATTGCTTATTTGCTTAGTAGTGAGAGTTAATTTAAATTACCAATTAGAGAGCTCATTACCAAATTCAACATCAACTGAAGGGAAATAGCAAATCATCTATTTATTTTTAATCATGCTTCTTTTACAACGGCCTTTAATTGTAAGTACATTATATCTTTTCAAAACATTATTTTAGTTATTAACGTTAAAGGAATAGATAAGACATGTCATTTTCATCATTTTTTTATGAGAAGAATACGAGGAACCCAATATAGATATATAGGTAGATATTAATATTGATAATGTGGTTTTCTATGTTTATAACTGAAGAGTTCTCAATATCATTAACAGAGCAAGTATATCTAAGTATGAGTAGTGAAACAAGACGCTTGGTAACTTGCAGTTTATCGTCTTTGCGATTTTCAAAGTATATATATATATATATATATATATATATATATATATATATATATATATATATATATATATCAACCCCTCTGAACGCGCAGAATGTGACACAAGGTCAATTTCTTATGCGGGGTTTAGCAGGTCTCAGTTCAGAAATTTTCTTTTTCTAAACTAGTTGCCTAACCAAGATTAAATAACCCATTCTACCCTATTATTTATCCATAGATGGAGAAAAACATATTTGATTCATACTTTAGAGCATTAGTTCTATATGAAATGCAAATAGCCTCGTCCAGAATTGAACTAGTCTGTATCCATTTCCTTCGCTGATAACCATTGCATTACCTCCACACATACACGCACACACACACACACCACACACACACACACACACACATATATATATATATATATATATATTGTTGGCATTGCAGTCTCGGAAGTCCATATAATTCTTGTGCCCTATATATATATATATATATATATATATATATATATATATATATATATATATGCCAATCCCACACTATAGTTATATATATATATATATATATATATATATATATATATATATATATGTCAATCCCACACTATATATATATATATATATATATAATATATATATATGCCAATCCCACACTATATATATATATATATATATATATATATATATATATATATATATATATATATATATATATATATATATATATATATATATAGTGTGGGATTGGCACTGTTTCAGCTTTTACTAGAACAGTATGCCAAAGTGTGGTATTATTGGAAGAGTGCTCAATATAATATAGAGCTATTATATAATATACTAATAAATATATAAAGGTTTTATATATTTAATGACATAGGAATAGTCACGACCATTGGTTTCATGCACGCCTATCCGTAAACATTCGTCAGCTGACATTGGTGTCTTATGTCCAAATGCAAGGAAAATCGGCAAAAAATCGAAAATTTCAAAAATCTTTATAGACATAGGATGTATTTTTGATTGGATAAAAGGTGTATGCGTGTGTATGTGGTGTTTTTATGAATGTGTATGTGTGTTTATTGACATTGCAAAAGGTTATGTATACAAGCCAGTGGATCTCACACACATTCACATTATTCTGAGAGTGTGCAACATTTCAACAATATTAATGTGTGAGCGTTTGTCTTCACATGCATATGTGTGCGTGGGCGTTGTTGTGACGGTGTGTGTATTTTGTTGATTTGAGCGGATGTTGGCCGGATATATGTAGGGGTTGGTGGGGGAAAAATAGATACTGTCACCAGTTTGGCTAGAGGGATAGTCTGGATGTGGGGCGATTCAATGAAGGATGTTAAATAATTTTGATTTTAAGATTTCAAATATTTTGTATACTGCGGGTGGAGGTGGGGGGTTGTATATATATATATCATCATCATCATCATGTCGCGCATGCAGCACGGATATCCATGACAATATCTCGCCAACCTTCCCTATCATTCATTGCACCTGGGAGCTCCTCTGCGTAGCAGCCAGCATCCTCACATAGCTGGTCAATGTAGGTCCTTGCTGGGCGCCCCACACTTGCATGTCCATGTGTTGGCTTCCACAGAAGAACGTCACTCACGAGTTCATCCTTGCTTCTCCAGCAGTGTCCTACATGTCTTGTCCGTCTCACTCGGACAGTTTGTGAGATGGGGGGGGGCAGGTGACCGTACAGCTGTTTCCTTGTGGGGTGCTGCTTCCATGTCTTGTTCAAGACTGCTGGCAGCATTCTTGTGCAGCTCCCATCTATCTTATTCTCAAGACGTTTTGTTAGGGTCCAGGTGGTGCAACCATATAGCAGCACCGACACAACCACAGCCTGGAAGAACTGTCGCTTTAGCTTGTCAGGGAGATCGGACCTCCATATGACTGATAAACTATTTGTGGCTGACCATGCCTTTGCTATCCGTCTCTATCAATTATCAGTAGATGCCAAAGAGGCAACACTTTTGCCAATATCTTATTATAATGGAGATTGTGGGTTTGTCTGTCTGTAACCGAAACTATATTACTATACAAGCCAATGTATTGGAAATGATTTTTACTATAAAAATGCATTGGAAATGATTTTTACTATAAAAATGCATTGAGAATGATTTTTATCATAAAATGTATTGGAAATGATTTTTACAATGAAAATGCATTGGAAATGATTTTTACTATAAAAATGCATTGAGAATGATTTTTATCATAAAATGTATTGGAAATGATTTTTACAATGAAAATGCATTGGAAATGATTTTTACTAAAAATGCATTGAGAATGATAAATTATTATGTAACAATAAAACATTATGTTATGATAAAACATTATGCAACAATAAAACATTATATAACAATAAAACATTATGTAATTATAAAACATGTAATAATAAAATCTTATTATAATGGAGATTGTGGGTTTGTCTGTCTGTAACCGAAACTATATTACTATACAAGTCACAATTCCCTTTGTTATTTACATTACATTCTACCTGACTTTATTTTATTTAAACCTCAATTATTGATAAAATTGTTTTACATCATTAAGACTGTTGACCATATCTGCATAGTATTTACCGCGTACCCCACTTGTACGGGTCAGGCACAAAGTCCCTATTAATGTGAATTAAGCCGAAGCTCATGGAGTGGTAGGTGAAAACTTGCGTTGATCCCGTCGGCATTCTCCCTCAAGGGGGGCGCCTCAGGCACTGGGCAATAAACCCAGCCCTGCCCCTTTAAATCAAGGGGGCAGGTGTTGCCTGGGGGGATGGCCCCCTGGGATCGACGCCGTTAATTATATCAATGGTCCAGAGGCCGAAGCCACTGTTGACCATATCAACATACTAATAACATGCAATTGTATTTATATATACTACAAAATAGCGGTTTACAGTATGAATGGAAAGGCTAATTTGCATATTGATCCTAAAAATGTGATTTTAATAAATATATGCTTAGTATTATTGATTTCTAATTGTTTGGTTTTTATCTTATTGAATATGAGCAACAATCTCGACGAAAATCTTAAAAGAAATTCATTAACAAGAAGAAATAACTGTCATTTTATTCTTTACTTCCTATCTTAACTAAATAGTTAAATTAAGAAAATTTACCAATGAAAGACGGGAGTAATGGAAAATGATGGAAGATTTAGTTTCAAAGTTGTTCTATTTTTCAATCATACCCCCTCTGTTCCAATTTTTTTCTGCATTCTTATTCAGTTTCATTAGCCTTTCTAATTTAATGTGATATTTTATTATATTAAAACTTAAATACTTGCACCCGGAGGGTGCATATATTTGCTAGTATATCTAATAATGGGACAGAGAGCAAGGATATGTAGTTATTTCGTTTCCCATTGGCATTAATGTTAACTGAATATTAACAGTTTCAACTGAAATACAAATCTGTGTTGATAACCATTACACCACTTTATATACTCCTCCTTAAGGATAGTGCTCTGTCCTTATATCCTTAGATGTCATTAAAGACTAACTAAACTAAATAAGAACGAATATAAAATCCGTTCGGCTAGAAACGAAAAGGTTCCTAGTTCGATACCGGTCCCCGCCAACTCAGCGTTATGAGTAGCACATGGATCTGTGCGGTAAAGTAAGGAGCTGATGGTAGGTGTGGCGCCCACGTCAGATGCTAAAAAAACAATCTCCTTGGTCTAGCGCTATTGAAAAGGGGATAGACTCCCTCGCTGACTGGCTGATACCGACTTTAGGCCGCCGCGTCGACTTTTACTTTACACATATTTTAATGTTATTTTGATTGATTTTTATATAAAATTATATATAGGATTGTTTTTAATACTTTTGTTTTGTTTGTTTGTTTATTGATTTTAACGGCATATCAACCCGTATGGGGTTATGTCATGCCTAACAGTTAGGAAGTTATACATATCGTATTTATATTTATACTTTTTAGTAATTGGTTTTTCAAATGTGTTAGCATTATTGGGGATTATGTTGTATGGTATTGATTTGTTTCATGTCTATATTATATGGTATAATTTTATTTCCTTCAAAAGGGAGAGAATATCCTCTATGTTAACATTTTCAAACAGATCTTTCATATTGTTTGCTTTAAAATAACGGTTTCTGATGTGAGAAAAAAACTGAATTCCATGAATAAGTGTTTAACTGTCAAAGGTGTTTGACATGTTCCACATTGTGGTTGTTGTTCTTGTTTGAGTATATTGAAGTGCGTTAGTCTTGTATGGCCAATGTGAATAACCTGATAGTATTATAAATCGGTAGCAGCAAATAATTGTTTATTAAACCCAGTTTTGTTAAAAATATTCACTCAAAGAAATAAGGTTTGGTTTGGTTTGTTTTGTTTTTCGGCATATCAACTTCAGTGGGTCATTTAATGCCAATAAAATTTTGAAATAAATCAATTCTTAATGGATAATACCGACAGGGCGGAGCATATTTATGTGCCTACAGTTATATATAATGATAATAAGAAAAGACGTGTATTTAAACAACAAATACCACATACTCTAAATACAAGAAAGAAAAGCGTAATGAAAATAATAATTAATCTGATTCTTTTTCTTTAATGAATATTCTCAACTTTGTCGATTATCTGCGGTCTTTTCGAACATACAACACTTGTCCTTTCTTTCACAACATGAGCTATCTTTATAGCATCTTTATTTCTTTAACCGCCCTGTCGGCTGGGGCGTTAGAATGCACCGACTGCACCTCTGCAGAGGGGTAAGACTCCCCCAATGGGGCCACCTGTTGGCCGTGGGTGGCGACCCGTGATGCTTAAGGATAGAACCCAGGTGGATGAGCAGTTCATGACTTGCAATACTCCACTTTGGCCTTATCTTGGGCTAGACGGGCGGTCGGAGAGGCAGCTCCTATCAATGGGCTGGTCACGTAAAGCCCTAGCACCTATATGATTTCCCCAACCCTATTGCCCTTATGGCAAGCCCCAAGCCCTTTTTATCATATGGGTGCTAGAAGGCGGTGGCTGCGGGTCTACATGTCCTGTGAATAACGTTAAACTCTATCTGATGGTGAGGTTCCAGTTTTGGAGGTTTGGGGAATGTGGAGCACCCCTTCATCACCATTGCTCCTAGGTCCACTATGACCTGGAGTGGTAGTATCTGTTAGGGTCCCATCTATGGGTTAAATAGAAAAATGTATTTATAAAAAAATTGTATTATCCATTAAGAATTGATTTATTTCAAAACTTTATCGGCATTAAATGACCCACTGAGGTTGATATGCCGTAAAACAAAACAAACCAAACCAAATAAATATGCTTTCATCTGATGGTCATGAATGCATAAATCCACTTTACACTATTTCTTATAAAAAATATTGTTATCGGTTATCGAACATAATTTTGAACGAATGTATTTTTAAAATGAAAACCCAGTGAATGATGGACACACACACACACACACACACACACACACACACACACACACACGAACACACGAATACATACACGCACACACACACAAACACACACCAATACTCACACTTATACACACACAAAACACACACTCACACACGCACACACACACTCACACAAATACACACACACACTCACACACACACACACACACACACACACACACACACACACACACAAACACACTCACACACACAAACACTCACACATATATACACACACACAAACATACAAACACACACACACACACACACAAACACACAAACACACACACAAACATACAAACACACTTACACACACCAACACGCACACAAACACACATATATACACACACAAACACACACACTCAAACACACACACACACACGCAAACACAGACAAGCATACAAACACACTCACACACAGAAACACGCACACATATACACACACAGACATACACATACACACAAACACACAGACACAGACTCACACACACACACACACACACTCACACACACAAACATACACACAAACACACACACACTAACACACACACAAACACGCACACATATACACACACAGACATATACATACACATACACACAAACACACAGACATAGACACACACACACACTTTTGGAGAGAAAGAATATTTTCCATTATGTATCAATGGCTGCAGATCATGACAAATTCTTTGCCAATTTTACAAGTATTGTGGTTAGAGAGTGTGAAACGATTTTAAGTTAAAGAAGTTAACAGAAAACAAATTCAATCTTGCTTTCACTTAAACATTACCCGGGGTTAATGACGCCGATGAGATTGTTTTTGAACTCTCCACCTCACAGAGAGTCAAAGGGACTTCATGTTTAGGGTCATACCTAGTACACCTCACCTGTCACTGGTCTGGATAAACCTTTGATGCTGTGCCGTCTTTATGCTTCTATTTACGCACTGAGACACCTAGTTATTGTATATTTTACCTACATTCTGTATTTCATTGTTGTCTTAAAATTCCTTGTACTGGATCGCTTATCGTGACTTAACACATATCCGAGGTCGTTTCTTTGCTTTTTCTTTTTCTTTTTTTTTTTCAAATTTTCACGCTTAGATATTTACTAAGCTTAGCTTAGTTGTGGCTCAATGCCAGAAGTATGGGGGCACCCAGTGAGAATCGAACTCACTAACAATGGTCTGCTAATCTAGCTTATTAACTATTACACGATGTGAGTTGTGCATAGCTATTCACTAAGCTTAGCTTAGTTGTGGCACAAGGCCAGAAGTATGGGTCACGGTTAGTTATTGGAAATAATTTTAGATTTTCGAATTTGGTTATTTTTCAATGGAAATTTTTTCTCTCTCTATTGCAAATTTCTTAAAAAAAGTCCTCCACTATTTTAGGAAAGTTGAATAGTTTTATAAATCGGTGCTTTATACCTAGTGATTTCTGTTCAATATAACATTTTACGATAATCTTCAACAAGAATATGAATGTTTATTTATAATCTTATAGTATAAAAATGTATAATGTTATTGTATAAAGATTATTCTGTATATATATATATATATATATATATTATATATATATATATATATATAATATATATATATATGTGTGTGTGTGTGTGTGTGTTTGTGTGTGTGTGTGTGTGTGTGTGTGTGTGTGTGTGGATGCATGGTTGAGAATAGAAAAAAATGTGGATATAACAACACAACAACTAAATTCAATTGATATTTCGCCTCATTATTGGCTAAATAAATTTCGAAAAAGCTTCAGCCAATAATGAGACGAAATTTCAATTCAATTTAATTGTTGTCTTTTTATATCCACATTTTCCCTCTATTCTCGATCACATTTTGTCGGATTTATTCAATCCTTCACTCCTCGTATATATATATATATATATATATATATATATATATATATATATATATATATATATATTGAAAATAGAATGCAGTCATTTTCTTTTAGAATGGTTTTACTGAAATTTCTTTTTTACGACGTGGAGTGAAGAAAAGTTTCCGTTCTGAACAAGATAGTAATGTCCTAGTGTGTTATTCTTGACGTTCACTCCATTGATCAAAAATAAAACTGGATATTATTAGGTATTATTTATCAACAAACTCTACAGTATTGAATCTCTTTGGTCAAAAATTAGATCGCAACACATGGGTAACCATTAAAAAAAAAACTCAATTGTACATTCTCCCTGTGAAAAAAAAATGTCAGTAGATGTTTTTATATTGATGTAATATATCAAATTATAAAGACTAACGAAATTAAATATGAACACATATAAATAGATTGCCCTTATTTTAATTATATTTTAATTAATTTCTATATGAAATCTTTCATACGATTGATTTTAATACCTTGGAGAATAACACAATAATATCAAAGATCAATATTAACAAGTAATGATTTATTAAACCCGGTTTTGTTAAAACCAGTATACAAATTGACCATACCATATATTATGTAAATATGTATTTTTTAGTAAGACACATCGCAGGATTTTAAACGCACTAACACAAGAAATCGGAAATAAAAAAGTAAAGTCGTCGGGGTGGCCTAATGTCGGTATCAGCCATTCAGCGAGTGAGTCTATCCCCTTTTCACTAGCGCTAGACCAAGGAGATTATTTTAGCGTCTGAGGTGGAGCGCCACACCTACCATCAGCTCCTTACTTTACCGCACAGATCCCTGTGCTACTCATATGCTGAGTTGGCGAGGACCGGTATCGGACTAGGAACCTTATCGGAAATAAATACGATTTATTCTATGTATTAATTATTTTGACTATGAATTGAATACTCATTGATATACTTATGCAATTCATGAGGGTATTGTGACATAACCAGTGAGGTAGTGTCGGTTGAAGACAAGTACACAATATGTGGAACCAATTATCAAAAAGGTCCTATCAAATTGTTTAAAGGTAAATTACTTTAAAATTTAAAAAAAAATAACAATAACACCAAGTATTATTGAATCCGGTTTTGTCATGCGTAGACCAAGTATTGAGATAAACAACATATGAGAACCAATCATTTAAAATTTACTATTAAATTATTTAAATTAAAATTTACTATTAAATTGTTTAAATTAAAATTTACTATTAAATTGTTTAAATTAAATTTTACTATTAAATTGTTTAAATTAAGATTTACTATTAAATTGTTTAAATTAAAATTTACTATTAAATCGTTTAAATTAAAATTTACTACTAATTGTTTAAATTAAAATTTACTATTAAATTGTTTAAATTAAATTTACTATTAATTGTTTTACTATTAAATTGTTAAATTAAAATTTACTATTAAATTGTTTAAATTAAAATTTACTATTAAATTGTTTAAATTAAGATTTACTATTAAATTGTTTAAATTAAAATTTACTATTAAATTGTTTAAATTAAAATTTACTATTAAATTGTTTAAATTAAAATTTACTATTAAATTGTTTAAATTAAAATTTACTATTAAATTGTTTAAATTAAAATTTACTATTAAATTGTTTAAATTAAAATTTACTATTAAAATGTTTAAATTAAAATTTACTATTAAATTGTTTAAATTAAGATTTACTATTAAATTGTTTGAATTAAGATTTACTATTAAATTGTTTAAATTAAAATTTACTATTAAATTGTTTAGATTAAAATTTACTATTAAATTGTTTGAATTAAGATTTACTATTAAATTGTTTAAATTAAAATTTACTATTAAATTGTTTAAATTAAAATTTACTATTAAATTGTTTGAATTAAGATTTACTATTAAATTGTTTAAATTAAGATTTACTATTAAATTGTTTAAATTAAGATTTACTAATAAATTGTTTAAATTAAAATTTACTATTAAATTGTTTAGATTAAAATTTAGTATTAAATTGTTTAAAAGTAAATTACTTTAAAAATATAAATATAAAAAATATAAATATAAATAGAAAAAAAAATATAAATAGAAAAAAATATAAATATAAATATAAAAAAATATTTAAAAAAAAATAAAAAAATATAATAATATAATAATATAATAACGTAAATATAAAAAATATAAAAAAAATATAAAAAAAATTACTAATAAATTGTTTAAATTAAAATTTACTATTAAATTGTTTAAAAGTAAATTACTTTAAAAATATAAATATAAAAAAATACTGATGTTTGTAAAGGGAACGTCAAGAATCATTTTTTTCCTAAATGATCGTGATTTTCCTCGTGAGACATATCCGTTTGATAGACGTGCAAAAACAATGACGTCATCTTTTGAATGAGATATATAAAAAGAATTCTTCAACGCCTGTTTGATCAACCGTCAAACTGTTAAACTTTATTTTCCAGGTCGGATCATTACTATACTCGGATACACTGGGAATACCCGAGGAAGGCAGGAGAATACAGCGACCGAAAAGTTGTATTAATAAATACCCCCTATAAAGATGAAAACAATAATTCGGTAACTCAAAATCATTCAGTCAAGTCGACATTGAAATATTTTGCAATAGCACTTAAGTATGCACATCAAACATTGTATTTGTTAAAGTAACATACTGTGGTATATCCACGGATCCCACTAGTCATATATTAACATTATAACTTATACCATATCCTATATCATCCTATTACAATGTCAACTGCGATGGTTGGGTTCCTCCGTAAATACTCTATGCTGTACTCGCCGATGGCACGCGAAGGACAGGAGGCGCCCAAAAGCTGTTCAAAGAACATATCAAGACAACGTTGAAATGCACTATCACACCTTCAAGCCTGGAAGATCTGGCCTGCAACATACAGGGTTGGTGAGACGCATGCTACACAGGAGCTAAGTGGCTCATATCGAGATTAACAGATTATTTGAAGTGAGCACATACGTGCACTCACTCCAAACAAACTTTTTATTTATTCGGAAACGAGGTACAGCGCATGTGCACACAACTCGGCATGTAGCCGGAAGTTTGATTTTGGGGGAGAGGTGATAAAACTGGTCATATCACTACACGGATCTATCTAGCTAGGCTCAATCACTGACCGATTCATTCAAAAATAAAAATAAACAGATTAACAGATTAACAGGGCTGCAGAGTGGCAACGTCTACGTCATCATGAACCATAGAATGCAGATGGGAATTTCTCTTGTAATGTGTGTGACCGCATCTGTAAGTCCAGAATTGGACTAACTAGCCATCAGAGGTTCCATCACTGTTGAAGACATGGAGTGACGTAATAGTCGTCTACGACTCACTTCTAGAAGAAAAAGAATACCATAATCATTATCATCATCTTCACCATCATTATCATAATCCTATATTATACTCATATCCAGCAAAGCACGAAAATATACCATTATTAAAGCAACCTGAACTTGGTAACCATGAAAATATTAATAAATTTTTCATAATTAAAATTGATAATGATCGGTCTGTTACATGAAAGAGAAATTTTAATCATGCTTCTAATTTCTCAGACTTTCTTTTGAAAGAGATCACCAGGCGTAAAATTGAATTGTCGTTATTTTTACTGTTAAAGAATAAACACAGAAGACAATATATGGTCGGCCACAAACAAATTATCAGTCATATGGAGGTCCGATCTCCCTGACAAGCTGAAGCGACAGTTCTTCCAGGCTGTGGTTGTATCAGTGCTGCTATATGTCTGCACCACTTGGACCCTAACGAAGCGTCTTGAGAATAAGCTAGATGGTAGCTGCACAAGAATACTGCGTGCAGTCTTAAACAAATCGGGGAAACAGCACCCCACAAGGAAACAGTTGTACGGTCACCTGTACCCCATCTCACAAACTATCCCAGTGAGACGGACAAGGCATGCAGGACACTGCTGGAGAAGCAATGACGAGCTCATAAGTGACGTTCTCCTGTGGAAGCCAACACATGACATGCAAGTGTGGGGTGCCCAGTAAGGACCTACATTGACCAACTATGCGAAGATGCTGGTTGCTCCGCAGAGGACATCCCAGGTGCAATGAATGATAGGGAAGGTTGGCGAGATATTGTCTAGGATATCCATGCTGTATGCGCGACATGATGATGACGATGATGATGATATATATATATATATGAATATGATAAAATGAAAAAAAAACAAAGATGTTTACAAACTGAATGGGCTCATCAGGAGAGAGTGTGCAAACCGTTTCGGGGCCTTTTCTGTTTTTACTAACGGTCATTTTTCCCGTCTTATTTTTTCGCGATGACCGACCCACGTGCGGTCGATGCATGATATTACGAGGGTCCTCATATATTAATGAGGAAGGGCCGGTGTTGCTTTTTTAAACCGTCGTGAGAAAGGCCCCGAAACGGTTTGCACACTCTCTCCTGATGAGCCATTCAGTTTGTAAACAATTTTGTTTTTTCATTTCATCATATTCATACTGTCGGATTAATTTCCATTTTATTTTCATATATATATATATATATATATATATATATATATATATATATAATGAGATGAATAAAAATGATAATAAGTCCAGCAAGGACCTACATTGACCAACTATGCGAAGATGCTGGTTGCTCCGCAGAGGATCTCCCAGGTGCAATGAATGATAGGGAAGGTTGGCGAGAGATTGTCTAGGATATCCATGCTGTATGTGCAACATGATGATGATGATGATGATATATATATATATATATATATTATATATATATATATATATATATATTATTTATTTTACAGAGTTTTCACAGATCAATGTTCATTATAAACAGCGACCCAGGTTTCATCAGGTTTCCCATGCTCAATGTGACATTGAGTAAAGATCTTCAACAAACACCATGGGATCTTGCTCAACAGCCTGATGATTGCCCCTTGGCATGAAACCTGGGTCGCTGTTTATAATGAACATTGATCTGTGAAAACTCTGTAAAATAAATAAATATTAGCTCTCACAATTTGTGATTGAGCACTGTATTTTCTTTGTTTCATCACAAAAAAAATTTGTTTTTTACATATATAATATATATATATATATATATATATATATATATATATAATGAGATGAATAAAAATGATAATAATAATAGAAATATTCCTAGGTATTTTTTTATTGTCATCCGCCATTTTCAAACATAGACCATCGTCAGCAGAAAAGTTTTGCTGAAATAAAAATACATTTTTGAAATGTTTTATAATTTTTTTCTTGATATGCCACAAAATAATATACAGAAAAGTATAACGTGCCATATCCATTAATTGAACTAGCAAAATAAAAAACGCCCCCCGGGCGTCGTAAAAATAGATTTTTAAAACATATTGCCTGAGAGGGTGGGAGTTAAAAATTCAATGTCAGAGGATTTGTATCATAAGTAAGACAAATCCTCATATTTATTAAAGGAGTAAAAAAAATAAAAAAAACAATTTGAAATTTAAACTGAGTCCCGTCCCTCTCAAATAAAATGTTGCGTGCATGTAATAATCAAACAATTATTTTGAATATTTTCCACATCAATTTTACACAAAATCGTAGGTATTTATTTATTTGTAAACTTTTTAGTTAACTTCTTGTTACTGTAAAAAAAAAAAAAAAAGGACGAGAGTAAAAAACAATTTTTAAAATTGCTTACTCAAATTTTAGGTGTATATAGCATAATAATATTGTGACGCAAGCTGTGACGTAGAGCTATGACGTAGTTTTTGTTACAGACAGAAATACAGACAATCTCCATTATTAATAGATTAAATCTATTTTCTTTTATATCCGAGTGTCTTGAACTGAAGTTTTATCGAAACCAATGAAAATATAATTAAAATAAGTGTAACCTTTTTATATGCGTTCTTATTTAATTTTGTTAACCTTAATCATGTAACATATTAAATTTCATTAAAACTTTTGTAGCAATTGTCTGCCCTTTCTGCGATTGACTTGAGTGGAAAAGTGTTATCTCCCCTTGCCGCCAGGTTTTACCAGTAGTTGACATTACTACCTAGCTATTTAAACCCAGGAAGCTCCCCTCCCCCTCTCTTCTCTTTCTCTTTCTCTCTCTCTCTCTCTCTCTCTCTATCTGATCTAGCATTTACAATGATGCACTAGACAAGTGGTCTCTCTTTCCCTCTAGGTGTGTGTGTGTGTGGGGGGCTTTTTCCCCCAAGTGTAGGCTTGTATCCATGGCAGTGAGTTCTATGCGACAATATATGTTAGATATGGGTGGGGGTATGTTTCAAATTACCCGTAACTTTTTTCAGTCGGATACTTAAATTAGACATTTATTTATTTAGGTGTCAAACTATATCTTCATTTTTTAAAGCGTTGTTTTGAGGATGATTAAGTTAGATGTTAATGCGATTTGAGATCAGTATTATGAAATATCATAGAACTGGCTATTGAGTACTAATGGATCTGCGAGACTAGCTTGCTAACTAACATAGCTAGGTAACCATTATACCACGATGGAACGTACTCTTCCAGAGATAGGCATTTACCCAAGCCGTTCGCCACGGATAGGATGTGATACTAGGTCGTAAGTGTGGGGCTTTCATCGAGGATCGAACTCGTTATTCCCTAGTAATGGATCTGCGAGACTAGCTTGCTAAACATTAAACCACGATCGGTTCACTTAAAAAAGATATGTATTTACCCAACCCGTCCATGGGGCATCCAGCGTGGATCGTACTCGCCATTCAGTAATAATTGATTTGCAAGACTAGCTAGCTAACCATTATACCAGGATGGAACATTCAAGGTCGCGAATATTGAGCATTCCCCGAGGATCGGACTTGCTATTACTTAGTAATGGACCTTGCTATCCATTACAACACGATGAAACACTTAAGAAGGCACACATGAGTAATATGAATACGTCACACTTTTTCAACATCTCCTCGAGGAACAATCACATCTTAGCTTTTCGACTTCACTTGTTCCAATCACACATTGATTTTCGCTTTCACGTGTACCAATCACGTCATTAACATACAATTATGAACGCTAATCAAACTCAACGCATTCAAAACATCCATCATCTTTTTAACCACAAAAATCTTTTTTCCTTTATTTCATATTGTCCTGAAGAAGGTTTCTTTATAAACCGAAATGTTCGAACGTCGACACTACGACTTCCATTGTAACATCCCGTGTTTGTTCTACATTTCTCCACTCTCATGAGTAAGTAAATCCGGAGTTCAATACACTGAATAAGTATTTCCCAAAACGATTGACAGGGTGAAATGGACTCTCTCGTCGATTTCGATGCATGAGGGTTCATCCAATGAACAACCCACACAGGGTTTTGTTTATAGTGTTGATGGCTTGTATTATATCATTCGCACTTTTTGGCTCAGTCGATAGGAAAGAACTGGTGTACAAGGAATCCCACAAATCCAATCAACTGCAACCTCAGTCTTTTTCAAATTCAGAGTTTTCCTTCTTCTAAAATGGTTTCTTATTCAAGGTTAAAGAGTCCAGTCTGCACTACAATTTACCCTTAGCTGGAGGGAGAATATATGGGTTCATACTTTTCGCAGGGTTATTAGCGCTATGTGAAAGTGTAAACAGCCCTGTCGAGGATTTGAACTCGGATTAACGAGTCTATTTTCTACGACTATAACCATTACACCTTGCGCTTCCATATTATTGAAAGGGTATGTGCAAAATGTTTCATTAGAAAATTTATCTCACTGAATATGTATACTAAGCTGTGTGTGTGTGTGTGTGTGTGTGTATGTATGTATATGTGAGATGGAGGGAGACAGTGAATGAGACAGGAAAAGAAAGGAAAAAGAGAGAAAACGAAAAAAAAAAAAATTAGAAAAATGGAAAATAGAAAAAAAAAAAAAGAGAGAAGGAGAGGTGGCCTGACAGATACGCAAAAAGACAGTGTGCGTGTGTGTATTTAGAGAGAGAGAGAGAGAGAGAGAGAGAGAGAGAGAGAGAGAGAGAGAGAGAGAGAGAGAGAGAGAGACGGATACGAAACAGACGGAATAAAAGAAAGGGGAAAAGAAAGAAGGAACATGAGAAAGTGAGAAAAAGAAAGGTGAAAAATGGAAATACTTAAAAAAAGGTATATATATATATATATATATATGAGAGAGAGAGAGAGAGAGAGAGAGGAGAGTGGAGGATGGCGAGAGAAACACACACACAGACAAACAGACAGTCAGAATGTGAGTGTGTTTATGTATGTGTGTGAGATAGATAGATAGAGAGAGAGCGAGAGAGAGAGAGAGAGAGAGAGAGAGAGAGAGAGAGAGAGAGAGAGAGAGAGAGAGAGAGAGAGAGACGGAATAAAAGAAAGGGGAAAAGAAAGAGGGAACATGAGAAAGTGAGAAAAATAAAGGTGAAAAATGGAAATATTTTTAAAAAAAGGATATATATATATATATATATATGTATGTATATATATATATATATATATATATCACACACATATATATATATATATATATATATATAGAGAGAGAGAGAGAGAGAGAGAGGAGAGTGGGGGATGGCGAGAGAAACACACACACAGACAAACAGACAGTCAGAATGTGAGTGTGTGTTAGATAGATAGATAGATAGATAGATAGAGAGAGAGAGAGAGAGAGAGAGAGAGAAGAGAGAGAGAGAGAGAGAGAGAGGAGAGAGTGTGTGGTGTGTGTGTGTGTGTGTGTGTGTGTGTGTGTGTGTGTGTGAATAAATTTGTGTCGTTACGATGAAAAGAAAAGAAAAGAATAAAAAAGGTTAAACATGTTTCATCAAAAAGAATAAAGAAAACTTGATTCTGTCATTATTGTTTTTGTTTTATTATTATAGTCGTAAGGGACCTCTTAGTGGCAACAGCACAAAAAGAATGGAATTGTATAATGGTTTTTCACAGCAGCAGTAGCATATGCTAAGTTTGATAAATGTCAAAAATGGCCAAAAAAAAACTAAGAATAACAAAAGAAAGAAAGAAAGAAAGAAAAGAAGAAGAAGAAGAAGAAGAAGAAGAAGAAGAAGAAGAAGAATGGGCATAGGAAGGTTTAGAAAAAAAAAGAAGAAAAAGAAGGGAATAGGAAGAGAAGAAGAAAAGATTATTTACGCATGAACGAAGAATAAGAATAAGAATAAGATGAAGAAGAAAAAGAAGAACAAGAAGGAGAAGATAAAGAATGGACATAGGAAGGTATAGAAAAAGAAGAAGAAAAAGAAGGGGAATAGGAAGAGGAAGAAGAAAAAGATTATTTACGCATGGACGAAGAAGAAGAAGAAGAAGAAGAAGAAGAAGAAGAAGAAGAAGAAGAAGAAGAAGAAGAAAGAAGAAGAAGAAGGAAATGGAGGAAAAGGAGGAAGTAGAGAATAAGTAGATGGAAGAGAATGATGAGTTGGAAGAATTAAAATAAGAAGATCAAGAAGAAGAAGGCAAAAGAGTAAGAAAGAGGAGGAGGTAGAGGAGGAGGAGGAGAAGGAGAAGGGGGAAGAGGAGGAGAAAGAAAAAGAATAAATAGAAGGTAAATGATGTGGAAAAGAAGAAGAAGAAGAAGAAGAAGAAGAAGAAGAAGAAGAAGAAGAAGAAGAAGAAGAAACATGTTAACTTTGTGGAAGAAGAAAGAAGAGGAAGAAGAAGACCATATTGTTAAAGAAGAAGAGGAAGAAGAAGACCATATTGATAAAGAAGAAGAAGAAGAAGAAGACCATATTGATAAAGAAGAAGAAGAAGAAGAAGAAGAAGAAGAAGAAGAAGAGAAGAAGAAGAAACATGTTAACTTTGTGGAAGAAGAAAGAAGAGGAAGAAGAAGACCATATTGTTAAAGAAGAAGAGGAAGAAGAAGACCATATTGATAAAGAAGAAGAAGAAGAAGAAGACCATATTGATAAAGAAGAAGAGAAGAAGAAGAAGAAGAAGAAGAAGAAGAAGAAGAAGAAGAAACATGTTAACTTTGTGGAAGAAGAAAGAAAGGAAGAAGAAGACCATATTGATAAGAAGAAGAGGAAGAAGAAGACCATATTGATAAGAAGAAGAAGAAGAAGAAGAAGAAGAAGAAGAAGAAGAAGAAGAAGAAGAAGAAGAAGAAGAAGAAGTCTATTTACGCATGGACGCAAAAAATAACTACGACATCTTTTAATAGAATTACACTGAATTCATTCGTAATGATAAAGAAAATACTTGGGGATGTTCACTAACAGGTGGTATTCTACAGTATTCATTGGTACACAGGCACGCATACTTTCGTACGTGTGCGCACATGCGCTCGTACATACGCACGCATAGACATTGCAACTCTCTCGCTCCACTCCCAAACAAACTCTATGAAGTACGCAACGACATTCTTTGCTCATATTATAACAATATGTCTGCGCTTAACTTCCCACTTAGGACAACAACAACAACAAAAAAGTTTAAAGAGAAGAGCTGTAAGATGCCAACTAGCCAATCAGAAAGCTTCATCCGTTTCTCTACCTCTAAAAATAGACAAACACTTATGAATCTCTCAGTAATATATTTTAGGAACGTCGTTCTTCAATTGTCATGTCCCATAAAAATATTGTCTTTTTTCCCCTTCTTTTTGGCGGTGGTTTAGTTCAGTAACCACTGTGTTGACACAAGGTTTCTATAATTTTTACTGAATAATTTCCAAGATACAAAAAGAGAATAAATTTAGTTAAATAGAAGAAAGTTACTTGAAAAGTAACGAAAACTCACCATAAAGCGAGCGGGCTGTAGAATGCTCCTCATTCTAGTTGCAAAGCCGACGAGAAGTTCAATTCCGTGATTCTTTTTCCTTGTTTGTTTTTATGTGATTGATTTAGGGATCATCAGGAGAGAATAATTTCCAAGATACAAAAAGAGAATTAATTTAGTTAAATAGAAGAAAGTTACTTGAAAAGTAAGGGAAACTCACCATAAAGCGAGCGGTCTGTAGAATGCTCCTCATTCTAGTTGCAAAGCTGACGAGAAGTTCAATTCCACGATTCTTTTTCCTTGTTTGTTTTTATGTGATTGATTTTGGGATCATCAGGAGAGAATAATTTCCAAGATACAAAAAGAGAATAAATTTAGTTAAATAGTTTTCATTCTTTGGGTTTTACTGGGGTTTTTTTTCATTCATTCTTATTTCAAATTCTTTCTTTCATTCTCTTTTTTTCTTTCATTCTTTATTTCTTATTATTCATTTCCTTCTTTATTTACTCATTCTTTCCTGTAATCTTTTTCTTGTTCTTTCTTTATTTCATTTTATTTTATTTGTTTTTTTTTATTTGTTCTTTCTTTTATTTCATGTTTCTCAGTCTATCTTGCTTATTCCTTATTCTTTCTTTTCTCCTCTTTTTTATTTGGTTGTTTCTTTGTTATTATTTCTTTCTTTTTTTACAAAAATTTCTCCTTCTTTCCTGTATTTTTTTTCTCTGAATTTTTAGGTTCCCGAGTTCAAGAAGGTTCCCAAGTTCGTGAGGGTTCCCAAGTTGGTGAAGGCTCCCACGTCCGACAAGAAATACCTGAAGAAGACCGAAGGGCACATCGGCTGAAACGTTGTACAGGTATTTGCCTCATACTCCACTTGAATGGGCTGGGCACAAGGCCTCGTTTTAACCTGGGCCCACCCACAAGCTGAAGCTCATGGTTGGGAAAGAACAAAAATTGCGTCGATCCCCTCGGCATTCCCACTCAAGGGGGCGCCTCAGGCGCTGGGCAATAAACCCAGCCCTGCCCCCAAGAGGGCAGGTATTGCCTGGAGGGACAGTCCCCTGGCATCGACGCTATTAACTTGTAAAGATCCAGGGCCAAAGCCACTGGACCACGACCCCGTTGGGCGGGTTTACTTTTTACTGAATAATTTCCAAGATACAAAAAGAGAATAAATTTAGTTAAATAGTTTTTATTCTTGAGGTTTTATTGGGTTTTTTTTCTGAAACGATGTACAGATAACAATAAAGATGAGGACAATTGTCCGAATAATCGAAATAATAGAGGCATCTTTTTTGTTGTTTTTTGTTTTCTTTCTTTTTATATTTCTCAGTTAATCTTTCTTATCTCTGGTCCGTTCTTTCCTTCTCTAATTCTAGTTTGGATTAGCTACCAATGCTACAACAGTGAAAACTTGGGAATATCAGTTAATGAATATATATATATATATATATATATATATATATATATATAGCAAGAAACCGAATGGTTGTAATGATTGTTCCAATATATGAATAAAAAGCTAAACCTTTTATTTATTCATATATTTATCCATCAACACTCTATTACAGATATTGAGCACTCTTCTAATAACACTGTACCTTGGATTATTACCGCTTTTTAAGTATAATAGTGCCAACCATACACATTGATATATATATATATATATATATATATATATATATATATATATATATATATATATATATATATATGGGGTCACTCTTTCTTATCTTTGATCCGTTCTTTCCTTCACTAATGCTAATTGTCTTTTATTCGTTACTAATTTCTTTTTTCCTTCACTATGATCATATCCCCCAAAATACACTTTCAAAAAATCACTATTCACTGACAAGATGATGCATCTTGCGTTGACACGTTTTTTTGTTTTTATTTTGTGTGTGTGTGTGTCTTTTAATAAAACTAGCAAATATATGCACCCTCCGGGTGCAAGTATTTTAGTTAAATTTTATAATAAAATATCATATTAAATTAGAAAGGCTAATGAAACTGAATAAGAATGTAGATAAAAAGATTTTGAACAGAGGAGGTATGATTGAAAAATAGAACAACTTTGAAACTAACTCTTCCGTCATTTTTCGTTACTCCCGTCTTTCATTGGTAAATTTTCCTAATTAAAATGTTTAGTTAAAATAGGAAGTAAAGAATAATATTACAGTTATTTCTTCTTGTTAAGGGATTTCTTTTAAGATTTATTGAAGAGATTTTTGCTCATATTCAATAAGATAAAACCAAACAATTAGAAATCAATAATACTAAGCATATATTTATTAAAATCAATTTTTTAAGATCAATATGCAAATTAGGCTTCCCATTCATACTGTGAACCGCTATTTTGTTGTATATATAAATACAATTGCATGTTATTAGTATGTAGATATGGTCAACAGTGTAAGTAATGTAAAACAATTTTATTAATAATTGAGGTTTAAATAAAAATAAAATCATGGAGAATATGATGGAAATAACTAAAGTAATTGTGACTTGTATAGTAATATAGTTTCGGTTACAGACAGACAAACCCACAATCTCCATTATAATAAGATTTTATTATTACATGTTTTATAATTACATATAATTGTTGCATAATGTTTTATCATAACATAATGTTTTATTGTTACATAATAATTTATCATTCTCAATGCATTTTTATAGTAAAAATCATTTAATTTTTACATAATGTTTTATTGTTACATAATGTTTTATTGTTATATAATGTTTTATTGTTGCATAATGTTTTATCATAACATAATGTTTTATTGTTACATAATAATTTATCATTCTCAATGCATTTTTATAGTAAAAATCATTTAATTTTTACAATGTTTTATTGTTACATAATGTTTTATTGTTATATAATGTTTTATTGTTGCATAATGTTTTATCATAACATAATGTTTTATTGTTACATAATAATTTATCATTCTCAATGCATTTTTATAGTAAAAATCATTTCCAATGCATTTTCATTGTAAAAATCATTTCCAATACATTTTATGATAAAAATCATTCTCAATGCATTTTTATAGTAAAAATCATTTCCAATGCATTTTCATTGTAAAAATCATTTCCAATACATTTTATATAAAAATCATTCTCAATGCATTTTTATAGTAAAAAATCATTTCCAATGCATTTTCATTGTAAAAATCATTTCCAATACATTTTATAATAAAAATCATTCTCAATGCATTTTTATAGTAAAAATCATTTCCAATGCATTTTTATAGTAAAAATCATTTCCAATGCATTTTCATTGTAAAAATCATTTCCAATACATTTTATGATAAAAATCATTCTCAATGCATTTTTATAGTAAAAATCATTTCCAATGCATTTTCATTGTAAAAATCATTTCCAATACATTTTATAATAAAATCATTCTCAATGCATTTTATAGTAAAAATCATTTCCAATGCATTTTTATAGTAAAAATCATTTCCAATACATTGGCTTGTATAGTAATATAGTTTCGGTTACAGACAGACAAACCCACAATCTCCATTATAATAAGATGTTTCTCGTGTAACGGTTATGTGAGCTAGTATCTGACCTCTGACTAGATGTGATTTTTTTTTTCACAATACAAGGTGTGTTAAAAAAGTATCGAAATATTTTGTGCTTTTTGACACATCTTGTATTCTCAAAAAATTAACGTTCCATTCATTTCTATCTTGGTAAATACAGCTTCAATCTCGATACTTTTATCGTGGCTGAAACAATATAGTGTCAAAACTATCCTGCTGAAGTCCCGGTTTCGATTTCTGTCGGAGGGAAATCGTTACTATATATCGCTGATGAGACATAATAAAGTTGAAACAGTCTGTACGATATTCTACACACCGAGTGATTCTTTGCGAAATTCACTTGTCATTGTTATCTTCTATAATTATCGAATTTATGCGATATTCGCATTGTAATTGCCTTCAAGCAAAAATATAAAATATTTAATATACATATATATATATGTGAGTATGAAAAGGTGGAATGAAAACATCACACAATGCTGTTAAAGAAGAAAACAATTTATAATATAATCATAGCTGATACTGATCAATATTTCGATTTTACAAAAATCATCATCAGAGCTCATTCACTCCGTAGTGTTTGGGTCGGAGAGGAATATCAAATCAGTTTACAAAACAAAAAACCTTAATACTGCAAAAAAGAACGAGATGTGTGTTTGTGTTGTGTGTGTGTGTGTGTGTGTTTGTGTGTGTGTGTGTGTGTGTGTGTGTGTGTGTCTTTTAATCAAATATTTTTTATGTAACTCTTATGTGAACTAGTATCTGACCATGACAAGATGTAAATATTTAGACACTCTTAAGAATGCCTCTCATTGATTCGTTTATCAAATGACACAAGGACGGAACTGACCTACGCATCAAAAAAAAAAAAAAAAAGAAAAGAAATACTACTCCCCTCCCCCGAAAAAAACAAACACTCCCTCAATATAGACATTACAAACTTGTTGATATCTGCTCGTATTTTTGACCTTTACAC
>CM042179.1:5994253-5999253 GCA_023376005.1 Doryteuthis pealeii | reverse complement strand
AAAAATAAAATAAAAATAAAGTGAACACCTTCACATACAAATGTCTAATTACGGATGCATTTTTGTATGGAAACAATTGAAGTAGTTGTGTTTAAAAATACGCGTATGATGAAGAGAGAAAATTATAAGCAAATAGTAAGGCAGATTGGCCCTTTAACCTTCGTACGGTAACCAGTCTAGGAGAAGGAAAATTCTGAATTTAAAACGGTTGTACAGTGTTTTGTATCGTATCATGACCGTGGCAGAATGGTTGGGTAGATAGTCGGAGATACTTGTTTTTAGAGGACAAACTCTGAATTCAAACCAGATTTCTCTCGTTTAAAAATGATCTTGCGTTGCGTCTGGTCGTGGTGGAGGGGTTGGGTAAATACATAATGTGCATAATCTACAGTTGCAGGTAAATAGTGGGGCAGTTGCTTACGTCCCATTACCTAAAATCGTCAATATTTTAGAATAAAGAACATCATTGTATTATATACACACCGAATTTTAACATTCAACCTTTGACGGTCCTGATTATTTTTTAAAACATGTTTTAATAAATACATGCCCGGCATTCTATATTCATATATAGGTTGTTTTATTCCAATATCTATTTAAAGTTATCAGAACTAGGTTTCCATTTCAAATTGTTTTATTTTGTTTTTACTCCTATAATAAATTTGATGATTTTACTTACTTATGGTATAAACTATCTGACATTGAATTTTTAACTTCGTTCCCCAGGGATCTGTGCGGTAAAGCGAGGAGCCGGTGGTAGGTGTGGCGCTCCACCTAAGACGCTAAAATTATCTCCTTGGTATAGCCCTAGTGAAAAGGGGATACACTTCCTCGCTGTATAGATCATACCGACATTAGGCCGCCCCGACTTTATTTATTTATTTATTTTACTTAAACTTTGAATACAAGCCAGCTTTACTCCGCTTAAAATTGACCTTGTATGGTCTTCGGACCGTGACGGAGGGGTTGGGTAAATATATACTATGTATAAATATTCAGCGATGCCATATAATTATTCTAATCACTCGTAATCCGACAGTCAATTTGATTCAGCAAAAATTTCACGAAAGATGGTCTTATTACTTTCACTGGATTTAAGCAAGTAGAATTAGAGGACTGGCGTGATTTCTAACCTCTCGTTCGGAACTGATGACTGTTTTTTTTTATGACTGCTTTTTGTGTGTTTATTATTATTTTATCTATTTATTTATTTATTTATTTTTTGACAAATAACTTACTTAGGATCAGTTTCTCCAAATAAAAATTTTCGAGTCACTTTCTGGGAATTAACTCTCATAGTTCTTACACTTGTTGCGGTTGGCATTTGCGAATGTAACTTGAGAGTGAGCAGACCATTAGCAAAAGGAATCATTGGGAATGTCGTTTTTGGTGACACTTTTTGATTCCTTTAGGGATAAAAAAAAAATTTTTTTTTTTAAATTCTATATAAGGAAATTTGATCTATATTGATGGGAGGCCTTAATTTCGGTATCAGTCAGACAGCGAGGGAGTCTATCCCCTTTTCACTAGCGCTAGAGCAAGGAGATTGTTTTAGCATCGGAGGTAGAGGGCCTCATCTACCATCAGCTCCTCACTTTAAAGCACAGATCCCTGTACTACTATATCAGTGTAGATATATCGACGGGAGGCCAAAAGTCGGTATTAGCGAAGGAGTCTATCCCATTTTCACTAGCGCTAGACCAAGGAGATTGTATTTGCGTCTGAGGTGGAGTGGGGTGGCTAAATGTCGGTATCAGTCGAACAGCGAGGGAGTCTATCCCATTTTCACAAGCGTTTGACCAATGAGATTGTTTTTTTGTGTGTCTGAGGTGGAGCGGGTGGCTTAATGTTAGTATCAGCCAGACAGTGAGGGTGTTTATACCGTTTTCACCAGCGCTAGACCAAGTAGATTATTTTTAGCATCTGAGGTGGAGCGGGATGGTTTAATGTCAGTATCTGCCAGACAGCGAGAGAGTCTATCCCCTTTTCACTAGCGCTAGAGCAAGGAGATTGTTTTTGCGTCTGAAGTGGAGCAAAACTCCTACCATCAGCTTACTGCACAAATCTTTGTGCTAATATATCAGCCAGACTGCGAGGGAATGAAAAGGGTATATACTCCTAGCTCTCAGGTTGATACCGACAATAGGCCATTTCACCGACAGAAAATATTTTGGATTATGTCAACTGAAAATGTAAAAAAAGTAGAGCTGGTAGAGTGGCTTATTGTCGGTATTATTTGGACAGCGAGGGAGTCTATCCTCCTTTCACTAGCGGTAGTCCAAGGAGATTGATTTTGCATCTGAGGTGGAGCTCCTCACTTTACCGCACAGAGCCCTGTGGTAATCATACGATGAATTGGTGAAGGCCGGTATCGAACCAGGAATCTTGCGATTCTCAGGCAAGGACTCTACCGACTGAGTAATGCGTTTACTATTTACTCTTTAGTATATGAATTGATGAAGACAAACTAGTATTCTAATGCTATTTACTGAAATCCCACCAGGTAAGTTGAATATAATAAAATGAGCATACCTGTATTTATCGTATCAAACCTAACAATATTTATTCAAAGATTAATTAAATTAATAAACAAATATAATTATATAATAACATAAACTCAACTTTCTACATCAACTTTCTTGCACAAGTCAATAATATTATTTACAAAAAATTAATATTCCCCCTTTTTTTTTCAAATGTCACTCATCGCTGAATATTCTTTATTTTCAAACCGTGCCACCAAATATTACTTTATTCTCCAATCGTAAGCGTCTCAATTTTTTTTTTCAAAAAAAAAAATTATTTTTTCGAACACTTCTAAATTCTCTGTATTTTGACCGTTTTAATTTTAAATATCAAACATCTTTCCCTGAAGAAGGCCGTTTTCTTTGTATACTTAAATTTTTTCTATTTTCTATTAAGATTATTTCATTTCATATTTAAAATAGAAATAAATAGAATACAATGTGTACATAGACAAACTCTCGGCCGAAACACGTGTTGGCATGTTCTTAAACCATTTTTATCCATTCAATGTTTTCTTTCCTTTATTCATTTATCCTTTCAATATATTATCGGATTCATTTTCATTTTTCAACTTATATATTATATATATATATATATATATATATATATATATATATATATATGTGTGTGTGTGTGTGTGTGTGTGTGTGTGTGTGAGTCTGTCTGTCTGTCTGTCTGTGTATGTGTGTGTGTGTGTGTGTGTGTGTATGTTTGTGTGTGTTCATACAATGAAGGCTATTTGTACAGCAGCATTGCTTCCAGCAAGGCCTTCATCAGATGATGACACCGAGTTCATGCACAGTTTTGAGGACCACCAATATCCCAGAGTTCCCTACCAGCCTCTCGATACCACAAAACTTTTGCATCTATTAATAATGGAGATTCGCTTCCGGTTTTTATCTGTAACAAAAATTACGTCACTGCTTACGTCACATTACCCAAAATCGTCATCGTCATAACATAGAATAAATACACTCAAAATTTGAAAATGCAACATTAGACAGTCCTCATTGTTTTTAAAACAAGTTTTAATAAATACATGACTGGTATTATATATCTATATATAATTTGTTTTATTTTAATACATATTTAAAGTTTACATTTCAAATTGTTTTATTTTTTAATCCTTTAATGAATTTGAAGAATTTACCTACTTAGGGTACAAACTCGCTGACATTGAATTTTTCACTCCCACCCCTCAGGCAATATGTTTCAAAAATCTATTTTTACATCGCCCGGAGGGTGTTTTTTATTTTGTACTAGTACATTTAAATACATTTGTTATCCTGCCATTTCGGACACTTTGTTCTCGCAGATCTTCATATACTTGGATGCGATTTAAAGTTTTCTTTAAGTACGATCTCAAGCCAGGTGGAAAAATTTGGCTCAGTACCGACTTCGATGGTGGCTGCCTCTCCTAAGCACGCTATTCATGCCTGAAGTCACCCTTACACAACACCATGTGTAAAGTTTTTAAATGCCATCCTTGGCAAGTTGAAAAGGGCTTAAAGTAAGTAAGTCCTGAGTTATGGAATCTTTTGGTAAGCGAATACGTCCTATCCTGCGTATGTCCTATCCTGCGTATTGTTAAAGGTCCAGTGATGTAATCCTATGTCCGTCGTCCAAAAGTGTCAGCGTAGTTATAGCCAGTGTGTTCAGTTTAAGTATTGTATCAGCAGCAAAGTACTGCCAGTTATTGGCCAAGAGTTTGATCACATGGTTCTCGCCAGGTATCTAGCACGCGCCTAATATGTACAAAATTCTCAACACCATGAACCAAAGGGGACAAAGTGAAAGCAACAACAACAGGGTATCGACACACCATCAATACATCTTCAGAAACGACCTTCTTATGTGGTTGTGTTGGAGGCGCGTGGTGTAATGGTTAGAGTTGTAGAAATGGACTCGTCGACCCGAGTTCAAATCCTGGATGGGGCTGTTTGCATTTCCCATAGCGCTAATACCCTTGGGAAAGCTATGCATCCAACTAATTTCCCTCACGCTATGGGTAAATAGTAGGGCAGACTGGGCTCTTTAACCTTGGCTAGGTTACCAGTATAGGAGAAGGGAAACTGTGAATTCAAACTTGTTAAACTCCGCTTAAGAAATTGACCTTTGTCTCACATCCTGCGGAGGCGTTGGTATGTATATATATATATATATATATATATATATATATATATATATATATAGTGTGTGGGATTGTCACTGTTTCAGCTTTTACTGGAACGGTGTATCAAAAAGCAGTATTATAGGAAGAGTGCTCAATATAAAAATAGAGCTGTTATATAATATAATAAAATAAATATATAAAGGTTTTGAAACAACGTCACCTGATGATTGTTTGCACTTATGCATGCATGAAACCGAACGGTTGTGATTGTTCCTTTGTCATCAAATAAATAGATATGTAAAACCTTTATATATTTATTTTCATTATATATATATATATATATATATATATATATATATAT
>CM042179.1:5981753-5986753 GCA_023376005.1 Doryteuthis pealeii | reverse complement strand
TCTTCTGATGAGCCTATTTCAGTTGTAAACATCGTTTGTTTTTTCATTATATCTTATTCATACTGTCGGATTAATTTCCATTTTATTTTCACACATATATATATATATATATATATATATATATATATAAATATACATATATGTATATATGAATAAATAATGTCTGTTGAGCTTTATATATTTGTTAAAAGGCACTTAAATCAGCTGTAAGTTGGCGGTTTCATTAATGAATGTGTTCAATCTTTAATTAGCAAAGGTTTATGGCCCACTTAAAAACCTCTACATTTTGCCGTTGAGTCCCACTGGATGAAGTACATACAAATGTACTTTAAAGTTTTATTCATTTTTGACGAGTAAGTCTTTCATCTTGATTTCCGTTGTTTTGCATTTAAACAACCCAGACTTAATCTACGCCCGGTTGGTTTGGCGCAGAACACGCCGACTGTATTAGTTGGTAGGGCAGCCGCCTTGGAATCGCAAGTATTCCTAATTCGATACCAAAAGTTATTTAGCACAATGTGAAATGCAAACAGCCTAGTCCATGATGTGAACTCGTCTCAACATATACTGTATAGACCTTTATTTCTTAGTGATATATAATACACCTCGCTCTTCTTATCACTCCCGGCTGTCATTGCTAAATGTTAACTAAATAAAACAGAGAAGAATAGAATTACAGTTATCTTGGCACAGAACACACCGACTGTATTAGTTGGTAGAGCAGCCGCCTTGGAATCGCAAGTATTCCTGATTCGATACCAAAAGTTATTTAGCACAATATGAAATGCAAACAGCCTAGTCCATGATGTGAACTCGTCTCACCATATACTGTATAGACCTTTATTTCTTAGTGATATATAATACACCTCGCTCTTCTTATCACTCCCGGCTGTCATTGCTAAATGTTAACTAAATAAAACAGAGAAGAATAGAATTACAGTTATCTTGGCGCAGAACACACCGACTGTATTAGTTAGTAGAGCACCCACCTAGGAATCGCAAGATTCTTGGTTCGATACCGGTCCCCGCCAACTCAGCGCATGTGTAGCACAGATTGGGAAATCTGATCTGTGCGGTAAAGTGGGGAGCCTGTCCAGGATGTGAACTCGTCTCACCATATACTATTAGACCTTTATTTCTTAGTGATATATAATACACCTCTCCTCTTCTTGTCACTTCCGGCTGTCATTGCTAAATTCTAACTATACAAAACAGTGAAGAATAGAATTGATTTTATATTACACAAATGAGCCGCCATGTAAGTAAAATATATATAATTCTTTATTTATAATTAAAATAGAATATAGATATTCTGTGCCATTTGTTTTATTAAACATATCATAATATTACGCTCAGTAAATAGCCTACCGTTGGCTAGATTTTTTTCCTCCAAGACAAATTCACCTCTCTCCCGAACATCGAAAACCATTCGTGACATTTACTTCTCATAGGCTTTATCAATAAAAAGAAAAGAAACAACATTGGTAATCTGAACATTAGCTACATAAATAAGAGTAACCTCCCTTTGTTTATTTCACTTTGAGGAAGCCATATGTTTTCGTCAGCCATTTTCATTTCACCGTAAATCTACACTGAAAATACGAATATATCCGAATCAATACAACTGCATATTTTAATACGAAAATGTAATAAGATTTGTCCTTAATCGTGCTTGCGCATTATTTGAAATGAACTTAATTGTTATTAAGAACACATTTTACGATATGAACAGTAAGCACCCGCAAGGTTCCGGTTTCGATACCGGCTCTCACCCACCCAACACATGATAACATAGACTGGACCTGTGTGATAAAATGGGGAGTTGATAGTAAGTGTGGTGATCCACCTCAGCAAAAAAGCAATCTCCTCGGTCTAGTGCGAGTGAAAAGGGGATAGACTCCCTCACTGTTCGGTTGATACCGACAATAGGCCACTCCGACAACATTACTTCCTTTTTATTCCCCTTGCGTTGGAATAAGACCGTCCCCAAAAGGTGTATGCTGTGTATGACACTAAACTGTAGCAATCTACAGACATCCCACCATGTCAGATGAACATAAAGTCTTATTAACGAGGAGAGCCACGCACAAACCGAAGCTCATGCGGTGGCCATTGTTTAAAAAATGAGTATATCTCGTCGGCATTCCTCTTTTGGGGTGCCTCAGGTACTGGACAATAAACCCAGCCCTGTCCGAGAGCAAGTGTTGTTTTGGAGGATGACCCACTGGGATCACACTAATATTAATATCTTACCGGTCCAATGGTCGAAGCCATTGGACACAGTGCCCGAATGTCTGGTAAGCGTATACTGCTGTCGAAGAGGGTCTTTGGTTTGTGTTATTTCTTTGAATGTTTAAGAGGCTTGATGATTACTATTATCTGCATTATTTGAACTATTGTCCTCATCTTCATTGTTATCTGTACAACATTTCGGCCGACGTGCCCTCCGGCCTTCTTCAGGTATTTCTTGTCGAACGCGGGAACCTTCTTTGTCGGGCTCGGGAACCTTCTTGCCGTAATCGGCAGCCATCACGGAACTTTGAACCTAACCCTTTATTCAATCCATGGGGGTATCCTGTTCTCATTCCGCTAAATATAGCTGGGGTAGGAGCGTTAACCTGCATTAATTATTATTCTATGTTACTGCTGCCATTGGTCAGGATTGAACCTGTAGTCCAGAGATAACTGTCACTTAGAACTGTTTTAAGCTAACTCCTTCATCCACTAGGCCATATGTCCAATTGGTTTGTTTTGTTTTACAGCATATCAACCTCAGTGTATCATTTTCAGAAGAGGTTAAAATGTTACATAATCTATGCGGTTGCATAAGATTATTATCAATCCCCTGTATTTCTGAGGGGATGACACTTTCGTATCATGGCCGGGTCCTTCTATGGAAAATTACAGAAGCCCGCCAAATATGTGAAGTCACGTGGGACCTTTGCAGTTAGACGTCAGGCAGTGAAGATGTACTGCCGAACTGTGACTCACTCTGCATACGCGCGCTATGTTAGTTAGCAGATGTCTGGTGGGGATTTAACAATAAAATAAGATCAAAAGTAAATCGAAGTCTTGTGTTTATTACCTAAAAACTAACAATGACACAGGGCTTCTGATAAGGAGAAATCCCTAACAGAAAACCAGACCGAAGTCCCCAAGTCAACTCCAGACGCAAGATCTTAGAAGATGCCAGACCAAGACGCAAGATGATAGAAATACCAAAGACGATCAGAATACTAAAGACGGCCAAGAAATAGATTTAAAGAAAGAGGTATGCAACATTATAATTATTTAGTGCCAGTGAGGAAGGGCTATGCAACAAAAACATAGTGTTATGATACGGGCACTTCACACGGTGTAATGATTAACAAGCTAGTTTAGCAGACAATTAGTAGTGAGTTCCTTTGTCAATGGGCACCCAAATTTCTAGCCTTTAGGTTGACCGAGTTCCTTAGTAGGTCGGTTAGTTGGAATTTACGCCATTGGTGGGGGTAGGTCATCTATATAGAGGTGCAGTCGGTGTATTTTACGGACTGAACGCTTACTCAGTCAATGGAGCAAAATGAACCACACCCTTTCATTATTAACTTATTTCTTCCACTAAGGATGGAGGAGGAGCCATTCTTGGTATATAAGTACCAAGAATGACTCTCCCTCCCTCTATGGGTAAATAGTAGGACAGACTGGGCTCTTTAACATTGGCTAGGTAACCAGTCTAGTAGAAGGAAAACTTTAAATTCAAACCTGTGTTTAGTATAGATAAAATAAAAAATTGATCAAGTAATAAAACATGTCGTGTTAATTCATTCATTTTAAACAAGCAATGCCCAAACGGAAGCCCTTAGAAGAACTCAACTCCCTTAGTTAGGAAGAAGTTAAATGGAGGAACCCAACTAGATAGCAGGATGGCAGCCGGAGAAGATGGTAGAATGATCAGCAAGAAGCAGGTAAGAACTCCTAACCAAGTAAATCTCTAATCTGATATAATATAAGCAAGTAAGAACTCCTAACCAAGTAAATCTCTAATCTCATATAATATAAGCAAGTAAGAACTCCTAACCAAGTAAATCTCTAATCTCATATAATATAAGCAAGTAAGAACTCCTAACCAAGTAAATCTCTAATCTCATATAATATAAGCAAGTAAGAACTCCTAACCAAGTAAATCTCTAATCTCATATAATATAAGCAAGTAAGAACTCCTAACCAAGTAAATCTCTAATCTCATATAATATAAGCAAGTAAGAACTCCTAACCAAGTAAATCTCTAATCTCATATAATATAAGCAAGTAAGAACTCCTAACCAAGTAAATCTCTAATCTCATATAATATAAGCAAGTAAGAACTCCTAACCAAGTAAATCTCTAATCTCATATAATATAAGCAAGTAAGAACTCCTAACCAAGTAAATCTCTAATCTGATATAATATAAGCAAGTAAGAACTCCTAACCAAGTAAATCTCTAATCTGATATAATATAAGCAAGTAAGAACTCCTAACCAAGTAAATCTCTAATCTCATATAATATAAGCAAGTAAGAACTCCTAACCAAGTAAATCTCTAATCTGATATAATATAAGCAAGTAAGAACTCATAAACCAAGTAAATCTCTAATTCTGATATAATATAAGCAAGTAAGAACTCCTAACCAAGTAAATCTCTAATCTCATATAATATAAGCAAGTAAGAACTCCTAACCAAGTAAATCTCTAATCTGATATAATATAAGCAAGTAAGAACTCATAACCAAGTAAATCTAATCTGATATAAATATAAGCAAGTAAGAACTCCTAACCAAGTAAATCTCTAATCTGATATAATATAAGCAAGTAAGAACTCCTTAACCAAGTAAATCTCTAATCTGATATAATATAAGCAAGTAAGAACTCCTAACCAAGTAAATCTCTTAATCTGATATAATATAAGCAAGTAAGAACTCCTAACCAAGTAAATCTCTAATCTGATAATAATATAAGCAAGTAAGAACTCCTATCTCTCT
>CM042179.1:5972359-5981653 GCA_023376005.1 Doryteuthis pealeii | reverse complement strand
CAAGATATCAACATCGCTTCATGTCCGAAGATAATTAAAAACACTCCCCACCGAAAACCTAATCATCGAATAAACATTTATCATACATAAATAAATACAGCCTCTGAATATATTTTATATCATATTGTATTACATACCGTCGATTATTTCATTTTGCTTGAGGTGAGTGCTTAAGGTGTATTGTGTATACCGAGGTGTGTGTATTTGGGTGTGCCGTTGTCGGTATCATTTTTGTCTGAACCCTAATTAGTGGTATGCATGTCATTGTGTGTAGGTAGGTATATATTAATGTAGTAGAAGAGAGTGGTGAATTATATATATTATATAATATATATATATTCAGAAAAAAAAACCCTAGGTTATGAAGGAAACATTAAAAATTTTGAGAAACACGTATGAATTTGGGAAATAGCTGCAACGAACTTCCCGCCTGTTAATATGTACAATGGTAACGTCTCTCATTGGTTACAAAAAAATTAAATAATATAAAAAGAAAAAGAAAAAAAAAAAAAGAAAAGAAAAGAAAAAGAGTGTAAATGAAATCCTTTGAATGTCATTGCAAATTCAAGCCTGAATTCTGTTTCGACGACATTTCTTCCGGAACAAGAAGAAGAAAAAAAAATATTTTTTGTGCTTTCTTATGTAAAATTCTACGTCAGATTGTATTGAATATGTGCTGCCGCTTAAGGAGGCATAACGAATACGAGCTCGCACTAGCGTGCATGTGATGACAAGTCACACTGCCTTTAATAATGCATTGCTTATTAGTAAATATATTCACCAGGATTTAAAACCAACTTGAAATGATATGTCTTACATAAGCGGTTACTTCAATCACTTCCACAAGTTGAACATCTTCCTAAACAGTTACAGGAGACGCGTGGAGCGTAAAACCGGATTTCCTTCTCGTTTCGAACGCCATTCTCTTCGAAGAAATTATTGTAGATTCTTCATCATTCCGGTCGATGGTTCAAGAATGCCATAAAAAAAACGCCAAAAGATCTGAACCGAGCATCTGGCTATCATTTGCGGAAAAATATTTCTATTCTATCTATCTACTATCTATCCCTATCTATCTATCTATCTCAGTATCTTATCTATTATTATGCAATCTATCATAACTCTCTCTCTCTCTCTCTCGTCGCCACTCTACTCCTGTCTCTCTCTCTTCTCTCCTCATCTACTATCTATCATCTATCTAGCTCTCAGTCTTTCCATCTAATCTATTCTATCTATTCTTACCAACTATCTAAGCCATCATACTATCTTATCTATCGATCTATCTACTTATCTTATCCCGTCTATCTATCTATCTATCTATCTATTCTATCTCAGTCCATTCATTATATCTCTACTATCTATCTACTCAGTCCATTCATATCTATCTATCTATCTATCTATCTATCTATCTCCTCTGTCATATCAATCTCAGTCGTTCATATCCATCCTCCATCTCAGCAATTCATATCTACATCTACTATTATCTTACTCTATCCAGTCATCATACCATCTACTATCATCTATATCTCTATCTATCTATAAGGTCTAATTATTATCTATCTATCTACTATTATCTATCTACCATCTATCTCAGTCCATTCAATCTATCTATTATCTATCTATCTTATCATCATCTATCTATTATCTATCTATCTACTCAGTCTCATATCAATCTCAGTCTGTTCCATATCCATCTATCGTCTCAGTCAATTCATATCTAGTCTATTATCTATCTTATCTTCCATCTACATCATGCAGTTCTATATTATCTATCTATCTATCTATCATCTACTATCTATCATCTGATCTATCTCGTCCATTCACATTTCTATCTATTATCTACTATCTATCTATCTCAATCTTTCATATCTATTTATCTCAGTCTATTTCTTATCCTATCTATGCATCGAATTGTCATAACTATGTTAATTCTATCTAGTCTACTCAGTTCATCATATCCAGGTCTAGTGCTATCTATCTATCTATCATCAGTCTATTCTTAGCTATCAGTCTATTTTAATCTATCTATCTATCTCAGTCATTCATACTATCTATCTATCTATCTATCTACTATAAGATATAATATAATACTATAATATATAAATATATAATATATATTATATATGTAATCTATTTATTATCTATGGTATCTTCGTATCTATCTATCATCTATCTATACTATCTATCTCATTCCTTCATACTATCTATTCTATCTAGCATCTTATCTATCTATCATTGCTCGTCTATCATATCTATTTATCTCAGTCTATCTATCTATTATGTCATCCGGTCAGATCTGTTCGTGTGAACTATCTATCTATTCTATCTATCTATTCAGCTATCAATCTACATCGTATCCGTCTCTTTGATTATTATCTATTCTCAGTCCATTTTCAATACTATCATTATCTATTACTCTATCTATCTATCATCTCAGTCTACATACCATCTCTCTACCTAATGCTCTTAGGAAGAGCATGAATCCATCTTTCTCCCCCAGATATGGGTAAAACATGGAGACTTTTTTTTAGCCATTGCAGGTAACTCTCACTAACGAAGAAGTAAGACCTTAAATCAATCGTTTGCCCTGCTAAAAATAGACCATAATCCTAACACGTGCAAGATTTGGCAAATATATATTACAGCTAGTGCGTGGCGTAAATGGTTTAAAGTCGCATGGGAAAGGGACCTCGTCGCGAGTCAAATCCTGACCTGTAATTCATTTCACTTAGCGCTAATACGCTATTGGGAAAGTATTGAACCTACTATCCTTCCAGCTATGGGTACAATAGTAGGGTGAGACTGGGCTCGTTTTAACCTGGCTAGGTAACCATCTAGGCAGATACAAAACTCTGATTCCAAACAGTTTAACTCCGCGTAAGAAATTGACTCTGTGTCGCATCCTACTGCGGTTGAGGGGTAGGTAAATATATAAGTAGTGTACAAAAATAAATAAAACTAAAGTGAAAACATCTTCACATAAAATCTAATTACGGAATTTTTGCTATGGAAAACAATGAATAGTTGTTTTAAAAACTAGCCGCGTAGATGAAGGAGAGAAAATTATAAGGCAAATAGTAAGGCACGATTGGTCCTTTAACCTTCGTTACGGTAAACCATACTAGAGAAGAAACTCTCAATTTAAAAACGCGTGTGTACAGTGTTTGTACGATCAGACCGTGCTCAGAATGTGGGTAGAGAGTCGGAGAACTTGTTTTAGAGGACATAACTCTGAATTCAACCAGATTTCTCTCGTTTTTAAAAATGACTGCGTCGCGTCTGTCGTCGGTGGAGGGGTTTGGGTACATATCATAATTGTCATACTCTTACAGTTGCAGATAAATAGGGGGCAGTTCTTACGTCCGCATACCTAAAATCTCAATATTAAGAATAAAGAACATCATTGTATTCATATGTACACACCGAATTTTAACATTCAACTTTTGACGTCCTGATATCTTTTTTTAAACACATTTTAATAATACATAATGCCCGGATCTATATCCAATATTGTTGTTTATTCCAATATCTATTAAGAGTTATCAAACTAGGGTTTCCATTTCAAATGTTTAATTTGTTTTTACCCTATAATAAATTTTGAGTGATTTATCTTACTTATGAGTAGAACTATTGACATTGATTTTAGCTTCGGTTCTGCACAGGGAGCTTGTGCGGTAAAAGAGGAGCCGGTAGTAGTGGGTGCTCCACCTAAGACTAAATCTTATTCTTGGATATCCCTAGTGGAAAAGGGGATACACTGCCCGGCTGTATGGATCAACCGACATTAGGGCCGCCCCGACTTAGTTATTTATTATTTACTAAACTTGAAGGCAAGCCAGCTACTTCCGCTAAAATTGACCTGTATGGTCTTCGACCGTGACGGAGGGTTTGGTAAATATATACTGTGTATAACATATTCAGCGATGCCTATAATTATTAATCACTCGTAATCTCGACAGTCAAGTTGACACACAATTCATAAAGATGGTCTTATTACTTTCACTGGATTAAGCAAGAGAATTGAAGGGACTGCGTGATTTCTAACCTCTCGTTCGAACTGATGACGGGTTGTTTTTTTATGCCTGCTTTTGTGTATTATAGTTATCTAGTATTGTATTTAATTTATTTTGACAAATAACTACTTAGGATCATTCTCCAAATAAAAATTTCGAGTCGACTTCGGAATAACTCATAGTTCTACAACTTGTTGCGTTGCTTGCGAAGGTATCTGAGATGAGCAGAACCATTAGCAAAGAATCATTGGGAATGTCTTTTGGTGACACTTTTTGATTCTTTAGGGATAAAAAAAAAATTTGTTTTTTTATAATCTATAAGAGGAACATTGATCTATATTGATGGGATCCTTAATTTGGATCAGTCAGACAGCGAGGATCTATCCGTTTCAGCTACGCTAGAGCAAGAGATTTTTAGCCCGGAGGTAGATGACCCATCTACCATTCTAGCTCCTCACATATAAGCACCGATAACCGTACTAGCTATATCAGTGTAGAAAATCGAGACGGGAGCCAAAATCGGATTAGCGAAGGAGTCTCATCCCATTTTCACTAGCGCTAGACCAAGGAGATTGTAATTTGCGTCTGAGGGGATGGGTGGCTAAATGTGTACAGTTGGACAGCGAGGGATTCTATCCCTTTTTTCACAAGCGTTAGACCAACGGAATTGTTTTTTTGGGGGGGGGTTTGTCCTGATGGGTGCAAGCAGGTGGCAAGTATATCAGACAGACAGCGAGGTGCTATACGAGCATTTTCACCAGCGCTAGACCAAGTAGATTGTGTTTTTTACATTGTAGGTGTAGCGGTGTTTAATGTCATATCTGCCAGACAGCGAGAGAGTCTATCCCCTTTTCACTATGCGCTAGACAAAGAGATGTTTTTGCTTCGAATGGAGCAAAACTTCCTACCATCAGAGCTCCTCACTTTACGGCAACAAATCCTTGTGCTAATTATATCACAGACAGTGTAGTGAATGAAGGTGTAGAACTTAGCTTTCCGGTGAATACCGACAATAGCCAACAGCGACAGAAAATTGTAGTTTGGATTAGTCACTGAAAATGTAAAAAACAGTGAAGTCTGTAGATGCTATGTCGGTATTACTTGAAACAAAGGAGTCTATCCTTCCTTCACTAGGCGTGATGTCCAAGGAGTTGATTGCATCTGAGGTGGGCCCTCACTTACCGCACAGCCTCCCTTTGTAATCAATAGCATAAGTTGGTTGAAGGGCTGGTATCACCATGAAATCTGCCAATTTGCAGACAAGGACTCTACCGACTGAGTAGTGTTACTATACTCTTTAGTATACTGAATTGAAATGAAGACAAACTAGTATTCTAATGCATTTCCAATCCACCAGTAAGTGAATATATAAAATAAGATACCTGATTTACGTAATCAAACCTCACAATATTATTCAAAGATTAATTAATTTAATAACAAATATAATTATAATTATAATTCACATAAACTCAACTTTCTACACAACTTCTGCACAAGTCAATAAATTTATACAAAATAATATTCGCCTTTTTCAAATGTCACTCATGCGCTGAATATTCTTTATTCAAGTACGTGCCACCAATATCACTGGTATTTCTCCAATCGTAAGCGTCTCAATAAAAAAAAAAAAAATTATTTTTTCGAACACTCTAAATTCTCTGTATTTGACCGTTTAATTTTAAAATATCAAAACATCTTGCCCTGAAGAAGGCGGTTTCTTTGTATACTTAAATTTTCTATTTCGCTATTAAGAATATTTATCATATTTAAAAATAGAATTAAATTAGAACACAATGGTACATAGACAAACGCTGCGCCGAAACACGTTTGCAGTCCCTTAAATCATTTTATCCATTCAACGTTTCTTCTCTTTATGTGTCATTATCCTTCAATATATATTGGATTCATTTCATGTTTTTCAACTTTATCAATTATAATATATATCGTATATTATATTATAATAAATAGTGTGTTGTTGTGGTGGGTGCGGTGTGTGTGTGGTGTATGTGAGTCTGTCTGTCTGTCTGTCTGTTATGTGGTGGGTGGTGGTGTAGTGGTTTCTACAAATAAGGCTATTGTACAGTCAGCAGTGCTTCCAGCAAGCCTTCATCAGATGATACACTGATTCAATGCACAGTTTTGTAGGACACCAATTTCCTAGAGTTCCCTACACAGCCTCTCGATACCGACAAAAAATTTTGCATCTAGTAATAATTGGAGATTCGCTTCCGGTGTTATCTGGAACAAACTTACGTCACGCTTACGTCACATTACCCAACCCAAAATCTCATCGTCATACATAGAATAAATATCCACTCTAAAATTTGAAACATTGCAGACAAGACCGCCTCCATTGTTATAAAAAAAATTTTAATAAATACAGGATGGTATTATATTCACTACCATAGTTGTTTTATTTGAATCATTTAAAGTTTACATTTCAAATTGTTTTATAATTTTTAATGCCTTAATTGAATTGATGAATTTATCTTAGTTAGGGTACAAACTCGCGACATTGGAATTTTACTCCCACCCTCAAGGCAATATTTCAAAAATCTATTTTTACATCGTCCCGAGGTGTTTTTTATTTGGTACAGTAACATTAAATACAGTTTGTTCTCGCCCATTTGAACACTTGTTTACGCAGATTCATTACTGATGCGATTGTAAAGTTTCCTTAAGTCACTCAACCAGGTGGTAAAAATTTGGCTCAGTACCTGCTTCGTATGGTGCTGCCTCTCCTAACAGCTATTCTATGCCTGAAGTCACCCTTACGCATACACATGTGTAAAGTTTTAATGCATCCATTGGGCAAGTTGAACAAGGGCTCTAAAGTAAGTAAGTAGTCTTGAGTAGGAATGTTTTTGGTAAGCGCAATAAGTCATTCCTGCGATAGTCCTATCTGCTGCTGCGTATTGTTAAGGTCAGTGATTTAATCCTAATGTCCGTCGTCCAAAAGTGGTCAGCGTGTTATGGCCGAGTATGTTTCAGTTTAAGTATTGTATCAGCAGCAAAGTGACTGCAGTTATTGGCAAGAGTTTGATTCACATGGTTTCTCGCCAGGTTATCTAGCACGCGCTTAAATATACAACATTCTCAACAACCATGAACAAAGAGAGAAAATGAAAGCAGAACAACAACAGGGTTCGACTACACGCACAATACTTAGAAACGACCTTCTCATTGGATTTGTTTGGAGTGCGTGTTAATGTTCGAGTCGTAGGAAATGACTCGCGACCTCGAGTTCAAATCCTGATGAGTGCTGTTTGCATTTTCCCATAAGCGCAAGTACCCTTAAAGCTATGCCATCCAACTAATTTTCCTCACGCTAAGGGTAATATAGTGACAGACTGGCTTTTAACCTTGGCTAGGTACCAGTATAGGATGATGGAAACTGTGAATTCAAACTTGTAATGACCTACCGCTTAAGAAATTGAGCCTGTGCACACCTGCGGAGCGGCCCGTTGTATAGTATATATATATATATAATATATATAATATATAGATATATATAATATTAGTGTGTTGGGCATTGTCTACGTTTCAAGCTTTTACTGGAACGGTGTATCCAAAATGCAGTATAAAGGAGAGTGCGGCAATAATAAAAATAGAGTGTTATAGTAAATAAAAATATATAAAGGTTTTGCAACAATCGTTCACCTGAAGATTGGTTTGCACTAGGCATGCAGTTGAAAACCGCGGTGGTGTCGACTGTTCCTGTGTTTTTTTTGTTTCCCTTCTTGTTCTTAATTATAAATAGATTATGTAAACCTGTATTAAGTTTATTTAATATATAGATATATATTATATAGTATAATAAGATATAATGACATCTATGTGGTCGTTCTGTCATTTAAATCTGGCCTTTTTCACTGAGTGGTCACAGGGTGAAGATCTTTGGCTGGCTTGTATCGGAACTCCAAGGGCATAGGAAAATCTACGTTCTTTCTCTTTAGTTGTATTAAAGGAAATGACCAAGTAACTGAAGCATAAATTCTTATTTTTAAGAAAAATAAATAAAGATATTCACATAGAACTACTTTTAACTAATCAGCATCCGCCCATGCTGACTGCACGGTTTCCATTAACACCTTTGCCACCCATTCCCTTATCGTCCTCGCTTCTGGCGATCTTTCACACGGCGTCTAGAATAGGCACTTATCTGATCGATGTACGTCTTTGCGGCCTGCCAACATGGTGTGTAACTGTGTTAACGCGTCACAAGAGATCATCACTTATGGTTTCGTGTCTAGCTCTCCAACAGTTCAGAATGCCTATGTTCATCTAACCTGATGGTTGTGTGATAGGAAGAAGTGGCGTACAGTTGATTTTTGAGGGGTGCTTATTTGCTGAAACTTGCACAAAAGGTGTCAAAATTAGGGTGACCAGAAAAAAAAGAACCACACATTTTTTAAAAAACTGTTAAATTTTAACTATGGGAATTAGGGTTAGGGTTAGGCTTTATGGCATAGGATTAGGGGTAGGGTGGGGGTTGGGGTTTAAGGTAGTTTAATGGAAAATAAATAGATAATTTGGGTTCTGTTTTCTGTGCCCTAATTTTGATACCTTTGTGCAAGTCAGCCGCTTATTTTTTGTTTTGGCATGCCATTAAACAAAGAAACCAAAGTTATTTACATGTACTGCCATTCAATTATTTTTCATGTTTTGTATAACCCTTAAATGATTACGAGGCAGAAACGGGGGCGGGGAGAGACCCAACTATCCCTTTATTTTACAATCAATCTGTCGTGTAATTGTAAATTGGTCATAGTAAATGAGTTTTAAAAAAAAAGTATCTATTTATGAGTTCTTAATATATGTGCTACAGCAGAACCATCTGTGAAGAACAAAATTGCTATTGCAAGAATGTCTGGGGCATCTAAGATATTCTAAATCCGAAATGATAAGAAAAAAGAAAATTCAAATGGGGCATGTAAGTGTATGTTATATGTGAGACCTCTGTTTGCGCGGGTCTGTGCGGCGTATGTGTATGCGTGTGTGAGAGTGAGTATTTGAGGTGAGTGAAAAGATATATATATATATATATATATATATATATATATATATATATATAGAGAGAGAGAGAGAGAGAGAGAGAGAGAGATGTATATATCTAATATCATGTAATGTGTATGTTTATATGTGAGACCTCTGTTTGCGCGTCTGTGCGTGTGTGTGTATGCGTGTGTGTGTGTATTTGAGTGTGTATGTTGGAGTGATTGATTGAGAAGAGAGAGAGAGAGAGAGAGAGAGAGATGAAGAGAGAGAAGAGAGAAAGAGA
>CM042179.1:5952359-5967359 GCA_023376005.1 Doryteuthis pealeii | reverse complement strand
TAAAATGAAAATGGAAGTGAATCCGACGGTATGTTGAAAAGAGAAATAAAGGAAAGAAAGTATAGAATGGATAAACTAGGATTATTCTGATTAATTTAACTTACACGTGTTTCGGTCAGGAGTTTATCCATGTGTACATTATGTCTATCTATTATTATTTTTAAATAACAAAATTAGATGAAATAATAATAATAACAGAAAAAATGTAGAAATGCTCCACACACAATGAAATATTCCTCCAAATATATGTATGTATTATTTATGCATGCATGTATATATATGTGTGCGTGTGTGAGTATATGTATGCATATATATATGTGTGTGAATGTGTTATATATATATATGTGTATGCATATATATATATATATGTGTGTGTGTTATTTATTTATGCATGTATATATTATTTGTGTGTTCGTGTGAGTGTGTGTGTGTGTCTCTCTCTCTCTCTCTCTCTCTCCGTCTAGGTGTGTGTGAGAGAGAGACAGTGTGTGTGTGTTTGTGTGTGTGTGAGTATGTGTCCTCTCTCCCTCTCTCTCTATGTGGTGTGAGAGAGAGTGTAGTGTGGTGTGTGGTCTCTCTTTCTCTTTCTCTCTGTCTACATGGTGTGAGGAGAGAGTGGTGTGTGTTTGTGTGTATGGGTGTGGTGTGTGTGTTGTGTGTCTCTCTCTCTCCTCTCCCTCTCTCCTTGCTATGTGTTGCGTGGTGTGTGTGTGTGTGTGTGAGAGAGAGAGGAGAGAGAGAGAGAGAGAGAGAGAGAAGAGAGGGAGAGGGAGAGAGAGAGTGTGTTTGTGTGTGTGATTAAAGTTAGATAAAAACAAACAATTTCACTCAATTTATATTTCGCCTCTGTGAATTTACGAAGCTTCATCAGAAATCTTTATTTTGAAATAGAACTCTTGTACATATATAGTGAAAAGATAAACAAGAGGACGGAGGAAACGGAGACGAGAGGGAGCATATACAATAGTTTCTAAATAAATAAAATAATAGATATGATGAAGTTTCGTAAATTCATAGAGGTGAAATATGAATTTGATATATATATATATATATATATTATAATATATATATATATATATATATATATTATATAAGGGGCTATTAGAAAGGGTAATTTTCAGCCCTGCAACAATCAAAGGAGAAGTTCCAAAATGTATTTTATGTGGAATAGTATGTCTCCAGCACTGTCCTGGTGAGTCATCTGAGAAAACACAAGGATAGAGTGTCAAATGCTACTGGCACCTAACTATGATGATAAAAAAACAAGCAAAACGGAAATGATCTTTCTCGAACACGAGTTGACAGCCATTATATATATATATATATATATATATATATATATATATATATATATATATATATAAAAGATAAACCTAATGAGTCAGATATACTTACTAATAGTTTCGCTTAGTGCTCTTCAGGGCTAAGAGTCAGATCTTAGCCCTGAAGAGCACTAAACGAAACTTTTAGTTGGTATATCTGACTCATTAGCTTTATCTTTATTATTTGCTCTACTTAGAAATTCAGCACTCTTTACTTATTAGCTTCAGTATATCCTAGCGGTTTTTGTATGAATATATATTTTTCATATATATATATATACATATAAATTGTTTTTTTTTCTTTTGGCCAAGTATTATAGTATCAACCAATTATTTTCAGTTGGTACGACTAACGTGGTCTTTTCTTTTTTCAAATGTTTTTTTCTACCCAGGTGATGTTTGGTAGTATATTTTTACAATCAAACTATTTGCCGGGTATTTCTTACCGCAGGGTTTTACCAACAAGTTTGGCATATTAAATTATATATATATATATATATATATATATATATATATGATAATATAATATATAATATATATATATATATATTATATATATATATAAATATATAATATATATATATGTATATATGAATAAATAATGTCTGTTGAGCTTTATATATTTGTTAAAAGGCACTTAAATCAGCTGTAAGTTGGCGTTTCATTAATGAATGTGTTCAATCTTTAATTAGCAAAGGTTTATGGCCACTTAAAAAACTCTACATTTTGCCGTTGAGTCCCACTGGATGAAGTACATACAAATGTACTTTAAAGTTTTATTCATTTTGACGAGTAAGTCTTTCATCTTGATTTCCGTTGTTTTGCATTTAAACAACCCAGACTTAATCTACGCCCGGTTGGTTTGGCGCAGAACACGCCGACTGTATTAGTTGGTAGCAGCCGCTTGGAATCGCATATTCCTGATTCGATACCAAAAGTTATTTAGCACAATGTGAAATGCAAACAGCCTAGTCCATGATGTGAACTCGTCTCAACATATACTGTATAGACCTTTATTTCTTAGTGATATATAATACACCTCGCTCTTCTTATCACTCCCGGCTGTCATTGCTAAATGTTAACTAAATAAAACAGAGAAGAATAGAATTACAGTTATCTTGGCGCAGAACACACCGTCTGTATTAGTTAGTAGTGCACCCGCCTAGGAATCGCAAGGTTCCTGGTTCGATACCGGTCCCCGCCAACTCAGCGCATGTGTAGCACAGATTGGGAAATCTGATCTGTGCGGTAAAGTGGGGAGCCTGTCCAGGATGTGAACTCGTCTCACCATATACTATATAGACCTTTATTTCTTAGTGATATATAATACACCTCTCCTCTTCTTGTCACTTCCGGCTGTCATTGCTAAATTCTAACTATACAAAACAGTGAAGAATAGAATTACTGTTATTTTTTCGGTTTTGATTTTATATTATACAAATGAGCCGCCATGTAAGTAAAATATGTATAATTCTTTATTTATAATTAAAATAGAATATAGATATTCTGTGCCATTTGTTTTATTAAACATATAATATTACGCTCAGTAAATAGCCTACCGTTGGCTAGATTTTTCCTCCAAGACAAATTCACCTCTCTCTCCCGAACATCGAAAACCATTCGTGACATTTACTTCTCATAGGCTTTATCAATAAAAGAAAAGAAACAACATTGGTAATCTGAACATTAGCTACATAAATAAGAGTAACTCCCTTTGTTTATTTCACTTTGAGGAAGCCATATGTTTTCGTCAGCCATTTTCATTTCACCGTAAATCTACACTGAAAATACGAATAATCCGAATCAAATACAACTGCATATTTTAATACGAAAATGTAATAAAATTTGTCCTTAATCGTGCTTGCGCATTATTTGAAATGAACTTAATTGTTATTAAGAACACATTTTACGATATGAACAGTAAGCACCCGCAAGGTTCCGGTTTCGATACCGGCTCTCACCCACCCAACACATGATAACATAGACTGGACCTGTGTGATAAAATGGGGAGTTAATAGTAAGTGTGGTGATCCACCTCAGCAAAAAAAGTAATCTCCTCGGTCTAGTGCCAGTGAAAAGGGGATAGACTCCCTCACTGTTCGGCTGATACCGACAATAGGCCACTCCGACAACATTATTTCCTTTTTATTCCCCATGCACTGGAATAAGACCGTCACCAAAAAGGTGTATGCTGTGTATGACACTAAACTGTAGCAATCTACAGACATCCCACCATGTCAGATGAACATAAAGTCTTATTAACGAGGAGAGCCACGCACAAACCGAAGCTCATGCGGTGGCCATTGTTTAAAAAATGAGTATATCTCGTCGGCATTCCTCTTTTGGGGTGCCTCAGGTACTGGACAATAAACCCAGCCCTGTCCGAGAGCAAGTGTTGTTTTGGAGGATGACCCACTGGGATCACACTAATATTAATATCTTACCGGTCCAATGGTCGAAGCCATTGGACACAGTGCCCGAATGTCTGGTAAGCGTATACTGCTGTCGAAGAGGGTCTTTGGTTTGTGTTATTTCTCTGAATGTTTAAGAGGCTTGATGATTACTATTATCTGCATTATTTGAACTATTGTCCTCATCTTCATTGTTATCTGTGCAACATTTCGGTCGACGTGCCCTCCGGCCTTCTTCAGGTATTTCTTGTCGAACGCGGGAACCTTCTTTGTCGGGCTCGGGAACCTTCTTGCCGTAATCGGCAGCCATCACGGAACTTTGAACCTAACCCTTTATTCAATCCATGGGGGTATCCTGTTCTCATTCCGCTAAATATAGCTGGGGTAGGAGCGTTAACCTGCATTAATTATTATTCTATGTTACTGCTGCCATTGGTCAGGATTGAACCTGTAGTCCAGAGATAACTGTCACTTAGAACTGTTTTAAGCTAACTCCTTCATCCACTAGGCCATATGTCCAATTGGTTTGTTTTGTTTTACAGCATATCAACCTCAGTGTATCATTTTCAGAAGAGGTTAAAATGTTACATAATCTATGCGGTTGCATAAGATTATTATCAATCCCCTGTATTTCTGAGGGGATGACACTTTTCGTATCATGGCCGGGTCCTTCTATGGAAAATTACAGAAGCCCGCCAAATATGTGAAGTCTCGTGGGACCTTTTGCAGTTAGACGTCAGGCAGTGAAGATGTACTGCCGAACTGTGACTCACTCTGCATACGCGCGCTATGTTAGTTAGCAGATGTCTGGTGGGGATTTAACAATAAAATAAGATCAAAAGTAAATCGAAGTCTTGTGTTTATTACCTAAAAACTAACAATGACACAGGGCTTCTGATAAGGAGAAATCCCTAACAGAAAACCAGACCGAAGTCCCCAAGTCAACTCCCAGACGCAAGATCTTAGAAGATGCCAGACCAAGACGCAAGATGATAGAAATACCAAAGACGATCAGAATACTAAAGACGGCCAAGAATAGATTTAAAGAAAGAGGGTATGCAACATTATAATTATTTAGTGCCAGTGAGGAATGGCTATGCAACAAAAACATAGCGTTATGATACGGGCACTTCACACGGTGTAATGATTAACAAGCTAGTTTAGCAGACAATTAGTAGTGAGTTCCTTTGTCAATGGGCACCCACATTTCTAGCCTTTAGGTTGACCGAGTTCCTTAGTAGGTCGGTTAGTTGGAATTTACGCCATTGGTGGGGGTAGGTCATCTATATAGAGGTGCAGTCGGTGTATTTTACGGACTGAACGCTTACACAGTCAATGGAGCAAAATGAACCACACCCTTTCATTATTAACTTATTTCTTCCACTAAGGATGGAGGAGGAGCCATTCTTGGTATATAAGTACCAAGAATGACTCTCCCTCCCTCTATGGGTAAATAGTAGGACAGACTGGGCTCTTTAACATTGGCTAGGTAACCAGTCTAGTAGAAGGAAAACTTTAAATTCAAACCTGTGTATAGTATAGATAAAATAAAAAAATTGATCAAGTAATAAAAAATGTCGTGTTAATTCATTCATTTTAAACAAGCAATGCCCAAACAGAAGCCCTTAGAAGAACTCAACTCCTTTAGTTAGGAAGAAGTTAGATGGGGGAACCCAACTAGACAGCAGGATGGCAGCCGGAGAAGATGGTAGAAATGATCAGCAAGAAGCAAGTAAGAACTCCTAACCAAGTAAATCTCTAATATCTCTAAATATATATAATAAGGAAGTAAGAACTCATAACCAAGTAAATCTCTAATCTGATATAATATAAGCAAGTAAAACTCCTAACCAAGTAAATCTCTAATCTATAATATAAGCAAGTAAGAACTCTAACAAGTAAATTCTATCTGATATAATATAAGCAAGTAAGATAACCAATAAATCTCTAATCTGAATAATATAAAAGAACTCAAACCAAGTAAATCTCTAATCTGATATAATATAAGCAAGTAAGAACTCCAACCAAGTAAATCTCTAATCTGATATAATATAAGCAAGTAAGAACTCAAGCAAACCTCTAATCGATATAATATAAGCAAGTAAGTAACTCTAACCAAGTAAATCTCTAATCTGATATAATATAAGAACAATAACAATCTGATATAATATAAGCAAGTAAGAACTCCTAACCAAGTAAATCTCTAATCTGAATAATAAGAAGTAAGAACTTAACACAAGTAAATCTCTAATCTGATATAAATAAGCAAGTAAGAACTCTAACCAAGTAAATCTCTAATCTGATATAATATAAGCAAGTAAGAACTCATAACCAAGTAAATCTCTAATCTGAATAATATAAGCAATTAAGAACTGCTAACAAGTAAATCTCTAATCTGATATAATATAAGGAAGTAAGAACTCAAAGTAATCTCTAATCCAAGTAAGAAACTAACCAAGTAAATCTCAATCTGATATAATATAAGGCAAGTAAGTAACTTAACTGAGGAAGTAAGAACTCATAACCAATAATCTCTAATCTGATATAATATAAGGAGTAGAACTCCTAACCAAGTAAATCTCTAATCTCTATATAAATATAAGCAAGTAAGAACTCATAACCAAGTAAATCCTAATCTGATATAATATAAGCAAGTAAGAACTCTAACAAGTAAATCTCTAATCTGATATAATATAAGCAAGTAAGAACTCATAACCAAGTAAATCTCTAATCTGATATAATATAAGCAATAAGAATGCTAACAAGTAATCTCTAATCTGATATATATAAGCAAGTACTAACCAAGTAAATCTCTAATCTGATATAATATAAGCAAGTAAGAACTCCTAACAAGTAAACTCTAAGATATAATATAAGTAAGAACTAACAAGTAAATCTCTAATCTGATATAATATAAGCAAGTAAGAATGCTAACCAAGTAAATCTCTAATCGATAAAATATAAGGAAGTAAGAACTCATAACCAAGTAAATCTCTAATCTGATATCTCTCTATATCACTGAAGAACTCTCTTCTCTCTGAAGTCTCACTCGCACACACCAATTTTATGTGCGATGTCAATGTGGGTATGTAATAGTAACACATTTGGTACTGTGATCAGCATAGTACCACATTCCGCTTAAGAAATTGACCTTGTGTAACATCCTGCTCGAGTGGGGTTCTTGGGTTATTATATCGAAGACCTTTTGTTTTTATTCATTTTTTTAACATTTGTTCTAGCTCATATTTTCTATTCAACTCACAGATGGGATTTGAATTAAGTTTTCCTTCTCCTAGACAGGTTGCCTAATCAAGGTTAAAGGGCCCAGTCCGCCCTACTATTTACCCATAGCTGGTAGAAGATTAATTGAATGCATACCCTTCCAAAAGGTATTTAGCACAATGTGAAATGCAAACAGCCTCGTCCATGATGTGAACTCGTCTAACCATATGCTATATAGACCTCTATTTCTTAGTGATATATAATAAACCTCGCTCTTCTTATCATTTCCGGCTGTCATTGCTAAATTTTAACTAAATAAAACAGAGAAGAATAGAATTACAGTTATTTTTACTTTTAATTTTATATTATACAAATGAGCTACCATGTAAGTAAAACATATAATTTTTTATTTATAATTAAAATAGAATATAGATATTCTGTGCCATTTGTTTCATTAAACATATCATAATATTAAGTCAATAAATAGCTATATCGTCATGATATAAACAGTAAGCTTCCGCAAGGCTCCGGTTTCGATACCGGCACTCGCAAACCTAACACATGATTAGCATAGATTGGACACCCTCAGATGTAAAACATTATCCCTAGTCTAGCGCTAGCAAAAAGGGGATAGACGCCTTCGCTGTCCGACTGGTACCGACAATAGCCACTCCACCTGCTGCTAGAGTCCAAAATATTTTAAATCTTAATGTCAGTGGAATAACCTATTGTCGGTATCAGTGGGACAGCAAGAGAGTCTATCCCCTTTCCGCTAGCGCTAGATCATGGAGGCTTTTTTTGCGTCAGAGGCACATCTACCATTAGTTACCAAGTTTATTGTACAAATCCAAACTGTGCTTGGCGACGGCTGATATCAAACCCGGACCCTTGTGATTCCCAGGCGGATGCTCTACCGACTAAACTAAAGTATTTTTGGCCATTTTTAATTTTATATTCAATTAATGAGTCAACAGTTAATTAAGCTATAAATAATTGTTTATTTCTAATCAAAATAGATTATAAATATTCTCAACGATTTGTTTTTTGTTAAAGCTATCCTAAAATTAACTTTCCGTTAAATAAAGAATAGCATCTTTAGTTTTCTTACGCGAACATGCCCACGAAAGGCTTTTTTTTCCGGAAATGGGTATTTTCCCTGTCATGTGGTTTTGGGAATTATGGTATCTTGCCGACAACAAACTTCCGCTTTTTAAAGAATGTGTGGACTAACTATTTAGTCTCAGGTTTCATTTTCAATGCCATAAAAAATCGAGTGAAAGCTTTCACCAAAACTCACACTAACATTTGCATTCACACACACACACACACACACACACACACACACACACAGCGAGAGAGAGAGAGAGAGAGAGACAGACAGACAGACAGACAGAGTGAAGGGGAAAGAGAGAGTGCGTGTGTGTGTATGTGTGTGTGTGTCTGTAGGTGCTTACGCGTGTTTTCATATCTCCACCCCCCACACACCGTCAATCACTGGCATAGACGCGTGTGTGTGTGTGCGTGTGTCTGTGTATATGTGTGCGCGCGCACACACACACATATACACGCACGCACACCCATACACACGCATACGCACACACACACACACACACAACACTGGCAATCACTCGCATATGTGGAAGTGTGTGTCTGTGTGTCTGTGTATGTAAGTGCGCAGACACATACAAACACATGGACATAAAATAATAATATAATAATAATAATAATAATAATAATAATAATAATAAAATATTCGTGATTTTTTATGGGCGTTTTTAAGCTAAGTCCTACCCACAGACAAAAAGAAAAAAAATGTCGCTGATAAGAATCTATGGAAGGTGTTGGGGGGACACTAGAGAGGAGTTAAGAAGTGAAGAATATATCTGGTTGTTGATGGGGGTCGATATCTAACTATAATTCCTGTAGACATTAGACGTGGCGCAAAGCCCCCCCCCCCATCAGCAATTAATATATGAATGCTTAGAATTCTGTCTATAATCATGGATTGCCAAAAGTAATCACTTTAAAGTGAATGTGAAGAGTAAAGAATCATGGAACCGACCTTTATATAAAGCAGATAATAATAATAATAATAATAATAATAATAATAATAATAATAATAATAATATAATTAGTATTATCGTGGTTATTCGGACTATAGTTCCCATCTTCATTGTTATTTGTACAAGGTTTGGACCGATATGCCCTCCGGCCTTCTTCAGGTATTTCTTGTCGGACTCGGGAACCTTCTCGGACTCAGGAACCTTGTCGGACTCGGGAACCTTCTTTTCGAACTCGGGAGCTTTCTTGTCGTAATCGGGGCCATCACGGAACTTTGAACCTAACCCTTTATTTAGTCCACGGGGTTATCCTGTTCTCATTCTGCTAACCATAGCTGGGGTAGGAGTTGTGTTAATTATTTTTCTAACTGCCTCTACTCAGGATTGAACTCAGGATCCAGAGATAACTGTCACTTAGAACTGTCTTAACCTAACTACCTTATCCACTAGGCCAATTGGACACATGGCCTAGTGGATAAGGTAGTTAGGTTAAGACAGTTATTGTAGTTGGTGAACTTGGAACGGTCCCAAAAGGATTGGAAAAGGGTTTGGAAAGTCTGGAAATCAGAGGAAGGATTGATACCATCCAGAACATTGCACTGCTGCAATCTGCCAGAATACTCAGAAGAGTCCTGGAGACCTGAGGAGACTTGCTGTCACTCAGACTCCAGTGAAAGACCATTAGCTGATGCTGATGTGAAAACTAAAAAAAAAGAAATATAATAATAATAATAATAATAATAATAAATAATAATAATAATAAATATAATAATAATAATAAATAAATGATAATAATGAATAGATGAAAAAAAATAATAATGAATAGATAATAAATAATAATGGTATAAAGGCTACAATCCAACAACTCGAAGATACACAAAAAATAGCTAAGACAGATTACTTATGGCAGCCAACAATAGCAGATGTAATATATGGACAACGAAAACTAGAAAACAAAGATGGGAAGAAAAACAATTATATGGGGACTTCAAACGACAAATCGGGGAAGTTACACATGAAAAGACTTGGACATGGTTAAGAAAAGGAAACTGAATCCCTAATAATTGCTGCACAAAATAATGCCATAAGAACAAATTATATCAAAGCAAAAATTGATAAGACGCTACAAAACAGTAAATGTAGATTGTGCGGTGACAAAGGTGAGACTGTAAACAATGTATTAAGTGAATGTTGCAAACTAGCACAACGGGAAAACAAAGCTAGGCACGACTGGATTGGGAAGATGATCCACTGGGAATTATGCAAAAATTAAATTTTGACCATACAACAAAATGGTATATGTATAAACCAGAATATGTTCTTGAGAATGAAACGCATAAAATTCTCTGGGACTTCGAAATAAAGACGGATCACCCCACCCCAGCCAGGAGACCAGACCTAGTGTCGATTACCAAAAAAAGAAAGTAAAAAAATAAAAAAAAATAAAAAAGAGAACGTGCCGACTGGTGGACTTTGTGGTTCCAGCTGATCACTGGGTGAAGTTGAAAGAAAACGACAATATGGACAAATACCTGGACCTTGCCAGAGAACTGAAAAAGCTATGGAATATGCAGGTCAAAGTGATACCAATTGTAATTGGTGCGCTTGGAATGGCCCCAAAAAACTTGGGAAAAAGACTGGAGAATCTGGAAATCAGAGGAAGAATTGAGACCATCCAGACTACTGCACTGCTGCAATCGACTAAAATACCCAGAATAGTCCTGGAGACCTGAGGAGACTTTTTGTCACTCAGATTCCAGTAAAATACCATCAGCTAACGCTGATGTGAAAAACTCAAAAGGAGTAGTAGTATTTGAAATTAAAACGGATCACCTTATCCCAGCAAGAAGACCAGACCTAGTGTTGATTAACAAAAAAGAAAGAACTTGTCAACTGGTGGATTTTGCAGTGCCAGCGGATCACAGGGTGAAGTTAAAGGAAAATGAAAAAATTGACAAATATCTGGACCTTGCCAGAGAACTGAAAAAGTTATGGAATATGAAAGTGAAAGTTATACCAATTGTAGTTGGTGCACTTGGAACGGTCCCAAAAGCATTAGAAAAGGGTTTGGAAAGTTTGGATATCAGAGGAAGGATTGAAACCATTCAGAACACTGCACTGCTGCAATCTGCCAGAATACTCAGAAGAGTCCTGGAGACCTGAGGAGACTTGCTGTCACTCAGACTCCAGTGAAAGACCATCAGCTAACACTGATGTGAAAACTCAAAAGGAGTAAATAATAATAACAACAACTAGCAGGGCCTGTAAATGTACCACAGTATGATAACTTAATTATTACAACATTTCATATGTTTACTTAAGAGCTATTGCTAAATAGTTCAATATGTAAAAAGTATAATAATCTTGATCTAACTTTCTTTTGCAATTTTTTTCTTTCTTTCCTTTTCTTTTCATCTTTTCATTATGTCTGATTGAAACAGATAGCGTTATACCACTCGCGCACTAAACCCCACTCGTTATGTTTCCCATGCTCTCTTGTTTCTTTCTTTCTTTCTTTCTTTCTTTCTTATTATGTTTTTGTGTGTAGCATGTCCTTTTCCTTTTCCTTTCTTTCTTTATAACAAAAACGAAATGTTTCATTATTTAGCTGAGTTGACGTCACTCATAAAAAAATAAGGATTTAGTGGATAAGCAACACCAGACAGTTAGGATTTACATCTTTTCATATCATCTTGGACGATTTGGACGGTCTCATTTTTAATGAGAGGGTGATGCTAGATCGAAACGGTCGGACTGTTAAGGAACACGATTATTGATATATAGATAAATATTTGTTTATACTTAACAAATGAGAGAAAAGAACACTCAACAGCCAAATATGTCTGAAAGGTTCCTTTGTTGTATTTGGTAATGGAAACCTTTACCATATCGAAGTAATAATAAAGTTGGACGATAAGCATGGGATTTTAGAGAGGAATGTGTCACCTAGTCCCAGAGAATTATGTTTGGATTGAAGATCCTGGAATTTTTGGTGCGATAAAGCCCCCCCAAACACCCCCCTTAAATAATTAGTCTATTGGAAAAGTATTTTCGAACCTTTTTGTATATTAGATGATAAAATCTTCGCATATTACTATTTATTTCTGAAAATATACACAGATATAGATAAAGGCATGAATAAGAATACACACACGCGCGCGCATACACACGCAAACGCGTAAGCACACACCACACATACACACACATACACACACACGCACTCACACGCACACACATCCATTATATATATATATATATATATATGATTATTATTATCATTATTTTAGACAGCCTGAGGATGCCTGGGATTCTCAGACAAAAAATCTTTTGGTTGAAACAAATTTATAATCGTTAACATGTCCGATTTTTGAGCATGTTCTTTATCAATGACACACACACACATACACGCACGCACGCACGCACGCACGCGCATATATATATATCGATAGATAGATAGAAAGATATACGTATATATGTATCTCTGTCTGTCTGTCTGTCTGTCTGTCTGTCTGTCTGTCTGTCTCTCTCTCTCTCTCTCTCTCTCTCTCTTATATATATATAATATATATATATATATATATAAGAATTAATGCAAAAATGAATGGAATGAATAGAATAATTGAAAAATATATTTTCCGAGGGACCTCTCCCAAAAGAAAAAAAATTACTATAATTATTATATATATATATATATATATATATATATATATATATATATATATATATATATATATATATTATACGGCATTATATGTGTATACCTTGTATCATATGCTACCTGTGTTGGTACACACCCACAAACACACACACCACATCACATACACTCACAACACACACACACACACACACACACACAACCACACACACACACACACACACACACAGCTCTGTGACTAGAAGAATCGATCATAAGTAGGAGTCATGTTTATTCTTTTGGATTGCTCATGTACTCTTGCTTACGGTCAGGACACATTGAAAGTAGCCATTTTTACTAGATCAACGAGGTTAAGCAGTGAGAAACCCGTTCAATACTTAGATGGGTGACTATATAAGCAACAGCATGTCCTGTAAGAAACCGAATATCAAAATAAATCGATTTGGCATTAGATAAACCGAAAATGGTTGATAAATAGTAAAATAAACAACCAGCCAACCAAATCTCTCTCTTTATCTTTCTTTCTTTCTTTCTTTCTTTCTTTCTTTCTTTCTCTCTCTTTCTCTCTCTTTCTCTCTCTCTCTCTCTCTTTTCTCTATCAAGTCCCGTTAAAGGCACCGATTCCGAGGTTCAACATTAGGATGGTAAACCATTTAAGCATTGTAAGAAACCAAATCTAAAAATGACTTGGTTCGGTATTAAATGACCCGGAAATGTTTGGTATATCGGAAAACAAAACAACCATCAAATTACCGCCATCATTTATTCTGGCCTTGGGCCATACTATGCAAAACCTATATATATATATATATTTATATATGGTATTTGTGGAAAAAGTGACTTACCGGTGAAAATGGTCACAATGTTTAGTTGATTCAAGTTTCACAATGATAAGACAGTGATATAACAATAAAGTGCTCAATACGTTAGTAGAGCAAATTTATTATCATACCATGTACCTTTATCATAATATATATATATATATATATATATTATATATATATATATATATATATATATCCGTATGTGTGGACTCTCCTATCGTAAACGATAGATGAGGGTCAGCAGTGAGTGATTTGTTTCCCCACACGTTGTGAATACTATCAAGAAATACAAATACACCCGCGTACACACAAACAACCCCGCGCACACACACACACACACACACACACACACACATACACACACATATATATATATATATATAAAGGTTACCTTCCGGGAAGCAATAGTCAGCAAGTTAATCTCGCAACACATTCGAAGGAGTTTCATATTCACTTGACGTTCATTTATAATGCTTATGTCATAGAGTTAAGTTTCACTAATATTTTATCAACAGTAACAAGAGTGAAAACAAGACGAGTATCCGATTATATATAAGTGTCATTGATTGAATAGTTATATTACTTGATATAAAACATGGAGAAAATTCAGGATAGTCATCTTTTTTTTTTTTTCAAAACTAGGTACTTCTTTCTTTTTCTTTCTTCTTTCTTTATCTCTTTTATAGAATTGTTCAAGGAATACTATAGGATCAACAGACAAGGACTAAACTGATACTAATTCTTTCTACTTTAAGGAATAAATCAAACTTTATAAGTAAGTAAAGTCGCCGAGGTGGCCTAAAGTCGATATCAGACAGAGAGCGAGGGAGTCTATTTCCTTTTCACTAGCGCTAGACCAAGAAGATTGCTTTTTTGCGTCTGGATTGGAGCGCCACTCCTATCATCAGCTATTTACTTTACCACACAGATCTCTGTGATACTCATACGCTGAGTTATCGAGGACCGTTATCGAACCAGGAACCTTGTGTGTGTGTGTGTGTGTGTGTGTGTGTGGATGGCAATTATGAGTTCACCTCATGTTTTATATCTAATGATATCTCCAATACTGAACTCATAATTGCCATTTTTTTTAAAACTACGTAACTCTTTCTTTAATTTCTTCTTTCATTTTATTTGTCTTTTTTTAAATTTTTATTTTTTAAAAATTAGTCAACATTTTTATTGGTTTGTTTAAAATTCATCAAAGAAAGATCGGAGCAAGAGTAAAATGATGATTGCTTGTTTAGCCACATTAAACCCTTTTATTTTATCTTAAACTAATGAAGCAAAGGGGGCATTTACCCCCAAGCCTCGCCACCAGAGGGGTACCCTGACTTCCTTTGTAAAACCTGTATAATTACAACTTTAGTTTTAGTGATTTGCTACCAGGTGGAAATAAATTCTATCAAACTTATCGACACTTCCAGAAGAAATTGTAGCAAAGCGTCATACAACTATATTGCACTCGATTATTATAGGAAGCAGGTGGTGTAATGGTTAAAGTCA
>CM042179.1:5937359-5947359 GCA_023376005.1 Doryteuthis pealeii | reverse complement strand
TAATGGCATATCAACCTTTTTGGGTTATTCTATTGCTAAAATCATCCTTGTAGAAGAACAGTAGTGGCACTATTTCTCAACTCCTTTTAGTTTGGTTTGCTTTCTTTGTTTAATGACATATCAACCTTTTTGGGTTATTGTATTGCCAAAGTCATCCTTGTAGAAGAACAGTAGTGGCACTATTTCTCAACTTCTTTTAGTTTGGTTTGCTTTCTTTGTTTAATGGCATATCAACCTTTTTGGGTTATCTGATGCCAAAGCCACCTTTGCAGGTTTGGGTAGGTTTGGTTTGATTTCTTTGTTTTTAATGGCATATCAACCTTTGTGGGTTATCTGATGCCAAAGCCACCTCGCAGCCAAGTGAGATATTTTCCCGCTTTCCCCCTCAACCAAGTGAGATATCATTCTACACCTCCTCTTAAATGTCGGAGCTTACCTTGTTTCTAGTCTTAACCTTATCAATAAAAAACACCTTTTTGTGATTGGTTATTGCATGTAGTTTTAATAAATATATGCTTAGTATTATTGGTTTCTAACTGTTTGGTTTTATTTTAATGAATATAAGCAAAAATCTCTTCAATTAATCTTAAATGAAATCCATTAACAAGAAAAGATAACTGTAATTTTATTCTTTACTTCCTCTTTTAACTAAATAGTTAAATCAGAAAAAATAACAATGAAAGACAAGAGTGATAGAAGAGTAAGTTTTAGTTGTTCTATTTTTTGATTATATCCCCCTCTGTTTCAAATCTTTTTATCTGCATTCTAATTTAGTTTCATTAGCCTTTCTAATTTAATGCAATATTTCATTACATTAAAACTTAAATACTTGCACCCGGAGGGTGCATATATTTGCTAGTATTAATAATATATACACAATTATATAGATCAAAGTATTTTTATCTAATGCTAATGATTTATTCACAATTATATGGAGCCATATATTCGTATCTAATACTAATAATTTAAACACGATTATAAAGTTTAAAATATTCCTATCTAATAGTGATAATTTATACACAATATGGTTCTAAGTAACTATCCCTATTTAATAAGAATAATTATTTGTTTTCACACAGATATAAGGTTTCACGCATTCCACTCCAATATGAATAATTTCCAAACATATCCATTTCATCCACAGATGGGATCCTAACAGGTAGTATCACTTCAAGGTACCGTAAAAATAACAAATGATTAAGATTAAATATATGAAAAGTTAGAATGATAATAATTCATGTACAAATTGTATCCAAATAATTATTTGTTCTGAAGAAATTTGTTTATTCATTTTCTTTTTATGAAGAAATATATGAATATTCGGCCATATCTAACTGTGACTGTGCGCGTCTGTAATCTAAGAAGGAGACAAGTGCGAGTTTATTTCTTAGATTCAACACGTAGAGTATTAATTATTTTGGTAAGAGTTTTCTTTTTCTCCCACTTCCAATCAATCTTCGAGGAGCGTCGGGTGACGTGTCTGACCAAAGTGGTACTAAAAGATGGAGCCTCTCTTATAGAAGAAGAAGAAGAAGAAGAAGAAGAAGAAGATGATGATGATGATGATGATGATGATGATAGAAAACAGAAGAGGAAAAAGTCTATAGATGATGATGATGATGAAGAAGAAGAAGAAGATGATGATGATGATGATGATGATGATGAAGAAGAAGAAGAAGAAGAAGATGAAGAAAGTATATAAATGATGATGATGAAGAAACAGTCTATAAATGATGATTATGATGATGGAGCCTCTCTTTTAGAAGAAGAAGAAGGACAACAACAACAACAACAACAACGAGGAGGATGAGAAGAAGAAAAGTATTAGGTGTAGTTGATAGAAGAGAACGACAAAGAAGAAGAAGAAGAAGAAGAAGAAGAAGAAGAAGAAGAAGAAGAAGAAGAAGAAGAAAGAAGAAGAAGAGTAAGAATAAGGACAATAAGAGGAATTTAGGAGGATGAGAGGACGATGAAGTACAACAAGAAGAAGATGAAGAAGAAGATGGAATAATAATAATAATGATGATGATTATAATAACAATAATAATAATAATAATAATAATAATAATAATAATAATAATAACTGGCGAGTTCAATTAAAAGCTGGAAAACAATCCCTGGCAGAAGTAAAAATCCAAAGAGGTATCTTCCAAGGAGACTCATTATCACCACTACTCTTTATTATTGCAATGATGCCGCTAAACCATATACTGAAAAAATGTACCGGGGATACAAATTTAGTAATTCACAAGAAAAGATCAACCACCTTATGTACATGGATGACATTAAAATTTTTGCAAAAAATGAAAAGAATTGGAGAGCCTAGTACAAACTATTAGGATATATAGCCAGGATATAGGGATGGAATTTGGAATCGAAAAATGTGCTATGCTTGTAATAAAAAGGGTGAAAGAAAACTATTAAATGGAATACAACTACCAAATCAGGAAACTATAAAATCTCTTGATGAAAATGAAAGCTACAAATACTTAGGAATTTTGGAAGTGGACAATATCATGCAAGCAGAAATGAAAGGAAAAGTTAAAAAGGAATATCTCAGGAGAACTAGAAAACTTCTAGAAACGAAACTTAACAGCAGAAATCTGATCAAAGGAATTAATACCTGGGCTGTCCCCATTATAAGATACTCAGGACCATTCTTAAAATGGACAAAAGAAGAACTCAGACAGATAGACCAAAGGACGAGAAAATTAATGACCATGCACAAGGCTCTCCACCCTAGAGATGATAGAGATAGATTGTATGTGTCAAGAAAGGAAGGGGGAAGAGGTCTTGCCAACATAGAGGAATGCGTAGAAACCACAATCCAACAACTTGAAGATTACACAAGGAAGAGCAAAGACAAATTACTTATGGCGACCAACAATAGTAGAAACGGCAGATGGACAAACAGAAGAACGACAAAGACTAGAAAACAAAAATGGGAAGAAAAACAATTATATGGACGCTTCAAACGACAAATAGATGAGGTTGCACATCAAAGGACTTGGACATGGTTAAGAAAGGGAAACCTCAAAAGAGAAACAGAATCACTTATAATTGCTGCACAAATAATGCCATAAGGACAAACTACATCAAAGCGAAAATTGATAAGACCCAACAAAATAGTAAATGTAGACTTTGCGGTAATAGAGATGAGACTGTTAACCATATACTCTGCGAATGTAGCAAACTAGCACAACGAGAATACAAAACTAGACACTACTGGGTTGGGAAGGTGATCCACTGGGAATTATGCAAGAAATTAAATTTTGACCACACAACAAAATGGTATATGCATAAACCAGAATCTGTTCTTGAGAATGAAACGCACAAAATTCTCTGGGACTTTGAAATTAAAACGGATCACCTTATCCCAGCAAGAAGACCAGACCTAGTGTTGATTAACAAAAAAGAAAGAACTTGTCAACTGGTGGATTTTGCAGTGCCAGCGGATCACAGGGTGAAGTTAAAGGAAAATGAAAAAATTGACAAATATCTGGACCTTGCCAGAGAACTGAAAAAGTTATGGAATATGAAAGTGAAAGTTATACCAATTGTAGTTGGTGCACTTGGAACAGTCCCAAAAGCATTAGAAAAGGGTTTGGAAAGTTTGGATATCAGAGGAGGGATTGAAACCATTCAGAACACTGCACTGCTGCAATCTGCCAGAATACTCAGAAGAGTCCTGGAGACCTGAGGAGACTTGCTGTCACTCAGACTCCAGTGAAAGACCATCAGCTAACACTGATGTGAAAACTCAAAAGGAGTAAATAACAATAATAATAATAATAATAATAAGATGATGATGATGATGATGATGATGATGAATGTGATGGAAGAAGAAAGGAAAAAAGATGGAATAATATGAATAAGAAGATGACGAATGAGGTGAACGAAGAAAGAAGAAGAATATCATGAAGAAGAAAAAGGTGGAATAATAATAATAATAATAATAATAATAATAATAATAATAATAATTATAATAATAATAATAATAATAATAATAATAATCATTTCAGTTCTTGCCAGAGAACTGAAAAAGTTATGGAATATGAAAGTCAAAGTGATACCAATTGTAGTTGGTGCACTTGGAAAAGTCCCAAAATGATCGGAAAAGGGTCTGGAAAGTTTGGGAATCAGAAGAAGGATTGAAACCATTCAGAACACTGCACTGCTATAATCTGCCAGAATACTCAGAAGAGTCCTGGAGACCCGAGGAGACTTGCTGTCACTCAGACTCCAGTGAAAGACCATCAGCTAATGCTGATGTGAAAACTCAAAAGGAGTAAATAATAATAATAATAATAATAATAATAATAATAATAATAATAATAATAATAATAATAATAATAATCATTTCAGTTCTTGCCAAAGAACTGAAAAAGTTATGGAATATGAAAGTCAAAGTGATACCAATTGTAGTTGGTGCACTTGGAACAGTCCCAAAAGGATTGGAGAAGGGTTTGGAAAGTTTGGATATCAGAGGAAGGGTTGAAACCATTCAGAACACTGCACTGCTGCAATCTGCCAGAATACTCAGAAGAGTCCTGGAGACCCGAGGAGACTTGCTGTCACTCAGACTCCAGTGAAAGACCATCAGCTAATGCTGATGCGAAAACTCAAAAGGAGTAAATAATAATAATAATAATAATAATAATAATAATAATAATAATAATAATAATAATAATCATTTCAGTTCTTGCCAAAGAACTGAAAAAGTTATGGAATATGAAAGTCAAAGTGATACCAATTGTAGTTGGTGCACTTGGAACAGTCCCAAAAGGATTGGAGAAGGGTTTGGAAAGTTTGGAAATCAGAGGAAGGATTGAAACCATTCAGAACACTGCACTGCTGCAATCTGCCAGAATACTCAGAAGAGTCCTGGAGACCTGAGGAGAGTTGCTGTCACTCAGACTCCAGTGAAAGACCATCAGCTAACACTGATGTGAAAACTGAAAAGGAGTAAATAATAATAATAATAATAATAATAATAATAATAATAATAATAATAATAAGAAGAAGAAGAAGAAGAAGAAGAAGAACATCAACAACAACAACCACAAAAATAAATCTGAATGAAGATAATTAAAAGATGATTATATCAATAACTTTAATACCGGATGACATTTTTTTTTTACTATGATGAATAAAGCTCTTACAATTTGTAATTGAGCACTTTATTTTCCTATTATTTTCATCTCGGAAAAAATTACCTATATATATATATATATATATATATATATATATATATATATATATATATATATAAAGAGGTAGATTGATGGGTATATAACTATAGATGGATCTGTTTTTATATATTTTTTCTATCTATTTTTCTCTCTTCTATCTATCTAGATAAATCTATTTCTATCTATCTCTCCTCCTCTCTCTCTTTCTCTCTCTCTCTCACTATCTTCTCTCTCTCTCTCTCTCTCTCTCTATATATATATATATATATATATATATATATATATTATAGAGAGAGAGAGAGAGAGAGAGAGACATACAGACAGACATAGACATAGAGAGAAAGAAAGTTATTGACATGTTGATGACATCGTAGTAAGCGAGTTCAAACTCCAGGCGAGCTATAACGTTAACAAAGCAAAGGACAAAGCTATTATAGCAAATATGATAACATCACCAGCATTTATGGTTTTGATTAAAACAACTCTTGTTGTCAGCATTGGATAAATCATAATGAGAAACAGGGAAAGACAATGATAACAAAGATGGAATTGTTTTCTGTTGTTATCTAGATATTGAGATATCACCGATAATGAATTAGTGACCCCCCTCCCAAATAAACACATAGATTTACGACAAGTAGATATAACATATTTTTTAAAATATTTCAGATGCGGTCTTTGTCCTGTTTAAGATTAGATTGTATCTTATGAAATCTTTTTTTTTTTTTTTTTGATAGAGTAGGAAGAGACTGAAAGCAATTAATTACCTACGAGTAAGATTTGAGACAAGGTTTCAAGTACAGCGCATCCAGCGGGGGTCGAGTGAGTGTAACACTGCCAGCGTCCCTTTAATGATTGCATATGAGCACAATCTGTTATCGTTGATAATCGGTTATCGTTGGCAGAAAAGGAAATCTCTGAATTCAAACCTGTTAAGAAATTGACCTTGTGTCACATCCAGCTCGCGCGTGGAGAGGGGGGAGGGTCGGTAAATATATACTGTGAAAGCAGACTGACTGACTAAGTAGGAAATGAAATTTCAATAAAGATTAAATAAATTCAAGTAAAAATCAATAATAGTTTATAATTCCTGATCTAATAAAGATATGGACGATACCAATGACTATGACCAAAACGTTATAGCGAAACGTTATATCATCAAGAATAAATATTCATCCATTGTTAGCAGTTGAAATTCTCCAACACCAGAAGTCATATTATGTCCTGAAGAAAGGTCACAAAGACCGAAACGTTATAGAAAAACGTTGTATCACGAAGAATAAATATTCATCCATTGTAACATCCCGTGTTTGTCCTCATTTCTCCATACTAGTAAGTAATCTTGATCTAATAAAGATATCGTCGGGGCGGCCTAATGTCGGTATCAGCCAGACAGCGAGGAAGTCTATCCCCTTTTCAGTAGCGCTAGTAAAGATATAGACGATACCAACGCTAATAATGATATAGACGATACCAATGACCATCGATTTATGTTAGAAAAGCAGTTGAAATTCTCCAACACAAGAACTCATATTATGTCCTGAAGAAGGTCACGAAGATCGAAACGTTATAGCGTCGACATTACCACAAAGAATAGATATTCATCCATTGTAACATCCCGTGTTTGTCTACATTTCTCCAAATTAGTAAGTAGGTAGAGTAGCCTATTGTCCGTATCAGACGGACAATGAGGGAGTCCTGTTAACTAACTCCAGATTAGGGAGATTGTTTTTGCGTCTAAGGTGGAGTACCACACCTACCATCAGCGCACATAGATTCATGCTGAGCTTCTCATGTGCTGAGATATCGGTCACCGTTATCAAACACCGAATCTCATGGTTCCGAGGCGGATGCTCAACCGACTCAAGCATTCCTATATCTCTTATTATAATGGAGATTGTGTGTTTTTCTGTCTGTAACCGAAACTATATTACTACTCAAGTCACAATTCCCTTAGTTAATTACATCACATTCTCCATGATTTTATTTTTATTTAAATCTCAATTATTAATAAAATTGTTTTACATTATTAATGCTGTTGACCATATCAACATATTAAATAACATGCAATTATATTTATATATACAACAAAATAACGGTTTACAGTGTGAACGGGAAGGCTAATTTGCATATTAATATTAAAAAATCGAATTTAATAAATATGTGCTTAGTATTATTGATTTCTAACTGTTTGGTTTATTTTAATGAATATAAGCAAAAATCTCTTCAATGAATCTTAAATGAATCCATTAACAAGATAAAATAACTGTCATTTTATTCTGTACTCCTCTTATAACTAAATACTTAAATTAGAAAAAATAACAATGAAGACGAGAGTGATGGAAGAGTAAGTTTCAGTTGTTCCCATTTTTTATCATACTCCTCTGTTTCAAATCTTTTATTATACTCCTCTGTTCAATCTTTTTATCTGTATTCTTATTTAGTTTCATTAGCTTTTCTAATTTAATACAATATTTTATTACATTAAAACTTAAATACTTGCACCCGGAGGGTGCATATATTTGCTAGTAATACTAATATACATAGTATATGTATACATAGATTCATATTGAGCTACTCATGTGCTGAGTTAGCAAGGGCCACTATCGAATACCGAAACTCCTGGTTCCGAGGCAGATCCTCTACCGATTCAAGCATTCCTATATAATACTAATATACATAGTATATGTATGTATAGATTCATGCTGAGCTTCTCGTGTGCTGAGTTAGCGGGTGACCGCTATCTAACATCGAACCTCTTGGTTCCGAGGAAGATGCTCTACCGACTCAAGCATTCCTATATAATACTAATATACATAGTATTTGTATGCATAGATTCATGCGGAGCCTCTCGTGTGCTGAGTTAGCGGGTGCCGCGATCGAATACCGGACCCTCCTAGTTCCGAGGCAGATGCTCTACCGACTCATGCATTCCTATATAATACTAATATACATAGTAATAGTATACATAGATTCATACTGAGCTACTCATGTGCTTAGTTATCAGGGGCCGCTATCGAACACGGAACCTCAGGTTCCGAGGCAGATCCTCTGCTGACCCAAGCAATCCTATCTAATACTATTATACATAGTATGTGTATGCATAGATTCATGCTGAGCTACTCGTGTGCTGAGTGAGCGGGCGCCGCTATCTAACAACTGAACCTCTTGGTTCCGAGTAAGATGTTCTAACGACACAAGCATTCCTATCTAATACTAATATACATAGTATGTGTATGCGTAGATTAATGCTGAGCCTCTCGTGTGCTGAGTTAGCGGGCGCCGCTATCGAACACCGAACCTCTTGGCTCCGAGTAAGATGCTCTACCGACTCAAGCATTCCTATCTAATACTAATATACATAGTATATGTATGCATAGATTCATACTGAGTTACTCATTTGCTGAGTGAGCGGGCGCCGATATCTAACACCGAACCTCTTTGTTCTGAGGAAGATGCTCTACCGACTCAAGCATTCCTATCACCTACTAATATACATAGTATATGTATACATACATTCATGCTGAGTCTCTCGTGTGCTGAGTTAGCGGGCGCCGCTATCGAATATGTACCCTACTGGTTCTCTATCGACCGAAGCACTCCTATCTAATACTATTATACATAGTAAGTGTATGCATAGATTCATGCTGAGCTACTCGTGTGCTGAGTGAGCGGGCGCCACTATCGAACACCGAACCTCTTGGTTCCGATGCAGATGCTCTACCGACTGAGCTAAACCGTCACCTCAATACTAGTAAAAGTGAATAATTATTGACAATGCTTCAACTAACGAGATTTGCAAGATATTACTACCCATAGCCATTGATCCATACCATAAAAGGAAAGCCACCCGATTATGGTATTGTATTGATTTTTAATTAGACGAAGAATTGTCAAATATTATTAATTTTTTTTAACTAGTATTTCTTTCATCTTGATTTTAGCCGCTTTTTATTGCAATTATATTCGTAGATATTCGTACACGGACAGTCTAATTAGTTACGATATAAAACAAATAAAATTAGAATAAAAGAGAAACTAGTAAAAATTATTGAATACGACTATTCAAGATAAGATTAGTATTAGAACTACTACCGTTGGTAACGACATGTTTCAGAAATAGGCCGTTATTATAAAGATAAAGTAAGTAGTCATATGACTATGTTTAACTTAATAATTATGATGTTTCGGACTGAATGTCCTCATCTTTATTGTGGGCGTATAAACAACGTCTCGTATCAATTCCACAATACCACAGTCCGAAACATCAAATTATTCACATCAAGCCACATCTCAGTATAACAGACTAAAATTACGTAATTTTCATGTGAGTATATTCCACTGTATTTTACCCATTTAGTCGGTTAGAGCATCGTTCCAGAACCACAAACTGTATCAAGACTGTAGATCAAAATGTATCAAGACTGCAGATCAAAATAACAGACTGCATCAAAATGTATCAAGACTGCAGATCAACAGTAACGACTGTAGATCAAATGTATCAAGACTGCAGATCAAACAGTAACAAGACTGTAGATCAAAATCTATCAAGACTGCAGATCAAATATATCAACTGTAGATCAAATCTATCAAGACTGCAGATCAAACAGTAACAAGACTGCAGATCAAAATGTATCAAGACTGCAGTCAAACAGTAACAGACTGTAGATCAAAATCTATCAGACTGCAGATCAATATATCAAGACTGTAAATCAAAATGTATCAAGACTGTAGATCAAACAGTAACAAGACTGTAGATCAAAATGTATCAAGACTGCAGATCAAACAGTAACAAGACTGTAGATCAA
>CM042179.1:5924214-5932259 GCA_023376005.1 Doryteuthis pealeii | reverse complement strand
TGATGATGTGAAAAAAAGAGAAGAGTAAACAGCTATAAATGAGATTTGATGATGGAGCCTCTCTTTTAGAAGAAGAAGAAGGACAACAACAACAACAACGAGGAGGATGAGAAAAAGAAAAGTATTAGTGTTGTAGGTGAAAGAAGAGAACGACAACGAAGAAGAAGAAGAGAAGAAAGAAGAAGAAGAAAAGAGGAAAGAAGAAGAAGAGAGAAGAAAGTATATAAATGATGATGATGATTGAAAAACAGTCTATAAATGATGATTAATGATGATGGAGCCTCTCTTTTAGTTAGAAGAAGAAAGAAGAACAACACAACAAACAACGAGGAGGATGGAAAGAAGAAAATTTAGGTGTAGGTGATAGAAGAGAACGACAACGAAGAAGAAGAAGAAGAAGAAGAAAAGAAGAAGAGAAGAAGAAGAAGAAGAAGAAGAAAGTATAAAAATGATGATGATGAAGAAACAGTCTATAAATGGATGATTTATGATGATGGAGCCCCTCTTTTAGAAGAGAAGAAAGACAACAACAACAACGAGGAGGATGAGAAAGAAGAAAAGTATTAGTGTAGGTGATAGATAAGAGAACGACAACGAAGAGAAGAAGAAGAAGAAGAAGAAGAGAAGAAGAAGAAGAAGAAGAAGAAGAAGAAGAAAGAAGAAGAAGAAGAAGAAGAAGAAGAAGAAAAAGAAGAAGAAGAAGAAAAAGAAGAAAAGAAGAAGAAGAAGAAGAAGAAGAAAAAGAAGAAGAAAGAAGAAGAAAGAAGAAGAAGAAGAAGAAGAAGAAGGACAATAAGAGGAATTAGGAGGATGAGAGGACGATGAAGTACAACAAGAAGAAGATGATGAAGAAGAAGATGGAATAATAATAATAATAATAATAATAATAATAATAATAATAATAATAATATGATGATGATGATGATGAATGTGATGGAAGAAAAAAGGAAAAAAGATGGAATAATATGAATAAGAAGATGACGAATGAGTGGACGAAGAAAGAAGAAAGAATATCATGAAGAAGAAAAAGATGGAATAGTAATAATAATAATAATAATAATAATAATAAAGATGATGATGATGATGATGATGATGATGATGATGATGATGATGATGATGAATGTGATGGAAGAAGAAAGGAAAAAAGATGGAATAATATGAATAAGAAGATGACGAATGAGGTGGACGAAGAAAGAAGAAGAATATCATGAAGAAGAAAAAGATGGAATAATAATAATAATAATAATAATAATAATAATAATAATAATTATAATTATAATTATAATAATAATTATAATAATAATAATAATCATTTCAGTTCTTGCCAGAGAACTGAAAAAGTTATGGAATATGAAAGTCAAAGTGATACCAATTGTAGTTGGTGCACTTGGAACAGTCCCACTAAACTTAGTAAAAAGACTGGAAAATCTGAAAATCAGAAGAAAGGATTGATGCTATCCGAAACACTGCACTGCTGCAATCTGCCAGAATACTCAGAAGAGTCCTGGAGACCCGAGAAGACTTGCTGTCACCCAGATTCCAGTGAAAGACCATCAGCTAACGCTGATGTGAAAACTAAAAAGGAGTAAATAATGATGATAATAATAATAATAATAATAATAATAATAATAATAATAATAATAAGAAGAAGAAGAAGAAGAAGAAGAAGAAAAAGAAGAAGAAGAACATCAACAACAACAACCACATGACAGTTTTTTTTACCATGATGAATAAAGCTCTTACAATTTGTAATTGAGCACTTTATTTTCCTATTATTTTCATCTCGGAAAAATTACCTATTATATATAATATATATATAATATATTATATATATATATATATATATATATATATATATATATAAAGAGGTAGATTGATGGGTATATAACTATAGATGGATCTGTTTTTATATATTTTTCTATCTATTTTTCTCTCTATCTATCTATCTAGATAAATCTATTTCTATCTATCTCTCCTCCTCTCTCTCTTTCTTTCTCTCTCTCTCTCTCTCACTATCTCTCTCTCTCTTCTCTCTCTCTCTCTCTCTCTCTCTCTCTCTCTCTCTCTATATATATATATATATATATATATATATATATATATAGAGAGAGAGAGAGAGAGAGAGACATATACATAGATTCATACTGAGCTACTCATGTGCTGAGTTAGCAAGGGCCGCTATCGAATACCGAAACTCCTGGTTCCGAGGCAGATCCTCTACCGATTCCTGCATTCCTATATCTTATTATAATGGAGATTGTGTGTTTGTCTGTCTGTAACCGAAACTATATCACTACTCAAGTCACAATTCCCTTTGTTATTTACATCACATTCTCCATGATTTTATTTTTATTTAAATCTCAATTATTAATAAAATTGTTTTAAATCATTAAGACTGTTGACCATATCTACATACTAACAACATGCAAATGTATTTATATATACAACAAAATAGCGGTTTACAGAGTGAATGGGAAGGCTAATTTGCATATTGATCTTAAAAATTTGATTTTAATAAATATATGCTTAGTATTATTGATTTCTAATTGTTCTCTCTCTCTCTCTCTCTCTCTCTCTATATATATATATATATATATATATATATATATATATATATAGAGAGAGAGAGAGAGAGACATACAGACAGATATAGACATAGAGAGAAAGAAAGTTATTGACATGTTGATGACATCGTAGTAAGCGAGTTCAAACTCCAGGCGAGCTATAACGTTAACAAAGCAAAGGACAAAGCTATTATAGCAAATATGATAACATCACTAGCATTTATGGTTTTGATTAAAACAATTCTTGTTGTCAGCATTGGATAAATCATAATGAGAAACAGGGAAAGACAATGATAACAAAGATGGAATTGTTTCTGTTGTTATCTAGATATTGAGATATCACCAATAATGAATTAGTGACCCCCCCCCCCCCAAATAAACACATAGATTTACGACAAGTAGATATAACATATTTTTTTAAATACTTCAGATGCGGTCTTTGTCCTGTTTAAGATTAGATTGTATCTTATGAAATCTTTTTTTTTTTTTGGGGATAGAGTAGGAAGAGACTGAAAGCAATTAATTACCCTACGAGTAAGATTTGAGACAAGGTTTCAAGTACAGCGCATCCAGCGGGGGTCGAGTGAGTGTAACACTGACAGCGTCCCTTTAATGATTGCATATGAGCACAATCTGTTATCGTTGATAATAGGTTATCGTTGTCAGAAAAGGAAATCTCTGAATTCAAACCTGTTAAGAAATTGACCTTGTGTCACATCCAGCTCGCGCGTGGAGAGAGGGGTGGGGGTCGGTAAATATATACTGTGAAAGCAGACTGACAGACTAAGTAGGAAATGAAATTTCAATAAAGATTAAGTAAATTCAAGTAAAAATCAATAATAGTTTATAATTCCTGATCTAATAAAGATATGGACGATACCAATGACTATGACCAAAACGTTATAGCGAAACGTTGTATCATCAAGAATAAATATTCATCCATTGTTAGCGGTTGAAATTCTCCAACACCAGAACTCATATTATGTCCCGAAGAAAGGTCACAAAGACCGAAACGTTATAGAAAAACGTTGTATCACCGAGAATAAATATTCATCCATTGTAACATCCCGTGTTTGTCCTCATTTCTCCATACTTGTAAGTAATCTTGATCTAAGCACATGAGTAGCTCAGTATGACTCTATGTATACATATACTATGTATATTAGTAGTATATAGGAATGCTTGAATCGGTAGAGGATCTGCCTCGGAACCAGGAGTTTCGGTATTCGATAGCGGCTCTTGCTAACTCAGCACATGAGTAGCTCAGTATGAATCTATGTATACATATACTATGTATATTAGTATTATATAGGAGTGCTTGAGTCGGTAGAGGATCTGCCTCGGAACCAAGAGGTTCGATGTTAGATAGCGGTCACCCGCTAACTCAGCACACGAGAAGTTCAGCATGAATCTATGCATACATATAATATGTATATTAGTAAGTAATCTTGATCTAATAAAGATATAGACGATACTATTGACCATCGATTTATGTTAGAAAAGCAGTTGAAATTCTCCAACACAAGAACTCATATTATGTCCCGAAGAAGGTCACGAAGATCGAAACGTTATAGCGTCGACATTACCACAAAGAATAGATATTCATCCATTGTAACATCCCGTGTTTGTCTACATTTCTCCAAATTAGTAAGTAGGTAAAGTCGGTAGAGTAGCCTATTGTCCGTATCAGATTAAGGAGATTGTTTTTGCGTCTAAGGTAGAGTACCACACCTACCATCAGCTCACTACTTTAGCACATAGATTCATGCTGAGCTTCTCATGTGCTGAGTTATCGGTCACCGTTATCAAACACCGAATCATATGGTTCCGAGGCGGAGGCTTAACCGACTCAAGCATTCCTATATAATACTAATATACATAGTATATGTATACATAGATTCATACTGAGCTACTCATGTGCTGAGTTAGCAAGGGCCGCTATCGAATACCGAAACTCCTGGTTCCGATTCCTGCATTCCTATATCTTATTATAATGGAGATTGTGTGTTTGTCTGTCTGTAACCGAAACTATATCACTACTCAAGTCACAATTCCCTTTGTTATTTACATCACATTCTCCATGATTTTATTTTTATTTAAATCTCAATTATTAATAAAATTGTTTTAAATCATTAAGACTGTTGACCATATCTACATACTAACAACATGCAATTGTATTTATATATACAACAAAATAGCGGTTTACAGTGTGAATGGGAAGGCTAATTTGCATATTGATCCTAAAAAATTGATTTTAATAAATATATGCTTAGTATTATTGATTTCTAATTGTTTGGTTTTATCTTAATGGACATGAGCACAAATCTCGGGAATAAATCTTAAAAGAAATCCATTGACAAGAAGAAATAACTGTAATATTATCCTTTATTTCCTATTTTAACTAAATAGTTAAATTAGGAAAATTTACCAATGAAAGACGGGAGTAATGGAAAATGATGGAAGAGTTAGTTTCAAAGTTGTTCTATTTTTCAATCATACCCCCTCTGTTTCAATTCTTTTTATCTGCATTTTTATTCAGTTTCATTAGCCTTTCTAATTCAATATGATATTTTATTATATTAAAATTTAAATACCTGCATCCGGAGGGTGCATATATTTGCTAGTAATACTAATATACATAGTATATGTATGCATAGATTCATGCTGAGCTTCTCGTGTGCTGAGTTAGTGGGCGCCGCTATCGAATACCGGACCCTCCTCGTTCCGAGGCAGATGCTCTACCGACTCAAGCATTCCTATATAATACTAATATACATAGTATATGTATACATAGATTCATACTGAGCTACTCATGTGCTGAGTGAGCGGGCGCCGCTATCTAACACCGAACCTCTTGGTTCCGAGGCAGATGTTCTAACGACTCAAGCATTCCTATCTAATACTAATATACATAGTAGATTCATACTGAGTTACTCATTTGCTGAGTGAGGGGGCGCCGCTATCTAACACCGAACCTCTTTGTTCCGAGGAAGATGCTCTACCGACTCAAGCATTCCTATCACCTACTAATATACATAGTATATGTATACATAAATTCATGCTGAGCCTCTCGTGTGCTGAGTTAGCGGGCGCCACTATATAATATGGACCCTACTGGTTCCTAGGCAGATGCTCTATCGACCGAAGCAATCCTATCTAATACAATTATACATAGTATGTGTATGCATAGATTCATGCTGAGCTACTCATGTGCTGGGTGAGCGGTCGCCGCTATCTAACACCGAACCTCTTGGCTCCGAGTAAGATGCTCTACCGACTCAAGCATTCCTATCACCTACTAATATACATAGTATATGTATACATACATTCATGCTGAGTCTCTCGTGTGCTGAGTTAGCGGGCGCCGCTATCGAATATGGACCCTACTGGTTCTCTATCGACCGAAGCAATCCTATCTAATACTATTATACATAGTATGTGTATGCATAGATTCATGCTGAGAGCTACTCGTGTGCTGAGTGAGCGGTCGCCGCTATCGAACACCGAACCTCTTGCTCCGAGTAAGATGCTCTACCGACTGAGCTAAACCGTCACCTCAATACTAGTAAAAGTGAATAATTAGACAATGCTTAACTAACGAGATTTGCAAGATATTACTACCCATAGCCATTGATCCATACCATAAAAGGAAAGCCACCCGATTATGGTATTGTATTGATTTTTAATTAGACGAAAGAATTGTCAAATATTATTAATTTTTTTTACTAGTATTTCTTTCATCTTGATTAGCTGCTTTTTATTGCAATTATATTCGTAGATATTCGTACACGGACAGTCTAATTAGTTACGATATAATACAAATAAAATTAGAATAAAAGAGAAACTAGTAAAAATTATTGAATACGACTATTCAAGATAAGATTAGTATTAGAACTACTACCGTTGGTAACGACATGTTTCAGAAATAGGCCGTTATTATAAAGATAAAGTAAGTAGTCATATGACTATGTTTAACTTAAATAATTATGATGTTTCGGACTGATGTCCTCATCTTTATTGTGGGCGTATAAAAACAACGTCTCGTATACATTCCACAATACCACCAGTCCGAAACATCAAAATTATTCACATCAAGCCACATCTCAGTATAACAGACAAATAAAATTACGTAATTTCATGTAGAGTATATTCCACTGTATTTTACACATTTAGTCGGTAGAGCATCGTTCCAGAACCACAAGACTGTATCAAGACTGTAGATCAAAATGTATCAAGACTGCAGATCAAACAGTAACAAGACTGCAGATCAAAATGTATCAAGACTGCAGATCAAACAGTAACACGACTGTAGATCAAAATGTATCAAGACTGCAGATCAAACAGTAACAAGACTGTAGATCAAAATCTATCAAGACTGCAGATCAAAATATATCAAGACTGTAGATCAAAATGTATCAAGACTGCAGATCAAACAGTAACAAGACTGCAGATCAAAATGTATCAAGACTGCAGATCAAACAGTAACAAGACTGTAGATTCAAAATCTATCAAGACTGCAGATCAAAATATATCAAGACTGTAAATCAAAATGTATCAAGACTGTAGATCAAACAGTAACAAGACTGTAGATCAAAATCTATCAAGACTGCAGATCAAAAAATATCAAGACTGTAAATCAAAATATATCAAGACTGTGGATCAAATGTATCAAGACTGCAGATCAAAATGTATCAAGACTGTAGATCAAACAGTAACAAGACTGTAGATCAAAATCTATCAAGACGCAGATCAAAATATATCAAGACTGTAGATCAAAATGTATCAAGACTGCAGATCAAAATGTATCAAGACTGTAGATCAAACAGTACAAGACTGTAGATCAAAATGTATCAAGACTGTAGATCAAAACGTATCAAGACTGTAGATCAAAATGTACCAAGACTGTAGATTAAAATGGATCAAGACTGCAGATCAAAACGTATTAAGACTGTTGATCAAAATTTATCAAGACTGTAGATCAAAAAGTATCGGGGCTGCAGATCACGAAATAAGAAGTCTGCAGATTAAAATGTATCAATACTTCAGGTAAAAAATATCAAGAATACAGATCAAAACGTACTTAGACTACAGGTCAAAAAGTACCAAGACTATAGATAAAAAAAAGTAACTAGGTGATCCGAATGTGTCAAGACTACAGGTAAAAACGTATCAAAACTTCAGATCAAAACTGCAGATCAAAACTGCAGATCAAAACTGCAAATCCGGAATTATTATATTGAGAACAAAAAAAAAAAACGGGAAAAAAACCAACTACATAGACAGTCCAGCAGACACCCATGGGAAACTGCACACAGAATTACCTCGTTTTGACATGGCTTTGTAGATAAAATTTTGAGAGAGAGAGAAAAGGGGGGAGTGATAGTGAGAGAGAAATACAGAAATCAAGAGAGAGAGAGGGGGGAAATCTAGCGAGGGAGAGAGAGAGGGAAAGAGAAAGAGAGAGAGAGAGAGAAATACAAA
>CM042179.1:5906714-5909214 GCA_023376005.1 Doryteuthis pealeii | reverse complement strand
CTGTTCGTGGTTCCCCATTAAAAAAACAGCGTGTGTGGCCAGTGCAAAAAAAATAATAATAATGGATCCAGCCCTTTTAGGCATTGGTGACAGGCGCTGTCCAGGGAGGAAACATTCTCTTGAAAGTAAAATTGGTGATTATCAATAAAAAGCTACCGTTCGGCTAGAAACCACAAGGTTCCTAGTTCGATACACACCCTCGCCAACTCAGCGTATGAGTAGCACAGGGATCTGTGTGGTAAAGTAAAGAGCTGATGGTAGGTGTGGCGCTCCACCTCAGACGCTAAAATAATCTCCTTTGTCTAGCGCTAGTGAAAAGGGGATAGACTCCCTCGCTGCACAGCTGATACCGACATTACGCCACCCCGACGACTTTACTTTTTACTTTAATTTTCTACAGAATCAAAAAAACAACCTTGATAATTTATAATCACCAACTTGTCTGATCCTCTGGTTTAAGAGCATCATTTTTGATTCCTTGAAAATTTTTCTTAAAATTCTATCCAGAAAATATTTTTTATTGTTCGACTGAAATGGTGGAATGTCGGTAAATACTTATTTATTCAGTCTCGTATGTTCTCTTTAGAATTCAGCTGTGTATATATATTTAAATCTGACTATACACATAAAGTAGTTAATTGTATACGATACTGTAAGAGGTTATTTTGATTTTTTATGACTTGAGTGGCGATTATAGCCACCATCATGTCTTCTCATTTCCTATATATTGCTGTCAAGACTGATCTGTCCCTATCGGCGAGGCTTAGAACACGCTGATTGTATCCCCTATATCAGGGGTAAGCCGCCCACCAAACACCACCAATACCAAATCAGATGTATGTCAATAAACTGTATCTGATGGTGGGGTCCAGTTCTGAGTATGGTGTATATATCTACCAAACCTCTCCGCACAAACAGGATGCGACACGATGTCATTTTCTAAGCGGATTTTATCAGGTTTTAATTTGGTTTTCGTTCTCCTTGACCGGTTGCCATACCTTGGTTAAAGAGCCTTGTCTGCCCTACTATTTACATAACTGTAAGAAGAATAGTTGAATTCATACCGTCCACAAATAGAAGAAGTCATCAACAAGCAGAGTAAGAAATAAGAAGAGTATAAAGTAAGTTTTATTATCTCTAATATATATATATATATATATATATATATATATATATATATCACCCGAGAACTTTCTCTCCATTATATACCCGAGTATATGACATAAGTATACTTGTCTCATATTAATCTATCTATTCTATCTATACGTATATAAAAGGCAGTTATGTGTATGTGTATGTCCAGAGGAAACTTCGAAAATAAAACAATTCAAGACAAAGTAAATATATATATATACATTAAATATCACCAAGGCTTGTTTTTTGAGCAAAAATAATGAAGATTTTATTTATATTCGTGAAGATAATTAAAAAAAATGAAATTTACATGTTAACAGAATGGAATTTTTTTTTGTATTTAATGTTGTAAATAGTAGACATTAATTTTTTTCTTTTCAGAGTGGTTGGATCAGCCCAAGGTCTTTTTTTTGCGTGGGGATTTTAATGGGACAACCTGTGGGAAACCAACTCACAATTCAGTAATAATGGATCTATGAGACTAAATTGAAAAAAAAAAAACCCTCTACCCAGGCGATGCTGGGTAGCTGCTTCTAGTAATTTATAAGGAATTAAATGTAAGTAATTATCGCTATATGAACTTCAAACAACCTGTTTTAATGATTTAAACTCGGGTCGCTCTCTATTTCCTTCAACGATAACCACGTGAGTGGTTGCCTATCGTTGAGTTACCTTATCATTGCCATTACTCTGTGGTCCACTTTGAGCCAGAGTGGTAGTACCAGTTCGGGTCTCATCAATGGTTCAAATAACACAATAACAAATATAAATTATTTTTGAACTGATAATGTTTAAAAATCATTTATATTTGATATTGTATTATCAAAAATAAAAAGAAGAGATTCAATTATCAGATGCAATTTTATGGTCCGAATCCTTTTTATCCTACATGTGCTAAAAGGCAGTGGCTGAGGGTCTTAATGTCCTGGCTATGACATTAAACTGCATTTAGAGGTGAAGTTCCAATTCCGAGGAATGTGGAGTATCCCTTTATCACCATTATTCCCTGGTTCACCCTGAGCCGGAGTGGTAGTACCTGTTAGGGCCACATCTATATGTTAAACAGAAAAAAATTAGTTTGAAAAGATGGTTTAATAAAATTGAATTAAAAAAATGAATTTTCCCAAAAGAATACCAATCCCATCAAGCCAACAGACCATAACCAAACCAGAAACCAACCAACCAGCAACCCATCAACCACCAACCACCAGCCAACCACCAACCAACCAACAACCAACCAACCACCGCCAAACCAACCACCAACCAACCACCAAACCAACCAAACCCAACCAGCCAACCATACCAACCAACAGCAGCCAACCCACCAACCCACCAACCAACCAACCAACCAACCAACCAACCCAAC
>CM042179.1:5891714-5901714 GCA_023376005.1 Doryteuthis pealeii | reverse complement strand
ACAAAGAGAAAGAAAGGAAGAACGAAAGTAAAGGCGAAAAATAGGAGATTATAGAATAAAAGAAAACTTAGCAAAGAAAGAGAGAAATAAAGAAAGAATAAGATTAGGAAAAGAGAAATAAGAGGGGTTAATAGAAATAAATAAATAAATAAATAAATAAAGAAAGAAAGAAAGAAAGAAAGGGTATCCAAAAATAGGAAGCTATATAATAAAAGAAAGAAAAGAGAGAATAAAGAAAGAAGGAAGGAAGGAAAGAAGAAAGGAAAGAAGGAAGGAAAGAATGAATAACCTTAGGAAAAGAAAAAATAGTAGAGATTTATAGAAATAAATAAATAAAGCCAGAGAAAGAAAGAAAGAAAGAAAGAAAGAAAGAAAGAAAGAAAGTAGAAGCAAAAAAGAGGAGGCACTGTAATAAAAGAAAGCATTGGAAAGAAATCAATAAAGAAAGAAAGAATAAAATTAGGAAGAGAGAAATAGTAGAGTTTAATAGAAATAAATAAATAAAGAAAAAACGAAAAGAGAGAGCGAAAAATAGGAGGCTATATGATAAAAGAAAGCTTAGTAAAGAAAGAAAGAAATAGTTCTTATTATTACGACATCTGGGCTTGTATCCGTGCCTAAGTTAATTTTCTTTGTTTATAAACTGGAAATTAGATAGTTAACGAGAACCTCTAAATGTAACTCATGACGATGTGTGTCTAATTTGTCAAACCGGATGACCAAACATTCACACGTTTCAAAAACTTGAATGTCCCCCCCCAGCTCCTAACAAAACTCTACTACGATTGCATTAAAAATAAAAATTAAAAAAGAGAAAAAGAAAAGAAAGAAACAATATCAAGTACATTTATATGACTGGGCATTTGCGTACAGTGCTCAAATGTCAATAGGAAGACATTTTTGTTTTATTCATTCTTTTTAAAAACTCGTTTTTAAACACATTTTTAAACTCATTTTTTATCTATTTAATCTATAGATGGGACCTTAACAGGTACTACCATTCCGGGTTAGAATGGACCAGTAATGACAATGAAGGGGTACGCCATGATACCCAGAGCTCCAAAATCGGAATTTGCGGCATGCCAAACCTTTCGGGGTTATTATATGTGTTTTAAAACACATATTTTAATAACTAATTTTTCATCTATTTAACCCATAGATGGGACCTTAACAGGTACTACCATTCCGGGTTAGAATGACCAGTAACGACAATGAAGGATACTCCATAATACCAGAGCCCCAGAATCGAAACTTGCGGCATGCCAAACATTTCGGGGTTATTATATGTGTTTTAAAACACATATTTTAATAACTAATTTTTCATCTATTTAACCCATAGATGGGACCTTAACAGGTACTACCATTCCGGGTTAGAATGGACCAGTAACGACAATGAAGGGATACCCCATAATACCAGAGCCCCAGAATCGAAACTTGCGACATGCCAAACATTTCGGGGTTATTATATGTGTTTTAAAACACATTTTTAATAACTAATTTTTCATCTATTTAACCCATAGATGGGACCTTAACAGGTACTACCATTCCGGGTTAGAATGGACCAGTAACGACAATGAAGGGATACCCCATAATACCAGAGCCCCAGAATCGAAACTTGCGGCATGCCAAACCTTTCGGGGTTATTATATGTGTTTTAAAACACATTTTTTAATAACTAATTTTTCATCTATTTAACCCATAGATGGGACCTTAACAGGTACTACCATTCTGGGTTAGAATGGACCAGTAATGACAATAAAGGGGATACTCCATAATACCAGAGCCCCAGAATCGAAACTTGCGGCATGCCAAACCTTTCGGGTTATTATATGTGTTTTAAAACACATTTTTTAATAACTAATTTTTCATCTATTTAACCCATAGATGGGACCTTAACAGGTACTACCATTCTGGGTTAGAATGGACCAGTAATGACAATAAAGGGATACTCCATAATACCAGAGCCCCAGAATCGAAACTTGCGGCATTCCAAACCTTTCGGGGTTATTATATGTGTTTTAAAACACATTTTTAATAACTAATTTTTCATCTATTTAACCCATAGATGGGACCTTAACAGGTACTACCATTCCGGGTTAGAATGGACCAGTAACGACAATGAAGGGATACCCCATAATACCAGAGCCCCAGAATCGAAACTTGCGACATGCCAAACATTTCGGGGTTATTATATGTGTTTTAAAACACATTTTTAATAACTAATTTTTCATCTATTTAACCCATAGATGGGACCTTAACAGGTACTACCATTCCGGGTTAGAATGGACCAGTAATGACAATGAAGGGGTACGCCATGATACCCAGAGCTCCAGAATCGAAACTTGCGGCATGCCAAACCTTTCGGGGTTATTATATGTTTTAAAACAATTTTTTAATAACTAATTTTTCATCTATTTAACCCATAGATGGGACCTTAACAGGTACTACCATTCCGGGTTAGAATGGACCAGTAATGACAATAAAGGGATACTCCATAATACCAGAGCCCCAGAATCGAAACTTGCGGCATGCCAAACCTTTCGGGGTTATTATATGTGTTTTAAAACACATTTTTAATAACTAATTTTTCATCTATTTAACCCATAGATGGGACCTTAACAGGTACTACCATTCCGGGTTAGAATGGACCAGTAATGACAATGAAGGGTACGCCATGATACCCAGGCTCCAAAATCGGAATTTGCGGCATGCCAAACCTTTCGGGGTTATTATATGTGTTTTAAAACACATTTTTTAATAACTAATTTTTCATCTATTTAACCCATAGATGGGACCTTAACAGGTACTACCATTCCGGGTTAGAATGGACCGGTAATGACAATGAAGGGGTACGCCATGATACCCAGAGCTCCAGAATCGAAACTTGCGGCATTCCAAACCTTTCGGGGTTATTATATGTTTTAAAACAATTTTTTTAATGACTAATTTTTCATCTATTTAACCCATAGATGGGACCTTAGCATGTACTAATATACTGGATTGGAATAGACATAAGAGTAATAGCGATGAAGGGGTACTCTACACTGCCCAGAGCTCTAGAATTGGAACTACGCCACTAGATGCAGTTTAGCGTCACACATTAAAATCCTCAGCCACTGCCCTCTATCATATATAGGATTAAAAATCCTTGGTCAGGGAAGCGGGTGGTGTAATGGTTAAAGTCCTTTGAAATGGACACGTCGCCCCGAGTTCAAATCCTGGACGTGGTAATGTCATTTCACTTAGCGCTAATACCCTTGGGAAAGGTATGAATCCTACTCTCTCTCCAACTATGGGTAAATAGTAGGGCAGACCGGGCTCTTTAACCTTGGTTAGGCAACCGGTCTAGGAGAAGGAAAACTCTGAATTCAAACCTGTTGAACTCCGCTTAATAAATTGACCTTGTGTCACATCCTGCTCGTGCGGAGGGGTTGGTAAATATGTATATTGGATTAAAAAGATTGGGGGTTTGATATTAGATGAATTGGGTCGGGATAATCATATAGGTATAAGGGCTTGACGTGGGGGTGCCGATTGATCGAAATAGGCCTCTCCGATCACTTATCTAACCCCCAAAAGGGTAAAAGTGCAGTGCTGCATTTCATAAATTGCTCAGCCATCAGGATCCCGTCCTTAAGCATCACGGATCGCCATACATAACCAACAAGTGGTAACATTGGGAGAATGTTATCCCTCTGTAGAGGTGCAGTCGGTGTGTTCTACAGCCCAAGCCGACAGGCGGGACGAGGAAGTGGTTTTTAATTCATCTTATCACAGAGCAAAAGGGATTAAAAAAAATTCCCTCAATAAAGTAAGTAAAGTGGTCGAGGTGGCCTACAGTCAGTATCAGCCAATCAGCGACGGAGTCTATCCCCTTTTTATTAGCACGAGACCAAGGAGATTGTCTTAGCCTCTGACCTATCACTAGCACCTTCCTTTACCGCACAGATCCCTATGCTACTCATACGCTGAGTTGGCGGGGCAAGTATCGAACAAGGAACCTTGTGGGTTCAAGCCGAACAGCTCTAATGACTGAGCTAACCCAGCAAAAGATATATAAAATCATTGATATGACCAGCAAAGAGTCCCTACCTAAATCTAATTGAACATTAATGGTGTAAATTTAAAAGAAATTATCCATGAAAATTCTTCTTTCAATAAAGAAAATATTTTAATTGCCAGTCGAGAAAGTAGAAAGTCACTTTGTTAAAGATTATTGCATTAAATTTGTGAAATCGATGCCTAGAAAAATTAAGGCTCTAGAAGTGGCAATTAAGTATAAATTCTGATATTTTTCAAGGAATTCCATAATTTTTCACCAATCTCGGGTTATTCCATAATAATTTCCTCTGCAACAGGTGGTCCCAAAGTCAAAAGAATGCCAAAAGGGGAAAAAACATATTTGAAAATACAAAATAGAAATTAAATATTGCCATTCATTGGCATTTCAGTCTCGGAATGTTATATAGCTGTTGTGCCCCTGAAGTTACAGCGCCTCCTGTGATTGAGAAGTCCGGTGTTTGAAAAATGTCCTCGACCACAGATGTTGTATGTGAAGGCTGTCCATGAAGATGTTGATGTGCTAGAGTTTGTTGCAGCCGCTTTCTTCTGGTCTTCTTGGTGTTGCGCCAGGGTGACTTCAGACATTAACAGTCCGCTATGGAGAGCCTGCCGCCATCGAGAAACAGAGACAGATGTAGACAGAGACAGACAGACAGAGACCGATAGATAGATAGATAGATAGATAGATAGAGAGAGAGAGAGAGAGACAGACAGACAGACAGACAGACACATATATATATATATATATATATATATATATATATATATATATATATAGAGAGAGAGAGAGAGAGAGAGAGAGAGAGAGAGCGAGAGAGAGAGCAAAATGACTGTACGGGGAGATTCCAAAAACAGTAAATAAATGCTGATTGAACCAGAAATCCCAGTCTGTTTTTTTTTTGTTTTGGTTTGTTTATTTATTTATTTTTTTCTTCTTTCTTCTTTCTTTCTTTCTTTCTTTCTTTTTTTATTTATTTGTTTATCCTAGTTCAGGATTTAATCGATCCACCAAACAAGATGTCAGTAGGTCATATCACGGCGGCTTCTTTACTTTGTTACGAACGTTTTTGCCCTGCAGAAGCTGAGGGTCCTCTCCCCTGAGCAACATTTTCCCTCTTGGAAGAGGTAATGCCAAAGCACCTGAGATCATTGGAACTTACGGCATGCCAAGCCTTTTGGATTATTTACATCCTTAAAACGCATTAATTTTCAATAATTAATCGGGCTATTTTCCTAATTAGTGGTGTTTTGAATATCTTAATGTTTTCTTAAGTATTTTACTATTATCTCGACTTCTGGATGAGATTATTGGAATTTCTCAATGAGACATTAATACATCTGTTGCAATGGTAAGAAACAATAGTAATCGAAATAACAAAAATAAAGTTACTACAAATATCTGAGTGTCCTGTGTATGATTTTAAACTAAATCTAATTGGTTAAGTTCGAATTCTGAAATTTTGAATAGTGTGGAGTACCCCTTCATCACCGTTACTTCCAGGTCTACTTTGACCTGGAGGGATAGTACCTGTTAGAGTCTCATGTATGTGTTAAGTCGATAAAAAATGAGTTTTAAAAATGTGTTAAAAGTTGAGTTTAAATAAATTGAATACCTATCAAGAATGAATTAAAAAGTCTTCGACATAAAATAGCCCCAAAAGGGTTGACATGCCGTAAAATCCAACACATCAAACCAAACTACCAAATACGAAAGGAGACTTTCTTTCTCAGTCTTCAATTAAAAACACAAGTTAAAAATGGTGGGGGAAAATAGCATGTAATAATAATAATAATAATAATAATAATAATAATAATAATAATAATAGGTGATCCACTGGGAATTATGCAAAATATTTAATTTTGACCATACAACAAAATGCTATATGCATAAACCAGAATCTGTTCTTGAGAACGAAACGCATAAAATTCTCTGGACTTTGAAATAAAAACGGATCACCTTATCCCAGCAAGAAGACCAGACCTAGTGTTGATAAACAAAAAAGAAAGAACTTGTCAACTGGTGGATTTTGCAGTTCCAGCAGATCACAGGGTGAAGCTAAAGGAAAATGAAAAAATGGACAAATATCTGGACCTTTGCCAGAGAACTGAAAAAATTATGGAATATGAAAGTGAAAGTAATACCAATTGTGGATGGTGCACTTGGAACAGTCCCAAAAGGATTGGAAAAGGGTCTGGAAAGTTTGGGAATCAGAAGGATTGAAACCATTCAGAACACTGCACTGCTGCAATCTGTCAGAATACTCAGAAGAGTCCTGGAGACCTGAGGAGACTTGCTGTCACTCAGACTCCAGTGAAAGACCATCAGCTAACACTGATGTGAAAACTTAAAAGGAGTAAATAATAATAATAATAATAATAATAATAATAATAATAATAATTGTCCTGGAGACCTGAAGAGACTTGCTGTTACTTAACCTCCAGTGAAACAAAAGCTATGTTGGGAGTGAAAAACTCTCATTGTCAAATAATAATAATAATAATAATAATAATAATAATAATAATAATAATGTCCTGGAGAATGAGACGCACAAAATTCTCTGGAACTTTGAGGTACAGACAGATCATCTAATCCCAGCCAGGAGACTAGACCTGGTGTTGATCAATGATAAGAAGAAGAGAATTTGACATTTCGTGGATTTTGCCATCCCAGCCGATCACCGAGTGAAAGTAAAAGAAAGCGAAAAGATAAACAAATACTTGGACCTTGCCAGAGAAATAAAAAAGACTGTGGAATATGAAGGAGAACATAGTGCCAATTGTAATTGGTGCCTAAGAACGGTTCCAAGGGGTCTCTGGAAATCAGAGGAAGAATTGAGACCATCCCGACTACTGCACTGCTGCAATCGGCTAGAATACTCAGTAGAGTCCTGGAGACCTGAGTGAAATACCATCAGCTAACGCTGATGTTAAAATCTCAAAACGAGTGAGAATCTTATTATAATGGAGATTGCCTGTTTTTCTGTCTGTAACCGAAACTATATTACTACTCAAGTTACATTTCCCTTAGTTATTGACATCGCATTCTCAATGATTTTATTTTTTATCTAAACCTCAATTATTAATAAAATTGTTTTACATTATTATTACTGTTGACCATATCTACATACAAACAACATGCAATTATATTTATATATACAACAAAATAGCGCTTTACAGTGTGAACGGGAAGGCTAATTTGCATATTAATATTAAAAAATCGAATTTAATAAATATGTGCTTAGTATTATTGATTTCTAACTGTTTGATTTTATTTTAATGAATATAAGCAAAAATCTCTTCAATGAATCTTAAATGAAATCCATTAACAAGATAAAATAACTGTCATTTTATTCTTTACTTCCTCTTATAACTAAATACTTAAATTAGAAAAAAATAACAATGAAAGACGAGAGTGATGGAAGAGTAAGTTTCAGTTGTTCCATTTTTTATTATACTCCCTCTGTTTCAAATCTTTTATTATACTCCCTCTGTTTTAAATCTTTTTATCTGTATTCATATTTAGTTTCATTAGCCTTTCTAATTTAATACAATATTTTATTACATTAAAACTTAAATACTTGCACCCGGAGGGTGCATATATTTGCTAGTAATAATAAAATGCATAAATTACCAATTATATTCAAGCAAAAATAAATAAGAGAAGAGCAAGTGTAGTATATATCAAGACGAAACCTTTAATTACGGCTACAAATATACCTCTTATTGTTGCGTATTCCTAATTGAGATATTTGAATATCAGGTGAGGGACGACCTCTTGTCTTAATAAAACTTTCTCGTGAAGAGACAACTATGAAAATTAAAGTTATTGTAGTTCGCTCATTGTCACTGCATTTTTTTTAAAAAAGGAAGCATAGAGACCATGATTTTCTAATTCAAACTTTTCTACATCATAAATTTTCTGGAAAAAAATTATTAACTATATCACATCAGTTACAATTCTGTGATTCAAATACTCTTGAATTAATATAACAAACAACACGTAAGCATCACACAATAATAATTGAGACAATACATAAACACTACTTCCCACACTAATAAGCAGATCAACGCTACGTGAGCCTTGGTGCTCTGCTTTTCTTGGAAACAAAATGAATAAAAGTCTAAGTAGGACCTGAGCGGGAAAAAGTGCTAAGGATTTAAGATTGACCATGCTAACAAAGTGTATATGCACCAATTAGAATCTACCCCTTGAAAATTATTTTCTTACTCTCTTTCTTCTATCCAGTTGAAAACAGGCGAGATTCGTGTATGGTATTTTAGCTTTATTGCATTCACTCACGCTTTTACTTTCACTTTCGCTTTCGATATTTCTCTCTCTCCCTCTCCCCCCTCTCTCCATCTCTCTCTCTCTCTCTCTTTCTCCACGGATACACATATAGACACAGAGACAGAGAGAGACACACAAACACACACAGACATATATATAAATAATTAATAGATACTATTTAATATTTAATTTAAAAATAAATAATAAAGAAATAAGAAATAAGATATAAGAAATATATATATATAAAATACATACATACATACACACACACACACACACACATACATATATATATATATATATATATATATATATATATATATGGGAGAAATGTGACGAGGTTAATCCGATAGTATGTGGAGAAAGGTAGACAAACACGGGATGTTATGGAAACTGGATGTTTATTGTCGACGATGCAACGTTTCGTCTTTTAGACCTTCTTCAGGACTTGGATATAGTTCTTGCTTCAGTGATGGACATTCTCAAAATGGTGAAAAAGGAGGTCGTCAGTAGGGGGGGGGGTAGTTGATACACATATACATATATCTTAACCAATCCTTACAACCTAACATATACTAGACTAACACCTGCAGTGCCATTACCATTCTGATACACTCCCCATCCAGAGAAAAGAAAATCAACAAATATATATATATATATATATATACTAGCAAATATATGCACCCTATGGGTGCAAGTATTTAAGTTTTAATGTAATAAAATATTGTATTAAATTAGAAAGGCTAATGAAACTAAATAAGAATACAAATAAAAAGATTTGAAACAGAGGGAGTATAATAAAAGATTTGAAACAGAATGAGTATAATAAAAAATGGAACAACTGAAACTTACTCTTCCATCACTCTCGTCTTTCATTGTTATTTTTTCTAATTTAAGTATTTAGTTAAAAGAGGAAGTAAAGAATAAAATGACAGTTATTTTATCTTGTTAATGGATTTCATTTAAGATTCATTGAAGAAATTTTTGCTTATATTCATTAAAATAAAACCAAACAGTTAGAAATCAATAATACTAAGCACATATTTATTAAATTTGATTTTTTAATATTAATATGCAAATTAGCCTTCCCGTTCACACTGTAAACCGCTATTTTGTTGTATATATAAATATAATTGCATGTTGTCAATATGTAGACATAGTTAACAGTATTAATAATGTATGACAATTTTATTAATAATTGAGGTTTAGATATAAATAAAATCATGGAGAATGTGATGTCAATAACTAAGAGAATTGTGACTTGAGTAGGAATATAGTTTCGGTTACAGACAGAAAAACACACAATCTCCATTATAATAAGATATCGAAAAGGTGAACACCCCTTATTCTATCATTATCTTCCTCTCTTTTATCAATCTTTCTTTTTTTTCTCTTTCTGGTGTGTATCAGGTTCTTTTTCTTCCCTTTCTTTCCACATAATAAGAGTAACGGTTTTGTGGGAAAATACAGGGAATTTTATTGACAAGTTTTAACTAACCTTTTTTCAGATTCACCAGAGCGAACGTGAAAAAGTTAGTTAAGAGAAATCAGATTTGGCTAGGTAACTACACGAGTCCGAACTACGACGTTGTCTCTCGTCCTAGGTTTCTCACGCGCGTTTGTTCTGGGTTTAATATTAAAATAAAAGGC
>CM042179.1:5881714-5884214 GCA_023376005.1 Doryteuthis pealeii | reverse complement strand
TTTATCTGTTAATGATTTCATTTAAGATCATGAAGAAATTTTTGCTTATATTCATTAAATAAAACCAAACAGTTAGAAATCAATAATACTAAGCACATATTATTAAATTTGATTTTTAATATTAATATGCAAATTAGCCTTCCCGTTCACACTGTAAACCGCTATTTTTTTGTAATATAAAATAATGCATGTTGTCAATATGTAGACATAGTTAACAGTATTAATAATGTATGACAAATTTTATTAATAATTGAGGTTAGATATAAATAAAATCATGGGAGAATGTGATGTCAATAACTAAGCAGAATTGTGACTTGAGAGTAATATAGTTTCGGTTACAGACAGAAAAAACACACAATCTCCATATAATAAGATATCGAAAAGGTGAACACCCCTTATCCTATCATATCTTCCTCTCTTTTATCAATCTTTCTTTTTTTCTCTTTCTGGTGTGTATCAGGTTCTTTTTCTTCCCTTTCTTTCCACATAATAAGAGTAACGGTTTTGTGGGAAAATACAGGGAATTTTATTGACAAGTTTTAACTAACCTTTTCTCAGATCACCAGATGCGAACGTGAAAAAGTTAGTTAAGAGAAATCAGATTTGGCTAGGTAACTACACGAGTCCGAACTACGACGTGTCTCTCGTCCTAGGTTTCTCACGCGCGTTTGTTCTGGGTTTAATATTAAAATAAAAGGCGTCTATGAAAAAAAGAAAGTCTTGTGTTCGTTAATCAAAATACAAATAAAGGACCAAGACACAGAAGACTATGAAAAAAGAAAAGTCTTGTGTTCGTTAATCAAAATACAAATAAAGACCAAGACACAGAAGACTATGAAAAAAAGAAAGTCTTGTGTTCGTTAATCAAAATACAAATAAAGGACCAAGACACAGAAGACTATGAAAAAAGAAAGTCTTTGTTCGTTAATCAAAATACAAATAATAATAATAAGAAATAAGAAATTTATTAATCAATAGTAGTACAAATTATAAAAAAATATATAAGTAAAAGAAAAACTTATGCGTTAAACTACTATGAAGGGAGCCATGCCTAATAGCGTGAAGCTAATCCCATGGACATGACCACCCTTGGACGCTCACAGGAAACAATACATGAAAACACACAACGTAAACATATACATATATATCATGAGACAAATTAGCGTGTGAGAATCTAAATGCAAATCTGTTGTTTATAAGACAATAAAATATTTTTCAAAAGTGTTTAAGGAACAAAATAATAACTGAAACAAGCTTCATCTTTTCTTTATAAAAAATAACGACTGAACAGTATTCCAAGAATTAATTGCATTAAACGAATCGAATATGCCCAAAACTAACAGGTTAATGATAGGGAAATTAAGCAAACCAGATTGCGTCAGCACGAGTGACATGAGCATGGGTGAAGTCAACTGCAAAAGCATTCTGAACAGAAACAGGCATTTTTATTGTGAATAAAAGACCAGACACAGAAGACTTGCCAAGATCAAGACAAGAATTCCAATATAATAGAAAAAATGTAGAAATGTTCCGCACACAAAGACAATTCGACCTTCATCAGAGTAAATCCTTATTTTATTTTTTTTTTTTCAAATAAGGATTTACTCTGATGAAGGTCGAACTTTCTTTGTGCGCGGAACATTCTACATTTTTTCTATTATTATTATTTCATTTATTTGATTATTTAAAAATAATAATAGTTTGAAAATGTACACATGGATAAACTCCTGACCGAAACCACGTGTAAGAAATATTGATTAAAATATCCTATATCATCCATCTATACTTTCTTTCCTTTATTCATTTTTCAACATACCGTCGGTTCACTTCCAGTTTCATTTTACACACACACACACACACACACACACACACACACACACACATATATATATATATATTATATATATATAATAATATATATATATTAGTACTTTTACTACGAGTAACTCATTCCTCTGTAAATCAATTTCCCCCTATATGAAATCTATTTTCCCCATGAAATAAACTGAAATGATATTATCGTTCCAGCCCCTTCCACACAATTTTTTAAAGTGTTTTAATAAGAGAAAATACACGTATGTGTAAAAAACATAATAATGAATATAATATAAAATTATACTTGTAATATATTTTAAGTTTATTTTTATAAATAAAGTATTTTTCTTTGGCAATAATAAATTTCGAAACTTAAACGTTTTTAGTGAAATTAACAGAAGCGTATCTGAAGCTCGCTCTTACCAAAAATTTTTAGCAAAAAGTCCACCGAGTGAAACCTCGTAACTCGAACAAGTCGTAAGCTGGGGCACTCGTAATTTGGGGCACCGATATAATATATATATATATATATATATATATATACATAAGTGATCGGGGTGGCCTAAAGTCGGTATCAGACAGACAGCGAGGGAGTCTATCCTCTTTTCACTAGCGATAGATAAAGGAGATTGTTTTAGCATCTGAGATGGAGCGCCAAACCTACCATCAGCTCCTCACTTTACCG
>CM042179.1:5866714-5876714 GCA_023376005.1 Doryteuthis pealeii | reverse complement strand
CTATCCCGAAAATCTCAGGAGGACATGATAAGGAATTTTACAGCGAAATAGCATTATGTCACCGTTATTAAGTTAAAATTCATGTATCACGAATTTACACATGTTAACATGTAAACGTACACACGAAAGACACAGACACACACTCACGCACACACACACACTCACACATATATACATATTTATATATATGATAAACTGTTATATTACCTGCTAATTTCGGTTACATTATTTAAAAAAAGAGTTACTGAATGCTAAATACTTCTCGCCTAATGGAAAAAAATGTGTGGATGGTGTGAGAGCAGAAGTAGAATGGTAAAGGTTAGAAAAAACGTTTATCCTCCTCTACTGATCGGCATTAGAGCACTCTCTTGATTTGCGACCATTTGCCACATCCTACAAGTAGAAAACCGGTTGGGTAGAAATGGCGTCACATTGTGGTTTGTTTAGCAAGTTGGACTCGAAGACCTATTACTTCTGATTGGTGAGTTCATTCCTCACTGGATGCTCCCATACTTGCGACCTTGCGTAAAATCTTACCCGTGGCAAATAGTTTGGGTAAATACCTATCACTTGTAGAAGGCATCCCATCGTGGTGTAATCTTATCATAATGAAGATAGTGTGTTTGTCTGTCTGTAACCGAAACTAAATCACTACTCAAGTCTCAATTCCCTTAGTTATTGACGTCACATTCACCATGAATTTATTTTTATTTAAACCTCAATTATTGATAAAATTCTTATACCTTAACACTGTTGGATAAATACCTATCACTTGTAGAAGGCATCCCATCGTGGTGTAATCTTATCATAATGAAGATAGTGTGTTTGTCTGTCTGTAACCGAAACTAAATCACTACTCAAGTCACAATTCCCTTAGTTATTGACGTCACATTCACCATGAATTTATTTTTTATTTAAACCTCAATTATTGATAAAATTCTTATACCTTAACACTGTTGGATAAATACCTATCACTTGTAGAAGGCATCCCATCGTGGTGTAATCTTATCATAATGGAGATAGTGTGTTTGTCTGTCTGTAACCGAAACTAAATCACTACTCAAGTCACAATTCCCTTGGTTATTGACGTCACATTCACCATGAATTTATTTTTATTTAAACCTCAATTATTGATAAAATTCTTATACCTTATTAACACTGTTGGATTAATGTACATACGGATAACATGCAAGTATATTTATATATTCAACAAAATAGCGGTTTACAGTGTGAACGAGAAGGCTAATTTGCATATTGATATTAAACATTTGATTTTAATAAATATATGCTTAGTATTATTGATTTCTAATTGTTTGGTTTTCTCTTAACGAATCTGAGCAAAAATATCGGGGATAAATCTTAAAAGAAATCCATAAACAAGACGAAAGAACTGAAATTTTATTAAATACTTCATAATCTAACTAAATAGATTAATTAGGAAAAATAAAAAACGGGAGTGATGGAAAATGATGGAAGAGTTAGATTTAAAGGTGTTCTATTTTTCGATTATACTCCTTCAGTTTATCATTTTCTAAATAGTTTCTAATTTGATGCAATATTCTATTACATCAAAACCTAAATACTTGCACCCGAAGGGTGCATAGATTTGCTAGTAATACTAATAATGGGTGTCAACTCGTGTTCGAATAAGACCATTTCCTATTTTTTTTTCATCATAGTAAGGTGCTATGATAGGCATATATGATGAAAAGGTTTGGGCTTGCCATATGGACAATAGGGGTGGGACAATCAGATAGGCTCTAGGGCTTGACGTGAGCAGCCGATTGATCGGGGGAAGCTTATTCGACCGCCTGTATAGTCTAAGTAAGGGCGAAAGTGTTGTGTTTGTATGTAATGGACAGTTCAGCCACCAGTGTTCCATTCTTAAGCATCACGGATCGCCACCCACGGCTACCAGGTGCCCCCCCCCATAGGGGGATCTTACACCTCTGCAGAAATGCAGTCGGTGTATTCTAAAGCCCCCGTCGACAGGGCTATGTTGGAGAAGGCTTTGGAAATCAGTCTTAAAAAGTGGGAATTTTAACATATCTCGAACAATGACTAATGTTGCTAGTTGGAAATAAGTTAGTAATTTAGCAAGCATGATATTTAATCTGTCACAATATGTTTCTATTTAAACATGTGAAGTGAAAACGTTATATTTGTGCGTATTTATACATATTTGAAGCTATATATTTATTTATAGTCTTTATATATATATATATATATATATATATATATATATAAAAAACATATATATACATACATATACATATATATATAGATACATATATAAATGAATATATGTGTGTATGTGTATGTGTGTGTGCGTATGTGTATATTTATGCATCACAAAGCATAAGCACACAAATACTTGACAAGAAAAAAGTCATAAAAATATACTTGGTAATGTAACACGTATTGGTATTGCACATGTATATATGTATATATGTACACATATACATTATATGCACACACATATATACACACGCATATATATATATATATATATATATATATATATATATATATATATATATATGAATGACAGTATGGAAAATTCAAATTGACATGTTTCTCTGTTGGAAAAGTAGCACCGGAATGAGTTTATTCCCACACACACACCTATAACAGGCAAAAAACTAAATCAAATACAAATTAATGCAGAAAATATATGTTCAATTGAATTTATATATATATAACTCATTGACTTCTTTAAACCGCTCTCAGTGGCTCTACCATCACTGCGCTCCTACCCTAAACTGGAGGCGGCTCTCGCACGTTTCACATGTTTACACTAAAAAAAGAACTACGTGGACACGCCCGCCATCTTTTGTTTTGTCTCCGAACCAATCTTGCGACTGGTACCTGATCCTTTTGCAACAGGGATCCATTTGAAAGTCATGGTGGAGATTTGGGTTACAAAGAGTTAACATGTGTCTGAATAAAATTGTTTCGTAAATTCGAATAAAGTATATCTATGCATCAAAAACGTCTGATTATATATGTATTCATTTATGCATACATGCTTTGATTCTCAAATATATATTATATATATATATATATATATATATATATATATATATATATATATTGTTGAACTGCGCAGCCATTTTCTATCTGCAAATCTTGTTCCAGGTCCTTTAGAGTTGCTGGATTGAGAAATAATTAATGGCAAATATATCAGCCAATTTTCGCCTGATATAGTTACATCAATCCGGCAACTCGAAAGGATCTGGAAGAAGATGTGCAGACAGAAAATGCCTGCGCAGTTCAACAATATATAATATATATATATATATATATATATTGAATAAATACAATCTCCCACATATAAATATATATATATATATATATATTATATATATATATATATTAGGCACATACATATTTATACATACACTTGGGAGATTGTATTTATTCAATCCCTCCACAACGAACAGGATGCGACACTTTTAAAGCGGAGTTTAATAGGTTTGAATTAAGATTTTTCCGTCTCCTAGACTGGTTGCCATATTGAACTTAAAGAGACCAGTCTGCACTACTAGTTACGCATAGCTTGAGGAAATAGTTGGATGCATAGATTTCCCTATGGTATGTGTGCCCTGTGAAATGTAAACAGTCTCGCCCAGGAATTAAACGTGGGTCAACGTGTCCATTTCCTTCTAAATAACCATTATAAGGCCGAGGCAAAAGTTCCCACCAATTTTTTGTACAATGTTAGGGAAATCTGAGATCTTTGAAGACTGATCGTCTCTGCGAGTAAGTATTTACCCCACCCGTTTCTCACGGATAGAATGTGACACAAATATGGGTTATCCAACGACGATCCAGTTTACTATTCAGTAGTAATGGATCTGCGAGACTAGTGTTCTAACTTCGATGCGGCACTCTCTACAACAGAGTTTTTCAACCTTTTTTTTTATCCCACGGCACAGTGATCTGGGCAATAATTTGATCGAGATACACCATCAGTATATAAACATTAATTATTATATCATTTAAATCTTAAAAGAAAAGGAATAGTGAAAATGTGCTACAAGTGTAAAAGAAAACAACGTAATTTTATTTCTAAAGTTATATTTTTAATCATGGCAAACAATAAATATTAAAGTAACTTGCAAATATATGCACCCCCCGGGTGCAAGTATTTAAGTTTTAATATAATAAAATATCACATTAAATTAGAAAGGCTAATGAAACTGAATAAGAATTCAGATAAAAATATTTGGAACAGAGGGGGTATAATCGGAAAATAGAACAACTTTGAAACTAACTCTTCCATTATTTTCCATTACTCCCGTCTGTCAGTGGTAAATTTTCCTAATTTAACTATTTAGTTAAAATAGGAAGTAAATAATAATATTACAGTTATTTCTTCTTGTTAATGGATTTCTTTTAAGATTTATCCCCGAGATTTTTGCTCATATTCAATAAGATAAAACCAAACAATTAGAAATCAATAATACTAAACATATTTATTAAAATCAAATTTTAAAAGATCAATATGCAAATTAGCCTTCCCATTCACACTGTGAACCGCTATTTTGTTGTGTATATAAATACAATTGTATGTTATTAGTATGTAGATATGGTTAACAGTCTTAATGATGTAAAAGAATTTTACTAATAATTGAGGTTTAAATAAAAAAATAAAATCATGGAGAATGTGGTGTAAATAACAAAGGGAATTGTGACTTGTATACTAATATAGTTTCGGTTACATAGAGACAAGCCACAATCTCCATTATAATAAGATAGTATAAAAATATAAGAGGATGATCAACCGTTCTCAACTCTCACGGTACACCCATGGAAGCTTTGTGGTACACTAATGTTCCGCGACACACCGGCTAAAAAACTCTGGTCTATTCTATAAGTTTTTCAGCATACATGTTTATTGATCGAGATACACCATCAGTATATAAACATATAATTATTTTATCATTTAGATTTTCACAAAAAAAGGAATAGTGAAAATGTGCTACAGGTGTAAAAGAAAACAACGAAATTTTATTTATAAAGGTAGATTTTTAATCAATTAAAACAAAAAAAAATATTAATGTAATTGAATAAAAATATAAGAGGATGATCAATCGTCCTTAACACTCACAGTACATCCATGGAAGCTTCACGGTACACTAGTGTGCCGCGGCACACCGGTTGAAAAACTCTGCCCCACAAGATACAGATATTTACCCGACCCGTTCGCAAAGGGTAGAATGGGACACAAGGTCGCAAGTATGAGGCCATCTAATGAGGATCGAATTCACTATTCACTTGAAATGGATCTGCGAGACTTACTTGCTAAAGATTACATAACGATGGGACGCCCAAATTGTCTATGTGAGTACACTCATTAAGAACTAGTTTTTGTTAAAAAATATGCAAATTATATATATATATATATATATATATATATAATATTATATATATATATATATATATATATATATATATATAATCCAAAAGTCCAGAGAAGAAATCTTCCTTACGACACAAGAGTTTTATTTAAAAAAACCAGTCTCAGTTTGAGAGCTCAATGTGTGCTCTTAATGTTAGAGTCACAGAGCAAATATATAGGTAAAGAAATAACAAAAGACTTAGATATAGTCTATTTCAGGGAGCTTAGACAACGTGTCTAACTCTCCCGACTCATTTGCATCTGATGAGTCGGGAGAGTTAGACACTTTGTCTAAGCTCCCTGAAATAGACTATAACGCTAAATCTCTAAGTCTTTTGTTATTTCTTTACTTATATATATATATATATATATATATATATATATATATATATATATATATATATTATCAGATATACGTACATATATACATATATATATTTTTGATATATCCAAATATTATTTAAGAGCTACTTCCTGAGAAGCGTTGACTTTATTTTATTTCGTGAAAATCACGACTGAATACGAAATATACATTCGACACTGCCCAACTGTCATGCTTGGTCTGGAAAAAATGAAGTGAAAATGAGGCAAGGAATTATTGGAGTCTTTACACAGGACAAAATTAACTCTTTGTCTACTTTAAACCGCTCACAATGGCTCTCATATCACACCAAAGCAAAGTAGAAAAACTGATTGTTAATTCACCATAATTAAGCAGAAGGACTCAGATTACAATAATATGACTTTATCTGAATAAAATGAGTTCCGAAGTGAATAGATAGTGAAATTTGAAATATCCCATCATACAAGTAAAAAAAAAAAAAAATACCAAGAAAATTTGGTACAGCCGTAGGGAAAATTTGGTAGGCAAAGAGTTAACATAGATGGGACCCTAACTGGTACTACCACTGCGGTTCAGAGTGTACCTGATATAAATATATATTATTTTATGCCGAAGATGTTTTGATCAGTAGTCAAAAGTTTGTTTCTAAAATCAATCTTTTTGAACACGTCTTCTTTTTGTTTTCAATAAGGTAGAATTAATGAAGATTCAAAGTAATAAAATGTCCTGATTTGAAATAGGTTGGCTGGTTGGTTGCTTGGTTGGTTGGATTTTACGGTATATCAACACTTGTTGGATTATTTTATGCCGATTGGGTAAATGCATACAGATCGAAAAAATGTGATAAAGATGATTTCGGTTTTCCACACTATGTTAGTGAGGAATAATGTTGGTTGGTTGGTTGGTTGGTTGGTTGGATTTTACGGCATGTCAACTCTTGTTGGGTTATTTTATGCCGATTGGGTAAATGCATACAGATCGAAAAAATGTGATAAAGATGATTTCGGTTTTCCACACTATGTCAGTGAGGAATAAGGTTGGTTGGTTGGTTGGTTGGTTGGTTGGTTGGATTTTACGGCATGTCAACCCTTGTTGGATTTTATGCCGATTGGGTAAATGCATACAGATCGAAAAAAATGTGATAAAGATGATTTCGGTTTTCCACACTATGTCAGTGAGGAATAATGTTGGTTGGTTGGTTGGTTGGTTGGTTGGTTGGTTTTTACGGCATGTCAACCCTTGTTGGATTATTTTATGCCGATTGGGTAAATGCATACAGATCGAAAAAATGTGATAAAGATGATTTCGGTTTTCCACACTATGTCAGTGAGGAATAATGTTGGTTGGTTGTTGGTTGGTTGGTTGGATTTTACGGCATGTCAACCCTTGTTGGATTATTTTATGCCGATTGGGTAAATGCATACAGATCAAAAAAATGTGATAAAAATGATTTAGGTTTTTCACACTATGTCAGTGAGGAATAATGTTGGTTGGTTGGTTGGTTGGATTTTACGGTATGTCAACCCTTGTTGGATTATTTTATGCCGATTGGGTAAATGCATACAGATCGAAAAAATGTGATAAAAATGATTTAGGTTTTTCAGACTATGTCAGTGAGGAATAATGTTGGTTGGTTGGATTTTACGGCATGTCAACCCTTGTTGGATTATTTTATGCCGATTGGGTAAATGCATACAGATCGAAAAAATGTGAGAAAAATGATTTCGGTTTTCCACACTATGTTAGTGAGGAATAATGTTGGTTGGTTGGATTTTACAGCATGCCAATTCTTGTTGGGTTATTTTATGCTGAAGACGTTTTGTTTTATTCATTCTTGTTGGGTATTCATTTTATTTTCAAACTCAATTTTTTTTGATTCCCTTTTTAAAACTCATTTTTTAATCTACAAAGATGGACCCTAACTGATACTACCAGTCAAAGTCAGATGGAACCTGAGAGTAATGGCGACAGTGGGGTATTCCACATTCCCTAGAATTGGAACTTTACCCCTTGCAAACTATCAGGCATCATTAGACCCGTTAGGGGCTTGCTAAAAATACCAAATTCAATGTTTTTATTAATTTTCGATAGTGTTACACCGTTTTTTTTTTTTAATAGCCTGTTTGGAAGTTTAAAAAAAGCCCTTCAAACCCCGATTTGGAAAAGTTCCCCAAATTTTTCCAACGTACCAACTATCAGGCAAGGTGTCTGGGCACGGCCCCTAACTAGAAACAACAGTTGGAATGTTAATTTCATAGTTTTAAGGGGTCCGCCAGGCGTTTTTAAGTTGTTTTTTTTTTACATGCATCAAAACAAACTGAAAAATGGCCTGTTTTGAAGGCTTTTTCAAGTGTTTTTCACGCTTGATTTTCAGTATATGAATTTAAGCAAAATTTTAAAAGTTAACCAAAATTTTCACGTCATACCTAGAACACTAAGATCCTCAGCCACTAGTGGTTTGCCATTAGGGCAATAAAGTCGGGACAATCATATAGGTGCTAGGACTTGACTTGGCCAATCGATTGATCGAGTGTGGCCTCTCCAAAAGCCAAAGTAGAATGTTATGACCTTCTCAGCCACCAGGATTTAGTCCTTTGCCATTACGGGTCGTCACCCACGGTTAACAGGTGGTTCTGTTGTTTTTTTTTACCTCTCTGTAGAGGTGCAATCAGTGGGTTCTACTGCCCCAGCCGACAAGGCGGAAATTTGAAGGTGGGTGCTACCTTAAATACCCACTATTGCGGAAGGTAAAAAAAAAATTGCGACTACAGTAACCACCGAAGTAGGCATTAATTTTCTGGGGATGATGTAAATAAGCGTGGAAATATTAACACAATCAACCTCACTTCCTCCATTACTAATAAAAATTAGTAACACATGTTTCTTTGAGGTACGTTCATTATTTATATATGTAGATAATATTGAGTAAGTGATGCGAATAAAGTTTAACATGGTTATAAAAGCATGGCCTCTCTCTTTCATTTTCTCTCTTTTTTTATTTCTCTTCCCATCTCTCTCTCTCTCTCTCTCTCTCTCTTTCTTTTATATGAAACCATGCTCTCTTTTTCTTTCCCTCTCTCCTCTTTATAAAATCATGTATTTCCTCCCTTTCTCTCTTTAATTTATTAACAACCCACCACCTTTCTATCACTCCAACTTCTCCTTTTCCTTCTACTCGCTATTTCTGTAGAAACGTAATTTCTTGTATATGAAATAATGATCACTCTTTTTTCTCTTTCTCCCCCCCCCGACCTCTACCTTAAAAATATATGCATTCCTTTCTCTTTCTCTCCTATGAAATCATGCTCTTCATTTTCTTTTTTCTTTCATTCTTTCTCTTTCTTTTTTCTTTCATTCCTTCTCTCTCTCTCTTCTCTCTCTCTCTCTCTCTCTCTCTCTCTCTCTCTCTGTTGTATATGAAACATGCTCTCCTTTTCTTTCCCTCTGTCCTATTATAATTTTTTTCTTTCCTTCTCTCTTTAATTCCTTCTCCCTTTTCTATCACTTCTTTTCCCCCTATCTGTCTATTTCCGGAGAAAAGTATTTTTTTTGTATATAGAATAATCTCTCTCTCTCTCTCTCTCTCCTCTCTCTCTCTCTCTCTCTCTCTCTCTATCTCTCTCTTCTCTCTATCTATCTATCTATCTCGCTTGTATATAAAATCATGCATTTTCTCTCTTTATCTCTCTTGATTATGCTCTTGATTTTCTTCTTTCTCTCTTTTCTTTCTTTCTTTCTTTCTTTCTTTCTTTTCTTTCTTTCTTTCTTTCTTCTTTCCTTCCTTTCTATCCCTTTCTCTCTTGTATATGAAGAATGTATGATTTTTCTATGCTTGTCTATATCTCTGCCTTTCTCTCTCTTCTCTCTCTCTCTCTCTCTCTCTCTCTCTATATATATATATATATATATATATATATATTATATATATATATGAGAAGTAAATACACAAACGATGTGTTTTAATATGGCATTTTTGGCCGACAATTTTGGGAGAAATATGTGCTTAATTGAAGTCGTACCTAATTTTGAAAGTTAATTAATTAATAATTAATTAATTAGGCGGGCATACCTATTCAAATGTAAGGCTAAACAAATCGAGAAAAAACAATCTCTGTATGTACATTTTGGCATATTAGGCCTCATCAGCAGAGCTATAGATAGGAAGACCGCCTTGTGTGTGATTCGAACCCTGACTGTCAAGCTGACAGGCGAGGACCGTAACCCCTACACCAACCGGACTTTATATATACTAG
>CM042179.1:5844214-5851714 GCA_023376005.1 Doryteuthis pealeii | reverse complement strand
AAAGTTGTGCTCTGGGCGGTGGTCCAGTGGTTTCTGCCATGGATCTTACAAGCTAATATCGTTGATCCCAGGCAACTCCTGCCCCCTCGATTTAAAGGGACAGGGCTGTGTGTATTGATCGATGCATGAGGCACTCCCTTCAGGGGGAATGCCGATAGGATCGACGCAGTTTTGCAGCCACCACCCATGAGTCACGGCTTGTGGGTGATCCCATATTAATAGACCCCTTACACGTTGGGTACGTGGTAAATATCAAGTTACAAGTTGTGCTAATCATGCGGCAAGTCGGCGAGGGCCGGTATCGAACCCGGAACATTGTGGCTGCAACGCAGATACTCTACCGACTGAGATAAGCCAGTCCTATTAAAATAAGTATGTTTAATCATAGTTTGCTATCAGTTATAACAAATAAATAAAACCAGTGGCCTATTGTCGGTATCAGCCGGACAGTGAGGGAGAGTATACCCTTCTCACTAGTGTATGACCAGGATGATTTTTTTTTGCATATGAGGTGGAGTGGGTGGCTTACTGTCGGTATCAGTCGGACAGCGAGAGGGTCTATCCCCTTTTCACTAGTGTTAGACCATGGTGATTGTTTTTGCATCTGAGGGGAAACGCCATACCTACCGTCTGCTACTCTCTTTACTACACAGATCAGATTACCCAATCTGTGCTACTCATGCGCTGTTCACGGGTACCGGTATCGAACCACGAACCTTGGGATTCCTAGACGGGTACTCTACAGATTGAGCTGTAACAGGATAACATAGTAGTATAAGCTCATCCGGTAGACCGTTCGGATAGAAACCATAAGGTTCCTAGTTCGATAACGGCTCTCGCCAACTCAGCGTATGAGTAGCACAGAGATGTGTGCGGCAAAGTAAGGAGCTGATGTTTAGTGTGGCGCTCCACATCAGACGCAAAAACAATCTCCTTAGTCTAGTGCTAGTGAAAAGGGTGATTGGCTGATACCGACGTTAGGCCACCCCGACTTTTTAAGCAACACGACTATAATGATATATTAAAATAATCATGCTAAAACAATGATGTAACAAGATATCATAGTAGTAGTATAATAATAAGCAATTATAATGATATATTAGATTATTGTGATAATATTTGACATTATAATCCACTTTACGCACTAAACATCTATCCACCCATCCGTACCCCTAGGGCTTCATCATTTTTGGACAGATTTAAAGAAAGCTCTGAGGAAAATATTTTAAACAGATTATTTGATTATTTATTCTCCAAAAGGAAACGACTTGTGATGTCAATAAAATGCCAAGTAATCCCAAAAGTTATCGCCATGATTTGCAATTAGATACTTGACATTCAAAGAGAATTGACGTCATTTCCAAAGCTCTAAGCGACAATTTCTTTACAGGTTTAATACTAAAGTCACAAGTTATGTATGTATGTATGTATGTATGTAAAATAGGTACACACACACACACACACACACACACACACACTATATATATATATATATATATATATATATGCGCGTATCTGTACACAATGGCACACACACATACGTATATATATATATATATATATATATATATATATATATGCCCGTGTCTATACGCACAGACAGAAAACATGTATGCATACATATATATATATGCATATGTATATATATATTTATGCATATATTTTTCGTATATTATATATATATATATATATATGCCCGTGTCTTTACGTACAAACACACACACACACACACACACACACACACACACGTATATATATATATGTGTGTGTTTGTATGTATAGACACGGGCATATATATATATATATATATATATATATATATAATATACGAAAAATATATGCATAAATATATATATATATATATACATATACATATACATATACATATGTATGCATACATGTATGCATATATATGTGTGTGTTTGTGTGTGTGTATATTTATGTATATATGCCGTGTCTATATATATATATATTCGTGTCAATACACACACATACGCACTTATATATAGATGTGTGTGTGAGTGTGTGCGTATGTACGTGTGTGTGTGTGTGTGTGTGTGTGTCTATGTTTATGTGTGTATTTATATAGAGAGGTGTATTTTAATCTGCTATATTCATTTCTTATTTTTATCATACTAATGGGTTTAAACAATTTACTCAAAAGTAAATGTAACCAAATATAAACTAAAAGAGAACTTTACCAGATTTAACAACATTTTTATCTACCTGGTTAATTTTGTAACATTTTTAAACAATTATAATCCATTTTTAAACGTTATTCATTACTTACCGCGTGGTCGTCCCATCGTGGTGTAATGGTTAGCAGATTCGTCTCGCAAATCTATTACTTCTTGAATAGCGAGTTCCATCCTAGCCGGCTGCTCCATACCTACCTGTGACCTTTTGTCACATCCTACTGATGGCGAACCGGTTGGTTTATATATATATATATATATATATATATATATATATATATATATATATATATATATATATCTACTTGCAGAAAACCGTAAGCAAACAACCAATGTCATAGATAAGTAAACAAAACCAGGTTCTACTTTAACATTATACGTACTAGTACAAAATAAAAGATGCCCCCCGGGCGATGTAAAAATAGATTTTTGAAACATATTAGCTGAGGCGTGGGAGTAAAAAATTCAATGTCAGCGAGTTTGTACCCTAAGTAAATAAAATTATCAAATTCATTAAAGGATTAAACAAATAAAACAATTTCAAATGTAAACTTTAAATATGTATTAAAATAAAACAAACTATATATAGATATATAATACCAGTCATGTATTTATTAAAACTTGTTTTTAAAACACAATGAGGACTGTCTAATGTTGCATGTTCAAATTTTTAGTGTATTTATTCTATGTTATGACGATTTTGGGTAATGTGACGTAAGCAGAGACGTCATTTTTGTTACAGACAAAAACAGGGAGCGAATCTCCATTATTAATAGAGATATTCTAAATAAATAAAAAATAGTCATTGTGTTAAGTTTTTAAGGGCCATAGTTGGCCAGTTGATTCTTGGTAAAGTATCCTCCGATTTGAATCCTTTGGTAATCCTTTCACGTAGAGAATCCTAGGTTCCTTCGGCAATGTTCTCAAGTATACTGAGAAATAATCAGCGCTTAAGTATGTATCAGCCATGCATTATGGCCAGTGATTGGCTAAGGAATAGACCACATGATCTCACCTAGTCTATAAGTATAGGCGGGGAACTAGCCCACACCTTATATCAGGAAAAAATCCAACACATCGCGGTGTCTTAAAATCGGTATCAGCCAGACAGCGAGGGAGTCTATCCCCTTTTCACTAGCAATAGGCCAAGGAGATTGTTTGTTTTTTTCATCTGCGGTGGAGTGCCACTCATACCATCAGATCTTTACTTTACCGGGCTACTCTTACGCTGAGTTGGCGAGGGCCGGTATTGAACCCAGAACCTTGTTATTCATTGGCTGACGCTCTACCGATTGAGCTAATCTGACCCTTACAGCTTCTATTTTTTCTCTTTCATTTTCTTCTACTTTTAAACTTAATTTTTTTCGAAGAGAGGAAAAAGGATTTCTCCAAAGGCATGGTAGTCATTTTCATATAGAACAGGTGAAATGTACACTAAAGGATAAATTAAAATGAGATAGATAGATAAATAGATAGATAGATAGATAGAGCGAGAGACAGAGAGACAGGCAGACAGGCAGAGAGAGAGAGAGAGAGAGAGAGAGAGAAGAGAGAGAGAGAGAGAGAGTAGTTGGATGCATACCTTTGCCAAGGGTAGTGGTGCTACCTAGTCAAGGTTAAAGTGCCTAATCTGCCCTACTATTTACCATTAGCTGGAGAGAGAGAGAGAGAGAGAGAGAGAGAGAGAGAGAGAGAGAGAGAGAGAGAGAGAGAGAGTAGTTGGATGCATACCTTTGCCAAGAATAGTGGTGCTATAATAAGTACAAAAAACCCTGTCCAAGATTTGATCTCGTGTCGCAGAATCCATTTCCTTCAACGATAACCATTACACAATGCACCTCCAGGTGTTTTATTCTGAAAGGTAAGTTTTTAAAAAAAGTGTCCGGTGAATCACAGAAAGATTTGTTTAGTGTCAATCCCCAATGAAGATTGACGTTACACGAAGAAAGATGATGGCTCACCAAGATATTCAATATATCATTATCACCATGTAGGTGGAGGTACGTTACATAATGATTACAATCGTAGGACGTAGGCTCACCGACCCGATTTCAAATCCTGGACGAGACTGTTTGCATTTCACACGCCGCTAATTCCCTTGAAAAAGGTATGCAATATCATCATTATCATCATGTTGCACTGAAATCACAGATTCCCATGACTATCTCTCGCCAACCATCCCTAATAGTTATCGCCCCTGACAAGTCTTCCTCACGAGGTATACAATCATAAAGTCTTTGCTGCTCCATGAACACATAGCTTTGGAATTAAAAAAAAACAAAAAACAACTCATATATATATTTACCAACCCCTCCGCACGAGCACGATGTGACACAAGGTCAATTTCTTAAGCGGAGTTCAACAGGTTTGAATTCAGAGTTTTCCTTCTCCTAGACCGGTTGCCTAAACATGGTTAAAGAGCCCAGTCTGCCCTACTATTTATCCATAGCTGGAGGGAAAGTAGGATTCAGACATTTCCCAAGGGTATTAGCGCTAAGTGAAATGCAATTACCACAACCAGGATATATATATATATATATATTATATAATATATATATATATATATTTGTGTGTGTGGGAGTGTGTGTGTATGTGTGTGAACATGTATATGGAAGAATCTAAAGATGCATAAATCCCCTGAGCATGTATATATCTATCTATCTATCTACAAATATGTTTCTATGCACACACAGCCTAACACACACAGCCGCACAGACACCTATATATATATATATATATATATATATATATATTGTATATAACATATATACGCGCATATATATATATATATATATATATATATATATATATATATATATATATATATATATATATATATTATATAGTGAAGAAATTTTGGGAATCTTTCACACGGACGATTATACGTTCAAGTGTACGTCTACTTAGTCATACAATTTATGGATTTAATCAATGATAGTTTACTTGTGTCTATGTATGTATGTGTGTGTATGTATGTTTGTGTGTGTGTATGTGCATATATGTGCGTATGTTTGTAAGTGTGCATATGTCTGCGTGTGTTTATGCACTGACGCGCACGCGTACGTGATCTTGTGTGTGTGTGTGTGTGTGTATGTGTGTGTGTGTGTGTGTGTGTATGTGTGTGTGTGTGTGTGTTCGGCTCGTTTAGCGTAATTATAAAAACCGAAAGTATTTATTGAAAAATAAATTCTGAACAAATTAAAAAACAAAAACAAACAAAAAAACAAACAAAAAAGCAACAGCAATAAAATGAACAACAAAACAAAACAAAACAGAACAAAAAACATCTTTCGACAACAACAAAAGGGCGTTCCCGTCTTTAGTTGTGTGTTTTAGAAGAAAAGTCAAATCTGAACACAAAACATATGAAAATCAATCTACAATATGGTTAAGCAGAACTCAAAATGAACTGAGTCGAAAAAGAAAAAAAAAAAAAGAAAGTAAATTGTAATTTAATACTATACTAACAAATGAGAAGAAAAAATCATTTTCTTGAACGTACTTTAGGAAGTAATCTACTAAATGACCAGAAATGAATTTCATTCTGTCTCTGCTTGTCTGCATATCATTGCTACTTAGCCGCACAGGTCCCCGTGCTATCCTTGTGCTGTAAAGACAAGGGCCGGTATCGAAACAGGAACCTTGTGGTTCCTAGGCGGACGCTCTACCGACTGAGATATGAGTGTATGTGTATGTGTGTGTGTGTGTGTGTGTGTGTGTGTGTGTGTGTGTACGTGTGTGTGTGTGTGTGTGTGTGTGTATAAATTTAATGTATCACTGTTGATGTAGGATTTTCGGTTCCTATGTCCAGTGTCCAGTGGCTTTGGACCGGTCAAATAATTAACAGTGTTGAATCAAGGGGCTATGTCCCCAGGCAATAGCTGCCACCTTGATTTAAAGGGACAAGGTTGGGTTGATAGTCCAGTGCCTGAGGCGCCAGCCACCCCTGGTAAGGAATGCTGACGGGATCAACGCATTTTTTGTGCCAACCACCCATGAGCTTCGGCTTTTGGGTGGGCCCACATAAAAATGTCCTTGTGTAACGCCCTCATAAGTGGGATGGACCTGATTGCGGTTTAAACATTTTCGGACATACTGTTTTTGATCCAACCAACATGAAGAAGGTACTATGAATATATATATATATATATATATATATATATATATATATATATATATATATATATATAAAGTGGTTTTCAAAGTGTGTGTTTTTTCAGATTTCTTGCTGAACAATATCCAAAATATATATATATATATATATATATATATATATATATATATTATATATATATAGTCATTCACAAACACCATATTTCGACGTATCAAGTCGTCTTAGTGTGGCTAGACGTTTGCAGGCTACCTCCAGCTGGGATGGAACCCAATCGATTTATCATCAATCAGGTTTCTTAACTGTTTTTATTTTAATTTATATCAATATTTACTGTTTTCTGCCGCTGTAGTGGTTTGGAACATCCTACAGCCACATTCAGTCCTTCCTCGTTCAATTATTACACTGTTGTAAATCCGCAGGTCCTGCCAGTTTCAAAATTTAACATACATTAAAAGATAGATTTTAAATATCTTCCTATATTCTGGACCTGATTGCGGTATAAACATTTAACGGTTTTTATTTTAATTTCAATTTATTCAATTATTATACTGTGGTATATCTACAGGTCCTGCTAGTGTCAATAATTGATATACATTCAAAAATAGATTTTAAATATCTTCCTATATTCTGGACTTAATTGCGTTTTAAACATTTAACGGTTTTTATTTTAATTTCAATTTATTCAATTATTATACTGTGGTATATCCACAGGTCTTGCTAGTTCCAATAACTAATATACACTCAAAAATAGATTTTAAATATCTTCCTATATTCTGGACCTTATTGCGGTTTAAACATTTAACAGTTTTTATTTTAATTTATATCATCATTTACTGTATTCTGCCTCTGTAGAGATTTGGAACAACCTACTGCAACGGATGGATAACGGATGTATTTCCTATCGAAGTCGGATGCCGAAAAATTATTACCAACTCAACCTTGGCATTTTTGTCTAAACTTGGACTTTCTCCACCAGACAAGAGGAAATACATAAAAAAAGATCCAGGATAAAGCTCTAACCGCATCAGCGTGGATATGGCAATCCTACAATGTGATATGAAACCAACAAAGTCTGGTGGTATCGTAATGATACTGCTGGGGTGCTTTGGGTTAGTGGTAATGATGCTTCAGCCCCGAAAACTTGCCTGAACCTAGAGTCATCATCTGCTGAAGGCTTTGTTGGTTGCAATG
>CM042179.1:5826714-5834214 GCA_023376005.1 Doryteuthis pealeii | reverse complement strand
TAAAATATATAATATAAAATAGATAATAATAATAATAATAATAATAACATAATACATATATATATATATATTTCAAAAGAAAGAGAAAAGGTTTGCGCCCCCTAGACGCAAGTATTTAAGTTTTAATGTTATAAAATATTATATTAAATTAGAAGAAGAAGAAGAAGAAGAAGAAGAAGAAGAAGAAGAAGAAGAAGAAGAAGAAGAAGAAAGAAGAAAGTTATGGAATATGAATGTGAAAGTGATACCAATTGCAGTTGGTGCACTTGGAACGGTACCAAAAGGATTGGAAAAGGGTATATAATAATAATAATAATAATAATAATAATAATAATAATAATAATAATAATAAAATAATAACAACAACAACAATAATATTAATATTAACAGCAACAATACAACAACAACAATAACAACAACAACAATAATAATAATAATAAAAATAATAATAATAATAATAATAATCCGACAATATCTGGACCTTGCCAGAGACTGAAAAGTCATGGAATATGAAAGTCAAAATGATACCAATTGTAGTTGGTGCACTTGGAACGGTACCAAAAGGATTGGAAAAGGGTTTGGAAAGTTTGGAAATCAGAGGAAGGATTGAAACCATTCAGAACACTGCACTGCTGCAATCTGCCAGAATACTCAGAAGAGTCCTGGAGACCTGAGGAGTCCTGCTGTTACTCAGACTGCAGTGAAAGACCATCAACTAATGAAGCTAAAGAGCTAATATACAAGTATCATACTTATGATATTATTTTAATTGATTTCTGTATAAAATTAAATATAGGATTTCTTTAAATCGTTTTGTGGGGGTGGACTGAAATCGGTATCAGCCAGACAGCGAGGGAGCCTATCCCCTTTTCACTAGTGCTAGACGAAGGAGATTATTTTTGTATCTGGGGTGGGACGCCACTCCTGCCATCAGCTACTTACTTTACCGCACAGATCCCTGTGCTACTCATACGCTGAGCTGGCGATGGCCGGTATCGAACCCGGATGAGCAACGGCAAATAATTATTTATTAAACACAGATTTGTTAAAATCCTTATGCAAGCCATTCCCTGCATATACAATGTAAATCTTTATTTCTTAGAGATATATAACACGTATTTCAGTATTTTTAATGGATTAATAATTTGGACAGTTTTGAGGCAAATCTAATTCAGCTAGACTTTAATAGAGGGATCGTTAATAGATAAGATGCTAATTAAGATTACATAATGACTATTTCATAATCATTGAGAAATTAACTTGAATAACTAAAGAAATGGTGACGTCAGCGGTGACGTAGTTTCGGTTACAGGCATACACTTACATAATCATCATTATTATAAAATGTATATTTTCCTATTTCAAACCACTCACAGAGGCACTCTCACCACTGGAAGTGGTTCACTTACGTGTCACTTGTCCCACTCTCACTCACACACACGCACACACACACACTCATGTATATATATATAATTCATCTGAACACCGCGTGCATTAAAACCAAAGCAAGTTTGTTTTATTATAATTTTTTTTAAAACACAGATTTAACGTCATAACAGTACATCACGTGAACACGATCCACGTCACATAAACGTTAAACAAGCTACAGTTAAAAAAAAAAAAAACAATTTTTAGCATTATATCATCCCATCGCATGAAAACGCTTCACGTTTATATAAACGCTAAAAAAAAACTACTGGTTTTTAAGATCTCAACCATTTGACTCATCTGAGGATTGCATAACCATGAAACTTTAAGTTATGAGTCCAAATCATCCATAATACCATTACTATTGATTATAAAACTGCTCTGCTTTATTAGCATTGAGCACCTTTTCATGCCAATACTTTTCTCATTTATTCTCTATTCATTCTAATATATATATATATATATATATATATATTATATATATATATATATATATATTCGCATCTGATGGGTCGGGAGATTTAGACTATTTGTCTAAGCTCCCTGAAATAGACTATAATGCTAAATCTCGAAGTCTTTTGTTATTTCTTTACTCATATATTTGCTCTGCGACTCTAACATTAAGAGCACACATTGAGCTCTCAAACTGTGACTTGGTTTTGTTTAAATAAAACTCTTGTGTCGTAAGGAAGATTTCTTCTCTGGACTTTTGGATTATATATATATATATATATATATATATATATATATATATATATATATATATATATATATATATATAATATATATATATACATAGGAGGCGCGTGGTATAATGTCGTAGGAGATGGACTGTTCGACCCGAGTTCAAATCCTGGACAAAGAGTTTTGCATTTCACAAAGCACTAATACCCTTGGAAAATGTATGAATCCAACTATGCTCCCTCCAGCTATGGGTAAATAGTAGGACAGACTGTGCTCTTCAACCTTGTTCATGCGACCTATCTAGGAGAAGGAAAACTCTGAATTCAAACCCGTTAATGTCTGCTTAATGAATTGACCTTGTGTCGCACCCTGCTCGTACGGAGGGGTTGGTATATATATATATATATATATATATATATATATATATATATAATATAATAAATATAGATTTATTTTTGTCAATACAAATTATTTTCTACGATAACCCCTAGAAATCAAATATCCGCAAATCTAACGGTCTATTTCAGCGTTCCAAATGTGTTTTTTTTTATTCTATTCGACATTTCCAGAAATTCTATGTTGTTCCCCAACGAATTTTTCCATTCAAAATAATTTTCACTCTGATGAAGGTCGAATCTTCTCTGTGTGCGAAATATTTTCACACAGAATGAACTGACCGAAACACATGTGTAAGTGATATTGATTAAATTCATCTTTTATTATCCATTCTATTCTTTCTTTTCTTTATTCATTCTTCTCGTATTGTCGGATTTATTTCCAATTTCCATTTTTTACGCACACACTCACAAACACACACACACACACACACACACCACACACACAACAACACACCACACACATATATATATATATATTGAACAATCAAAGATATCAATAAACGAAAAGCAATTCATAGATTCATTTTACGTTCTAGTAATCTAGACTGGAAACTTACATTTTTAAGCAAAATTTAGCGGGGAAATTCCTTATAACTCAAAATAACTGTTTCCAGACATTCTTGGGTTAAATCGCCGGAATATATATATATATATATAATATATATATATATATATATATATATATATATGCGATCTGTCCAGGAGAAGGAAAACACTGAATTAAAACCCATTAAAGTCTGCCTTAAGAAATTGACCTTGTGTCGCATCCTGCTCGTACGGAGGGGTTGGTATATATATATCATATATATATATATATATATATATATATATTGAACAATCAAAGGTATCATAAACAAAAAAGCATTTATAGATTTAGACTGGAAACTTACATTTTTTAAGCAAACTTTAGCGGAGGAAATTCCTTATAACTCAAGATAACTGTTTCCAGACATTCTTGGTTAAAATCGCCGGAATATATATATATATATATATATATATATATATATATATATATATATATATATATATTATATATAGGAGCTGAGAAGAAGAATCAGAAGCAGCATCAAAAGGACTTTCTCTCAGAAGGATACCATATGTATATAAGGTAAATAAAATTAAGAGAAAAAACAACAACAAAAAAAAAACAATCTCCATCACCCATCCCTCAAAAAAAAAAAAAAAAAGCGCAACCCACCAAAAAATAAACCAAAACAAAACAAAACAAACAAAAAAGAAAATACTCGTGGATTGAATAATTATTTATTCACCTTCCAACCAGGGCTGAAATATGTTGTGTTTAGTGTGCGGAACCAGATGCTTGTGTGTCAATAGTGCCAGAATTTTTTTTTTTCAGTCTTGTCTCAGGTATCAGGATTTGAACCGGATACTAATACCATTATGTACGATGGGGTGTGGGTGGTACAGGAGAGAGGAGGGTTGGAATTATTTGCGTTTCAATGTAAATTTATTCATCATTTTTAGGCATCAAAAGGTAACAGACCCGTAACAGCTGAAATTTGATAATGACAATGACAAGGATACTCATCCAAAAGAATTATTTTGTGATATTAAACACAAGAAGAATTTGAAAAAGAACATACTAATGGATGGAGAAGATCTTGGCGGTAAGCATACGGAAGTAATTAAGAAAGAAACAAAAAAAAAAAAGAAGAAAAAAAAAAGAAAGAGAAAAAGAAAGAAAGAGAAAAAGAAAAAAAGAAAAAAAGAGTTATAGAAAATGTAATGAAGAGAAAAGAGAAAGAGAGAAAAAAGAAAGAAAGAATTATAGAAAATGAGATTAAGTTGGGAGAGAAAGAAAGAAAGAAGAAAAGAAAAAAAAAAGAAAAAAGTTAGAGAAAAGGTAATGCAGTGAAAAGAGAAAGAAAGAAAGAAAGATAGAAAGAAAAAGTTAGAGAAAAATAATGAGGTTGGAAGAGATGAAAAGAAAGAAAGAAAGAAGAAAGAAAGAAAGAAAAGGTTAAAGAAAAATAACGAGGTTGGAAGTGAAGAAAGAAAGAAAGAAAGAAAGAATTATTGAAAAATATTGAAATTGGAAGTGAACGAAAGCAAGCACGAAAGAAAGAAAGAAAGAAAGAAAGAATTAAAGAAAATAAAGTAGAGTTAGAAGAGAAAGAAAGAAAGTAGAAAAGAAAGAAAAAAGAGTTAGAGAAAATGTAATACAGTGGAAAGAGAAAGAAAGAAAGAAAGAAAAAGTTTGAGAAAAATAATGAGGTTGGAAGAGAAGAAAGAAAGAAAGACAGAAAGAATTATTGAAAAAATATTAAATTGGAAGTGAAAGAAAGTCAGAAAGAAAGAAAGAAAGAAAGAAAGAAAGAAAGAAAGAAAGAAATTAGAATAAAAGATAGTAGAGTTAGAAGAGAAAGAAAGAAAGAAGAAAAGGAATAAAAAATTTAAAAAAAGAGTTAGAGAAAAGGTAATACAGTGGAACGAGAAAGAAAGAAAGAAAGAAAAATTTTAAGAAAGTGTAATTAAGTGGGAAGAGAACGAAAGAAAGAAAGAAAGAAAGAAAGAAAGAAAGAAAGAAAGAAGAAAAAAAAAGGTTAGAGAAAAATAATGAGGTTGGAAGAGAAGAAAGAAAGAAAGAAAGACAGAAAGAATTATTGTAAAAAAATATTGAAATAGTAAGTGAAAGAAAGCAAGAAAGAAAGAAAGTGAGAAAGAAAGAATTAGAGAAAATATAGTAGAGTTAGAAGAGAAAGAAAGAAGAAAGAAAAGAAAGAAAAAAGAAAAAAGAATTAGAGAAAAGGTAATACAGTGGGAAGAGAAGGAAAGAAAGAAAGAAAGAAAGAAAGAAAGAAAGAAAGAAAAAGTTTGAGAAAGAGTAATGAAGTGGAAAGAGAAAGAAAGAAAGAAAGTTAAAAGAGAAAGAGAAAAGGATGAGGTTGGAAGAGAATAAAGAAAGAAAGAAAGAATTATTGAAAAAATACTGAAGTTGGAAGTGAAAGAAAGAAAGAAAGGAAGAAGGAAAGAAAGAAAGAAAGAAAGAATTAGAGAAAATATAGTAGAGTTAGAAGAGAAAGAAAGAAAGAAGAAAAGGAATAAAAAAAATAAAAAAGAGTTAGAGATAAGGTATACAGTGGGAAAGAAAGAAAGAAAGAAAGAAAGAAGAGAAGAAAGGAAAGGAAAGGAAAGGAAAGGTTAGAGAAAAATAATGAGGTTGGAAGAGAAGAAAGAAGAAAGAGGACAGAAAGAATTATTGAAAAACTATTAAATTGGAAGTGAAAAGAAAAGAAAGAAAGAAAGAAAGAAAGAAAATAAAGTAGAGTTAAGAAGAGAAAGAAAGAAAGTAGAAAAGAAAGAAAAAAGAGTTAGAGAAAATGTAATACAGTGGAAAGAGAAGAAAGAAAGAAAGAAAGAAGAAAGAAAAGGTTAAAGAAAAATAATGAGGTTGGAAGAGAAGAAAGAAAGAAAGAAAGACAGAAAGAATTATTGAAAAAATATTGAAATTGGAAGTGAAAGAAAGCAAGAAAGAAAGAAAGAAAGAAAGAAAGAAAGAATTAGAGAAAATATAGTAGAGTTAGAAGAGAAAGAAAGAAAGAAGAAAAGAAAGAAAAAAGAGTTAGAGAAAAGGTAATGCAGTGGAAAGAGAAAGAAAGAAAGAGAGAAAAAGTTTGAGAAAGGGTAATTAAGTGGGAAGAGAAAGATAAGAAAGAAAGAAAGAATTAGAAAAAAGATAGTGAAGTAGGACGAGAAATGAATAAATGGTTATACATAGGAGAAGGTAGGTGTGAATTGGCGTTGCTTAGATATAGCACACTTTGGTGATCTATTGGATAAATGAGAGTTGTATGGAATGTGGTTTGTTATTTACTAAGCTTTGCTTAGATATAGCAGATAGGCTTCGAGTTGCTTACAGTACCTGCTGTTGCTTAAGTGGTCACCCATCTAAGTATTGAACAGGCTCATCACTGCTTAACTTCGGTGATCAAGCGGCAGGATACGAGTTATGTGGAATGTGGGTTTGTTATATACTAAGCTTTGCTTAGATATGGGCGCACACGTCTCGAGTTTCTTACAGTACCCGCTGTTGCTTAAGTTGGTCACCCATCTAAGTAATGAACAGGCTCATCACTGCTTAACTTCGGTGATCAAACCGGGAGGATACGAGTTATGTGGAATGTGCGTTGTTATATACTAAGCTTTGCTTAGATATGGCGCACACGTCTCGAGTTTCTTACAGTACCGCTGTTGCTTAAGTGGTCACCCATCTAAGTATTGAACAGGCTCATCACTGCTTAACTTCGGTGATCTACCGGGAGGATACGAGTTATGTGGAATGTGGGTTGTTATATACTAAACTTTGCTTAGATATGGCGCACACGTCTCGTTTCTTACAGTACCTGTTGTTGCTTAAGTGGTCACCCATCTAAGTATTGAACAGGCTCATCACTGCTTAACTTCGGTGATCAACCGGGAGGATAAGAGTTATGTGGAATGTGCGTTGTTATATACTAAGCTTTGCTTAGATATGGCGCAACACGTCTCGAGTTTCTTACAGTACCCGCTGTTGCTTAAGTGGTCACTCATCTAAGTAATGAACAGGCTCATCACTGCTTAACTTCGGTGATCAACCGGGAGGATAAGAGTTATGTGGAATGTGCGTTGTTATATACTAAGCTTTGCTTAGATTATGGCGCACACGTCTCGAATTTCTTACAGTACCGCTGTTGCTTAAGTGGTCACCCATCTAAGTATTGAACAGGCTCATCACTGCTTAACTTCGGTGATCTAACCGGAGGATACGAGTTATGTGGAATGTGGGTTGTTATATACTAAGCTTTGCTTAGATATGGCGCACACGTCTCGAATTTCTTACAGTACCTGTTGTTGCTTAAGTGGTCACCCATCTAAGTATTGAACAGGCTCATCACTGCTTAACTTCGGTGATCAACCGGGAGGATACGAGTTATGTGGAATGTGCGTTGTTATATACTAAGCTTTGCTTAGATATGGCGCACACGTCTCG
>CM042179.1:5811714-5821714 GCA_023376005.1 Doryteuthis pealeii | reverse complement strand
CCTAGTGCCACATCTAAGCTAAGCTTAGTAAATAGTAGAAAGTTACTTGATAAATAGCTTAGAAAAGGCTTAGTAAATAACTATATCAGCCTGTAAAAATACTAAAAAATACAGAACATTTACGAAATTTTTACCCCCATCTTTATTCTACAAGAGATGATAGGTCAGTGGTTACTTGATCATGCACATTTTGATGGTGATTGATTTAATCGTTTTTTATAATCAAATCACTAAGTGCTGACTTCTAAGAATAAAGTACGTTGAAACAAATATAATCTGTTTGCAGTACTGAATATTAAGGTGTTAATGAATAGGAAATAAGTTGGAATAAATTGAAATGCATTCTCTAGCATTTAATCAGGCTGGTATAAATAAATGTTCATCATACACGCAAACACACACGCAAACACACACACACACACACACACACACGCACACGCGCGCACACACACACACACATATATATGCATAATGAGCATATATATACATATATATACGACATGACATATATATAGCATGCCCATATATATATGTGGGTGTGATCAGATATATATATATATATATATTTATAATATATCATATATAAATATGTATTAACTGTCATATATATATTATATATATATATATATATATATATATATATATATATATATATATATATATATATATATATAAGGTAATATCATATATATACATTTATGAAATAGCATAATATTATATATATATATATATATATATATATATATACATAATTACAATAAACACAAACTTATATATTCATATATATATGCACATAAATATATATATATAGATATACATGTAAAATGAGCATATATATATATATATATATGCTCATTTTACACATATATACATTAAAGGAATATATATATATATATATATATATATATATATAATAACACATACATGCGAATGTATATACATGATATTCAATGCATAAAATATGTGAGTATATCTATCTATCTATCTATCTATCTATCTATCTATATATATATATATATATATACATATAATTTGTGATAAAAATAATAATGTAATCAAATATAAGATAGATAATTATTACGTAATTATATTGGATTGTCCACATTGCTATTTTACTTATTTAACCATAATTTTCTTTACTTATAATTCATATAACTTATACCCTATAGAATTAATAATTTATATTACTTATATATTGTATACCTTATAATATTCTAATATTTACTTATTATTTTACTAATAATTATCATAAATAACATTAACATCGCACTTTGCATGACTGATTACTTACTATAAAAATGCGTTAGGAATTATTTTTACGAAAAAATGCGTAAGAAATTATTTTTACTATAAAAATGCATTAGGATTTATTTTTACTATAAAAATGCGTTAGAAATTATTTTTACTATAATATTGCATTGGAATTTAAAAAAAAAAATTTTTTTTACTATAAACATGTATTGGAAATGCATTAGGAATGCTTTTTATTAGAATAATGCACTGGAAATAAGATTTACTATAGAAATACATTAGAAATGGTTTTTACTATAAAAATGCATAGGAAATGATTTTTATAATACAATTAGATTAGAATTTATTTTTACTATAAAAATGCACGAGAAATGTTTTTTACTCTGAAAATGCATTGGAAATGATTTTTACTATAAAAATGCATTGGAAATGATTTTTACTATAAAAATGCATTGGAAATGATTTTTACTATAAAATGGTTACGAAATTATCTTGCTATAAAATTGCATTAGAAATGTTCTTGCTATAAAAAAAATTAGCAAATTATTTTTAAAAAGTCGTACATCCCATAATGTTGTGCATGGATACTATGTTGAAAATCATTTTGCTGTTAATTTCTTATAAACAGTAAATTATAATAAGACTATTATGAGCTTGAATATATAAAATATTTTTGTGGCATTTTGAACTAAAAGAACCATAATTCTTTCAGTAGTTATTGATTTTGTGAGACAGAATTGCTAACTATTGCGCTATGACGATTCACCAAAACGATATAAAACAGTGTGGTATCAAACTATCAACAAAGATATAGTAGCAGGTATTTAACCCAACTCGTTTGCGACGGGAAAAAAAAGGAAAAGTCGTCGGTGTGGCCTAAAGTCGGTATCAGCAATCAGCGAGGAAGTCCATCCATTTTCACTGGCGTTAGACGCAAGGAATTGTTTTTTTTGCGTCTGAGGTGGAGCACCACACCTACCATCAGCCTTTTCTCCTTTATCGCACAGATCCCTGTGCTTATCATACGCTGAGTTCGCGAACGCTGGTATCGACTAAGAACCTTGCGGTAAAGGGACCGAGTTTTGCGACGGGTAGAAGGTGACAAAAGGTGTAAGTATGGAGCTTTCAGCCGGGATTGAACTCGTTATAAAGATGTAATTGAAATAATCTAAAGAAATGGTTTGCTTTAATGTCTGGATACTTTAACTAGAATGTCATACACGTAATGATGAAATAAATGATATAAAGTAGATTGTGTGCTTCTCAGGCATGTCTTGATAATAATGACAACAGAAATAATAATATAATAATAATAATAATATAATAATAATAATAATAATAATAATAATAATATTTAATATCAACTGGAATACTCAGAAGAGTCCTGGGGAGACCTGCTGTCAATCAGATACCAGTGAAAGACAGCTAGCTAATGCGGGTGTGAAAAGAAAAAATAATAGTAACAGGCGCCTCCGTGGCCCAATGGATAAGGCACCGGCCTCCCAAGCTGGAGTTGCGGTTCGAATCCCGCCAGAGTAGATGTTGTTTTTAATTTCTCAAAGCTTCAAATATAATTTATGTCTTTGAGACTTGATGTCACTTAAATTCTAGGGGAAAAACATCAGTTAAAACTGGTGTGAAAAACTCGCAAGGAGAGAACTGATAATAATAATAAAAAATAAAAACAAAACGACAGACAAGTACATGGACCTTGCCAGAGAACTAAAAGAAAACTGTGACTGTGATACCAATCGTAATTGGTCCCAGGGTTTGGAAAGAAAACCGATAGAATTGGAGAACCGAGGCCATATAGACTACAACATTATTAAGTTCGGCTATAATACTCGTTGAGTCCTGGAGACCCAATGAGACGTACTGTCGCTCAGAACTCAGCGATAAACATCAGCTATTGTTGTTATGAAATTACCCAAGGATGGAAAATAAATAATTAATATATTAATTATAATGGAGATTGTGGTTTGTCTGTCTGTAACCGAAACTATATTACTATACAAGTCACAATTCCTTTAGTTATTTACATCATATTCTCCATGATTTTATTTTTATTTAAACCTCAATTATTAATAAAATTGTTTTACATTACTTACACTGTTGACCATATCTACATACTAATAACATGCAATTGTATTTATATATACAACAAAATAGAGGTTTACAGTATGAATGGAAGGCTAATTTGCATATTGATCTTAAAAATATTGATTTTAATAAATATATGCTTAGATTATTGATTTTCTAATTGTTTGGTTTTATCTTATTGAAATATGACAAAAATCTCTTCAATAAATCTTAAAAGAAATCCCTTAACAAGAAGAAATAACTGCAATTTATTCTTTACTTCCTATTTTAACTAAACAGGAAATTTTACTTCCTATTTTAACTAATTAGGAAAATGTACCAATGAAAGACGGGAGTAACGGAAAATGATGGAAGAGTTAGTTTCAAAGTTGTTCTATTTTTCAATATACCCCTCTGTTCAAAATCTTTTTATCTACATTCTTATTCAGTTTCATTAGCCTTTCTAATTTAATATGATATTTTATTATAAAATTTAACTAAAATACTTGCACCCGGAGGGTGCATATATTTGCTAGAATAATATAATAATTCAGACCCTCAATGTCTGGAAAGAGTCTGGGTGAATTGGAGATTAGAGGAAAAATCGAAACATCCAAATCACGGCATTGTTAAAATTGACCAGCATGCTCAAAAGAGTCCTGGAGACCTGGAGAGACTTGCTGTCACTCAGCCTCCAGTGAACCACCGGCCGAGGCGGGTGTGAAAAAACTCAATGTAGCGAAAATATTAATGATATAATAATAATATTAATAATGGAAATTATTAATGTATGGTATGATAATACTGATAGACATTTCTTATATATGATGGTGTTGATTATAAATTTTATGATGATGATGATGATGATGATGATGAAGATATGAAAATAATATAATGATAATGACGATTACGTTGATTGCAGTAACCTTGCTGATAATGATAATTTTTTTTTTTTCAAGTTATAAAAAGCTGGTCTGCAGATGATGCAGGAGTCGCCATGTCTATGCCACTGACTATACAACCACCACACTAGCCACTGTACTTGTATAGATCTCTTTTTTCAATTTCCAGATATTTCATTCCTTTCCTCCTCCCTCCCATCTCTCTCTCTCTCTCTCTCTCCTCTCTCTCTCTCTCTCTCTCTGTGTATCTATCTATCTTCTATCTAACTACAAAGACACTTCTCTCTCTCTCTCTCTCCTCTCTCTCTCTCTCTTCTCTATCTCTCTCTCTCTCTCAAACTTTCGCTTTTTTCCACACCTAAACGCTCCACATATTCCCACTATGAACTCTCTTCTTTATTTTTTATGTTCTATAATCTTCTTCTTCTTCTCTTCTTCTTCTTCTTCTTCTTCTTCTTCTCTTCTTCTTCTTCTTCTTCTTCTTCTTCTTCTTATTTCTCTGATCTTTTTTTCTTTCTTCTTATAATCTTTTAACTCACTCTTCCTTCTTCATGATTTTATCTTTTGCTTTCTTTCTTCACTTACTTTACTCTTCATCTTCTTCTTCTTCTTCTTCTTCTTCTTCTTCTTCTTCTTTCTTCTTCTTCTTCTTCTCTTCTTCTTCTTCTTCTTCTTCTTCTTCTTTCTGTTTTCAATTCTCTATAAAACTTTTCCTTAGAGACTGGTAAAGGGAAGCCAAAGGGTTTAGGAGATGGTGGACTAAAGCCAGTCCGCGGTAATTAAATGGGGGGGTGTGAGTAATTATGTTGAAATTGCCAGGCGAAGAGGAATATGCTACATATTCTGGTCTGTGAATGATTAAGAAAATAGGATTCCAACTTCATATATCATATATATATATATATATATATATATATATATATATTATATATATATATATATATATGTATATATATATGTTATATGTATATGTATATAATTGTATCTCCTCTCTCTCTCNGCAGACCATTACGTGAGTTCGATTCTCCCTAGGCGCCCATATCTTGGCCTAGTGCCACACTAAGCTAAGCTTAGTAAATAACTATGGACAATCACATGATGTAATGGTTAGCAAGCTAGATTAGCAGACCATTATGTGAGTTCGATTCTACCTAGGGCGCTCCATATCTCTGGCCTAGTGCACATCTAAGCTAAGCTTAGTAAATAGTAGAAAGTTACTTGATAAATAGCTTAGAAAAAAGCTTAGTAAATAACTATATCAGTCCTGTAAAAATACAAAAAAATACAGAACATTTACGAAATTTTACCCCCATCTTATTCTACAAGAGATGATAGGTCAGTGGTTACTTGATCATGCACATTTTGATGGTGATTGATTTAATCGTTTTTTATAACAAATCACTAAGTGCTGACTTCTAAGAATAAAGTACGTTGAAAACAAAAATAATCTGTTTGCAGTACTGAATATTAAGGTGTTAATGAATAGGAAATAAAGTTGGAATAAATTGAAATGCATTTCTATGGCATTTAATCAGGCTGGTATAAATAAATGTTCATACCACACGCAAACACACACACGCACCGCGCGCACACGCAACACACATACACACACACAATATTGCATTAATGAGCATATATATCATATATAACGACATGACATATATATAAGCATGTATATATGTGTGTGTGTGATCAGATAACTATATATATATATATATATATATATATATATTAATATATATTTCATATATAAATATGTGTTAACTGTCATATATATATATATATATATATATATATATATATATATATATATATAAGGTAATATCATATATAACATTTATGAAATAGCAATATATATATATATATATATATATATATATATATATATTTTATACATTTACAATAAACACAAACTTATATATTCATATATATATGCACATAAATATATATATATAGATATACATGTAAAATGAGCATATATATATATATATATGCTCATTTTACACATATATACATTAAAGGATATATATAATATATATATATATATATATATATATATAATATATATATAATAACACATACATGCGAATGTATATACATGATATTCAATGCATAAAATATGTAGATATATCTATCTATCTATCTATCTATCTATCTATCTATCTATCTATATATATATATATATATATATATATATATATAATATATATATATATTATATATATATAATTTGTGATAAAAAAATAATGTAATCAAATATAAGATAGATAATTATTACGTAATTATATTGGATTGTCCACATTGCTATTTTACTTATTTTAACCATAATTTTCTTTACTTATAATTCATATAACTTATACCCTATAGAATTAATAATTTATATAACTTATATATTGTATACCTTATAATATTCTAATATTTACTTATTATTTTACTAATAATTATCATAAATAACATTAACATCGCACTTTGCATGACTGATTACTTACTATAAAAATGCGTTAGAAATTATTTTTACTATAAAAATGCGTAAGAAATTATTTTTACTATAAAAATGCATTAGGAATTATTTTTACTATAAAAATGCGTTAGAAATTATTTTTACTATAATATTGCATTGGAATTTAAAAAAAAAAATTTTGTTTTACTATAAACATGTATTGGAAATGCATTAGGAATGCTTTTTATTAGAATAATGCACTGGAAATAAGATTTACTATAGAAATACATTAGAAATGGTTTTTACTATAAAAATGCATAGGAAATGATTTTTAAAATAAAAATGGATTAGAATTTATTTTTACTATAAAAATGCACGAGAAATGTTTTTTACTCTGAAAATGCATTGGAAATGATTTTTACTATAAAAATGCATTGGAAATGATTTTTACTATAAAAATGGATTAGAAATTATCTCTGATATAAAATTGCATTAGAAATGTTATTGCTATAAAAAAAGATTAGCAAATTATTTTTAAAAAGTCGTACATCCCATAATTGTTGCCATGGATACTATGTTGAAAATCATTTTGCTGTTAATTTCTTAATAAACAGTAAATTATAATAAGACTATTATGAGCTTGAATATATAAAATATTTTTGTGGCATTTTGAACTAAAAGAACCATAATTCTTTCAGTAGTTATTGATTTGTGAGACATAGTTGCTAACTATTGCGCTATGACGATTCACCAAAACGATATAACAGTGTGGTATCAAACTATCAACAAAGATATAGTAGCAGGTATTTACCCAACTCGTTTGCGACGGGGAAAAAAAAGTAAAGTCGTCGGTGTGGCCTAAAGTCGGTATCAGCCAATCAGCGAGGGAGTCCATCCCATTTTCACTGGCGTTAGACCAAGGAGATTGTTTTTTTTTGCGTCTGAGGTGGAGCACCACACCTACCATCAGCTTTTTTTCCTTTATCGCACAGATCCCTGTGCTTATCATACGCTGAGTTCGCGAACGCTGGTATCGAACTAAGAACCTTGCGGTAAAGGGACCGGGTTTGCGACGGGTAGAAGGTGACAAAAGGTCGCAAGTATGGGGCTTTCAGCCGGGATTGAACTCGTTATAAATATATAATTGAAATAATCTAAAGAAATGGTTTGCTTTAATGTCTGGATACTTTAACTAGAATCATACGCGTAATGATGAAATAAAATGATATAAAGTAGATTGTGTGCTTCTCAGGCATGTCTTGATAATAATGACAACAGAAATAATAATAATAATAATAATAATCTTATTATAATGGAGATTGTGTGTTTTTCTGTCTGTAACCGAAACTATATTCCTACTCAAGTCACAATTCTCTTAGTTATTGACATCACATTTTCCAAGATTTTATTTTTATCTAAACCTCAATTATTAATAAAATTGTCTTACATTATTAATACTGTTAACTATGTCTACATACTAACAACATGCAATTATATTTATATATACAACTAAATAGCGGTTTACATTGTGAACAGGAAGCCTAATTTGCATATTAATATTAAATAATCGAATTTAATAAATATGTGCTTAGTATTATTGATTTCTAACTGTTTGGTTTTATTTTAATGAATATAAGCAAAAATCTCTTCAATGAATCTTAAATAAAATCCATTAACAAGATAAAATAACTGTCATTTTATTCTTTACTTCCTCTTATAACTAAATACTTAAATTAGAAAAATAACAATGAAAGACGAGAGTGATGGAAGAGTAAGTTTCAGTTCTCCAATAAATTATTATTACTCTCTCTGTTTCAAATCTTTTATTATACTCCCTCTGTTTCAAATCTTTTTATCTGTATTCTTATTTAGTTTCATTAGCTTTTCTAATTTAATACAATATTTTATTACATTAAAACTTAAATACTTGCACCCGGAGGGTGCATATATTTGCTAGTAATAATAATAATATTTAATATCAACTGGAATACTCAGAAGAGTCCTGGGGAGACCTGCTGTCAATCAGATACCAGTGAAAGACAGCTAGCTAATGCGGGTGTGAAAAGAAAATAATAATAACAGGCGCCTCCGTGGCCCAATGGATAAGGCACCGGCCTCCCAAGCTGGGGATTGACGGTTCGAATCCCGCCAGAGCTAGATGTTGTTTTTAATTTCTCAAAGCTTCAAATATAATTATAGTCTTTGAGACTTGATGTCACTTAAATTCTAGGGGAAAAAACATCAGTTAAAACTGGTGTGAAAAACTCGCAAGGAGAGAACTGATAATAATAATAAAAATAAAAATAAAAAACGACAGACAAGTACATGGACCTTGCCAGAGAACTAAAAGAAAACTGTGACTGTGATACCAATCGTAATTGGTCCCCAAGGGTTTGGAAAGAAACCGATAGAATTGGAGAACCGAGGCCATATAGACTACAACATTATTAAGTTCGGCTATAATACTCAGTTGAGTCCTGGAGACCCAATGAGACTTACTGTCGCTCAGAACTCAGCGATAAACCATCAGCTATTGTTGTTCTGAAAATTACCCAAGGATGGAAATAATAATAATAATAATAATAATAATCTTATTATAATGGAGATTGTGGGTTTGTCTATCTGTAACCGAAACTATATTACTATACAAGTCACAATTCCTTTGAGTTATTTACATCATATTCTCCATGATTTTATTTTTATTTAAACCTCAATTATTAATAAAATTGTTTTACATTACTTACACTGTTGACCATATCTACATACTAATAACATGCAATTGTATTTATATATACAACAAAATAGAGGTTTACAGTGTGAATGGGAAGGCTAATTTGCATATTGATCTTAAAATATTGATTTTAATAAATATATGCTTAGTATTATTGATTTCTAATTGTTTGGTTTTATCTTATTGAATATAAGCAAAAATCTCTTCAATAAATCTTAAAAGAAACCCTTAACAAGAAGAAATAACTGCAATATTATTCTTTACTTCCTATTTTAACTAAACAGTTTAATTAGGAAAATTTACCAATGAAAGACGGGAGTAACGAAAAATGATGGAAGAGTTAGTTTCAAAGTTGTTCTATTTTTCAATCATACCCGCTCTGTTCAAAATCTTTTTATCTACATTCTTATTCAGTTTCATTAGCCTTTCTAATTTAATATCATATTTTATTATAAAATTTAACTAAAATACTTGCACCCGGAGGGTGCATATATTTGCTAGTAATAATAATAATAATTCAGACCCTTGGAACAGTCCTCAATTGTCTGGAAAAGAGTCTGGGTGAATTGGAGATTAGAGGAAAAATCGAAACCATCC
>CM042179.1:5794214-5801714 GCA_023376005.1 Doryteuthis pealeii | reverse complement strand
TGCAAATGATTTTTACTATAAAAATGCATTGGAAATGAGTTTTACTATAAAAATGCATTAGGCAATGATTTTTACTATGAAAATGCATTGGAAATGATTTTTACTATAAAAATGCACTAGGCAATGTGTTTTACTATAAAAATGCATTGGAAATGATTTTTACTATAAAATGCATTGCAAATGATTTTTACTATAAAAATGCATTGGACAATGAGTTTTACTATAATAATGCATTGGAAATGAGTTTTACTATAAAATGCATTGGAAATGATTTTTACTATAAAAATGCATTAGGCAATGTGTTTTACTATAAAAATGCATTGGAAATATTTTTACTATAAAAATACATTAGGCAATGTGTTTTACTATAAAAATGCATTGGAAATGATTTTTACTATAAAAATGCATTAGGCAATGTGTTTTACTATAAAAATGCACGAGAAATGTTTTTTACTCTGAAAATGCATTGGACAATGAGTTTTACTATAATAATGCATTGGAAATGATTTTTACTATAAAAATGCATTAGGCAATGAGTTTACTATAAAAATGCATTGGCAATGTTTTACTATAAAAATGCAAAATGTTTTACTATAAAAATGCATGGAAATGATTTTTACTATAAAAATGCATTAGGCAATGTGTTTTACTATAAAAATGCATTGGAAATGATTTTTACTATAAAAATGCATTAGGCAATGTGTTTTACTATAAAATGCACGAGAAATGTTTTTTACTCTGAAAATGCATTGGACAATGAGTTTTTACTATAATAATGCATTGGAAATGATTTTTACTATAAAAATGCATTAGGCAATGTGTTTCACTATAAAAATGCATTGGAAATGATTTTTACTATAAAAATGCATTAGGCAATGTGTTTTACTATAAAAATGCATTGGAAATGATTTTTACTATAAAAATGCATTAGGCAATGAAATGATTTTACATTTACTATAAAAATGCATTGGACATGTTTTACTATAAAAATGCATTGGACAATGATTTTTACTATAAAAATGTATTGGAAATGATTTTTACTATAAAAATGCACTGGAAATGATTTTTATTATAAAAATGCATTGGAAATAATTTTTACTATAAAGATGCATTGGAAAGTATTTTACGATAAAAATGCATTGGACATGATTTTTACTATAAAAATGCATTGGACTTGATTTATGCCAAAAAAATGCATTGGAAAGGATTTTACCATAAAAATGCATTGGACATGATTTATGCCATAAAATGCATTGGACACGATTTTGACGATGTATGGAGGCGCCCGTAATTTATTGGTTATCATCGCTGGAATGGACTCGAAGACCTGAGCTCAAATCCTAGACGTGGCTGTTTACATTTCACATAGCGCTAATACCCTTGGGAAAGGTATGCATCCAACTACTCTCCCTCCAGCCATGGGTAAATAGTAGGACAAATTCGGCTCTTCAATATTGGCTCGGTAACTGTTGTGTTGTGGAATCACTAAAGGCTGACTCACACGCAGAAGGTTTATTTCGGAGAAGAAATACGGTACACGGTTAAATACGATTAGTCATATGTTGCTCTTAACCTGCTCTTCCAGCTCTTAGAGCTTGCTACTAAATAATCCTTAAACGAGTCTATTTTGTGGTAGTACTCAAACAATGAAAGAGCTGACTCTGCAGCTAAATCGGCTCTAGATTTAATCCCTGACAAGTTCCAGATACCATATACTGACTTGAAACCTAAAATTAATAGATTCCTTCATACAAAATGGCAGCAACACTGGAATAACTGTATCCACAATAAACTCTTCCTAATCAAACCAACTTTGGGAGGCTGCAGACCAACTTTAAGGAAGTCTAGAAAGGAACAAGTCATTATGTCCCGATTATGAATTGGTCATACAAAACTATCACACTCTTATATACTCAAACAAGAACAACAACCACAATGTGAAACATGTCAAACACCCCTGACAGTCAAACACTTATGATGGAATGCAGATTTTTGCTCACATCAGAAACATTATTTTAAAGCAAACAATATGAAGGACCTATTTGAAAATGTTAACATAGAGGATATTTTCTCCTTTTTGAGGGAAATAAAATTATACCATAGAATATAGACATGAAACAAATCAATGTCATAGAGTATGATTCCCAATAATGCTAACACATTGTTAAAACCAATTACTAAATGTATATATATGAATACACAATATGTATAACAACCCAACCGCTAGGCATGATATAACCTTGGACGGGTTGATATGCCGTTAAAATTAATAAACCAAACCAAACAAGGAATGAAAAGGAGTGAAAAAGAAAGGAAAGCAGTCGCCACGGAAAAGACAGCCAAAAGGAAGGAGAGACAACAGCAACTCCAGCAAGTATCCCTATTTGTTTGCAATCACTGCACCAGAGATTGCCATTCAAAAATTGGTCTGTTCGGCCACTCACGCAGTTGCAGATAAAAAAATGGACACTACGCCATCGTCTCTAGTAGACGGAAGGATGCCAACAAACAAACAAACAAACAAACAAAGTCTGTCTACTCCGAAACACTAACCATTCTAGGAGAAGGAAAACACTGAATTCAAACCTGCTAAATAATAGGGCATTCGCTCTTTAAACATGACAACTAATCTGGAAAACACTGCAAATCTGCTACAAAGTAGGGGCGGCAAACTCGGCTCTTTCAATTTGGCATGACAACCAACCTGCTAAATAATACAAAAATCTAGGGCAAAAACTCGCATGACAACTAATCTTAAAATTTGCTGCATAATTTGGCATGACAACTAATCCAGGAGAAGGAAAACACTGAATCTGCTAAATAATAGGAATTTGGCATGACAAATTGAAACCTGCTAAATAATAGGGCAAACTCGGCTCTTTAAATTTGGCATGACAACTAATCTAGGAGAAGGAAAACACTGAATTGAAACCTGCTAAATAATAGGGCAAACTCGGCTCTTTCAATTTGCATGACAACTAATCTAGGAGAAGGAAAACACTGAATTCAAACCTGCTAAATAACAGGGCGAACTCGGCTCTTTCAATTTGGCATGGCGACCAGTCTAGGAAAAGGAAAACACTGAATTCAAACCTGTTACACTCAGCTTTAGAAACAGACCTTGTGTCACATCCTGCTCGTGCCGGAGGGTTTGGTAAATGAAATATATATATATGACGATGTATTATTAACCGAATAATATTTGACAGTGTCGCTAAGCAAGACAACTGAAACCGGTGTTGATGTGCAGATGGTTTCCTATTAAATCAACATAAACAATCATGAGGTTATATTGCTTAGAACGTATCCATTGAGCCATGTATTTATTTATTGTTAAAATATCCTGTAACATCCAGATATGTGGAAACAAATAGTGTGCCACCCAAGAAACCCGAAGCCTTGCTCTTTACTGACCAACTATATTTTAAAGTTCGGGGTCAGGTTTAAAGTTCTAAGTTTTCTTAAGACGGTTGAACTTTAAAAAAAAAGATTCTTGGTTTCTGACAGTTTCTCGCTCATTGCAATTAAACCGGCTCTATAAGTATGAAATAACCCCAGACGGGTGGATATGTCGTTAAAATCAAGTAAAACCAAATCTATAAAAATGAAGATAGGTGGGTTGGAGTAAAATCCGACAGTATGAGGTAAGGTAAAAGGAAAAGTGGACAAAAAAGAATGACTCAAACAAGTAGAAGTAAGAGAGAAATATTTCGTTCTTCTTTACGCGAAGAACATCATCAGTCTAGCTTTATTCAAAACAAAGCACTTTTTTTTGAATAAAGTTAGACTGTTCGGTCCTTTCTAATTTTCTGGCCATTTTTTTAATGTCAGTGTGGAACTGGTGTAGCAATCCACCAAAGGTTTCATTACGAGCGCTTTCGGCATGTTCATCTGCCATCTTCAGGTATAAAACTGATGGGATGTTTCACGTGTCTCGTTTTTAAACCAACGAGCAGTAACGTAGGAATTGGTAGTGGGAGGCAGTAAGAATTGGTAGTGGGAGGTAGTAGGATTTGGTAGTAGGTTCAAACAATGATAGCAGTAGAGATTTTTTTGTAAAAGTGGGGTCACAAGTTTGTGAGAATATATATATATATATATATATATATATATATATATATATATATACATATATGCGTGTATGTATGTGTGTCTGTATTTGTATATGTTTGTTAGAATATATATATATATATATATATATATATATATAATATATATATATATATATATATATATATATATATGGTAAGATGAAGGAAGCAAATAGATAGATAAATACCTGAACCTTGCCAGATAATTTTAGAATATGTGGAATATGGGGGTGAAAGTGACACCAATTGTAGTTCGTGCACTTGGAACAGTCCCAAAAAGCTTGGGAAAAAGATTGAAGGAACTGTAAATCAGAAGAAGAATTGAGATCATCCAGACAACTGCATTACTTCAATCGGCTAGAATACTTAGAAGAGTCTTGGAGACCTGAGGAGACCTGTTCTCCCTCAGACTCTACTGAAATCCTGAAATATGTGTTATATATCTAGGAAATAAAGATTTACATAGTATATGATCATATTGATTTGCATAATGAGTTTAACAAAACTGTGTTTAATAAATAATTATTTGCTGTTACAGATATTACTATCATATTATTCTCAAACGTATTAACAATAACTATATATAATTGTATATAGAAATCAATTAAAATAACACTAAAATAAGTGTAATATTTTAATATTCATTCTTATTTAATTTCGTTAGTCTTTCTAATTCAATATAATATCTTATTATATTAAAACTTAGATACTTGCGAACCAGAGGGCGCATATTCTTGCTAGTCTTTTAAAAACATGTTTGGAAAATCTTAGAAATGCTTTCGAAGTTTAGGTAGAAAATTCCTTGATGCGAAATTCTGAGTGTTATGGAGCGGAAGTTAAACGGTGTGAAGCGGGGGCGCAAGGGAATTTATGGGTCACGCTTAATCTTAACTTTACGATGTACGGAGCCAGTTTAACTATTATTAATTCCACTCTCCCTCTCTTCATAAGCTCTCTCTCCCTGTCTCTCCCTTCCTGTCTCTCCTCCCTCACCCTCTCTCTCTCTCTCTCTCTCTCTCTCTCTCTCTCTCTCTCGCTCGCTCGCTCGCTCGCTCGCTCGCTCACGCTCTCTAATCTACAATGATGGGCTGAAATTTTCATAGGCTGAAACGTTGTTACGATGACGTCATATCTGATGCTGATAACTTTTTGACCAATGGATTCCAATGCACTGCAACACCGATGAAAAGAGTGTTTGGATTGCAAGAGGGAAAATGAAGCGTATTTTCTATCCTATAGATTTGTCAGAACTTTTTCCTCTTCTTCATTGTTATATACGCAACGTTTCGGCTGATGTGTCCTTCGTCATTCTTCACATGTGTGCTTCTTCATTCTTTCTTGTCGAACGCGGGAACTTTCTTGTCGAACTCGTGAGTCCCCATGTCTTAATCAGGAGCCTTCGCGGAACTTCCACCGATTCCTTTATCTAATCAATTGGAGTAGATAGTTGGACACATGGCGTAACAGAAATAAGAGTTGACTTAGTACAGTTCTTAGTGACAACCGTCTGGAGTGCAATGCTATTAGTTAAGATGATAAAGTTTTTACTTAACATTGTTTTACTATTTATAACACCAGTGCATATATGATGTACAAATATAAATAGTAAAGCAAGTTTCATAAGAACTTCATTATTTTCTGTATCAGTGGTTAGTTTTTAGTATGTTTGGAATATCCAAGTAAACACAGTAAGCTACACCAAGGTCTAGACTACATTGTTTATTTATGGTATTATAATAGTTTTGAAAGTATAAGTGTTTGAAATGTTTTCTCTTTATGTCATTGGATTTTGAAAAAAATATTTTTGTAGGGTAACATATGCAAAAGTTAGGGGTTGTTTATTACAAGTAAATATGATAAAAAAAGAACTTTTTGTAGCTAAAAAATTATGTGTCCTTTATTGTCATTCATTACTTGAATATTTATAATTTTTTTTGTTTGTTTGATTTGATGCAAGTTGAGATGTTAAAAACTTTCACTGGTTCTTAATACTTTCACTGGTTTAAATACTTTCTTTCACTGGTTTAAATACGTTCTTTCACTGGTTTAAATATTTTCTTTGGCTGGTTTAAATACTTTCTTTGACTGGTTTAAATACTTTCTTTGACTGGTTTAAATACTTTCTTTCACTGGTTTAAATACTTTCTTTCACGAGTTTAAATACTTTCTTTCACTGGTTTAAATACTTTCGTTCACTGGTTTAAATACTTTCTTTCGCTGGTTTAAATACTTTCTTTCACTGGTTTAAATACTTTCATTGGTTTAAATACTTTCTTTCATTGGTTTAAATACTTTCTTTCACTGGTTTAAATACTTTCTTTCATTGGTTTAAATACTTTCTTTCACTGGTTTAAATATTTTCTTTCATTGGTTTAAATACTTTCTTTCTTTCGCTGGTTTAAATACTTTCTATCGCTGGTTTAAATTTCTTTTACTGGTTTAAATACTTTCTTTCGCTGGTTTAAATACTTTCTTTCGCTGGTTTAAATACTTTCTTTCACTGGTTTAAATATTTCTTTCATTGGTTTAAATACTTTCTTTCGCTGGTTTAAATACTTTTCTATCGCTGGTTTAAATTTCTTTTTACTGGTTTAAATACTTTCTTTCACTGGTTTAAATACTTTCTTTCACTGGTTTAAATACTTAACATAACGTAAAATCTGTACCCGGTCATGGTTAATGAAATTATAACAATGTACCGCAATAGATTGAATAAAGGGTTCAATTCAATGTCCCGTGAAGGCTCCGGATTTCATAAACCTAAAGTCTCCCCAGTTCTACAAGAAAGTTCCCGAGTTCGAGAAGGAACACCTAAAGAAGGTCGGAGGGCGTATCGGCCGAAACGTTGTGTAAATAACCGTAAATATATACGCAACAGTCAGAAAAATTTAGATAATATAAATCATCAAGCCCCATCTAAAAATTAAGAAAAAAACATTATTTTGCAATATTCTATGATAGCATCTTGGTCATCCTATGAACTTTTCGGTCGACTCTTATATCTATCTATCTATCTATCTATCTATCTATCTATCTATCTATCAATCTATCTCAGTATGCTAATTATCTATCTTTCTATCTCAGTGTGTTCTTGATCTATATATCTATCAGTCTGTTCATATCTATCAATCTATCTATCTCAGTATCTTAATTATATATGTATCTATCTAGCTATCTGGCTATCTATGAGTAGATTCATGATCTTTTTATCTATATTAGTATGTTAATTATCTATCAATCTATCTATCTATCTCTGTATGTTAATCATCTATCTATCTATCTATCTATCTATCTATTATATATATATATATATATATATATATATATATATATATATATTCATGATCTATCTATATTAGTATGTTTGTGATCTATCTATCTATCTATCTATCTCTATGTTATCTATCTA
>CM042179.1:5786714-5789214 GCA_023376005.1 Doryteuthis pealeii | reverse complement strand
CGGTACCAAATGGCTATGAAGGGGTACTCAATACTCCCCAGAGTTTTGTTTTATATATATAATAAAAAAAAATTCATTATATCCCATTTTCATAATAACTAATTATCTTCAAAATATTTTCAATTAGAATATTTTAAAGTCCAAAACGAAAAACTTAGAAGATATTGAAGAATTTTGTGAAATGAACCTCTGAATAAATCAATGTATAATTGTAACAATACCCAATGCTTTACTATCAAGATCATTATACTTTTTACATATTGATCTCTTTAGCAATAGCTCATAAAGCAAACATATCAATCGTTGTAATAATTAAATTAACATCCTGCGGTATATCCACAGGTCCTGTTAGTTTCTATTTAGATCATTAAGAAGAAGATAATGTCAGAGAATGGCGTTGTTGTTTTGAAACCCATAATTGATTCATTTATACTGAGGATTATTCACCTCATCCTCACGAAGTCAAAGTATGACAATATATCGTTTCATGTGGCAATATTTTGCTGATATTATACCCAACCCCTTCCAAAGGATCAGGACGTGACACATTTCAAATTTCAGAGGAGTTTAACAGGTTTGAAATCTCTTAGACCGGTTGCCATACCATAGTTAAAGAGCTCAGTCCGCCCTACTATTTACCAATAGATGAGGTAGAATAATTGTATTCATACCTTTCCCAAGTGTATTAGGTCTAAGCGAAATGTAATCGGGCTTGTCTAGAATCATACCCAACATTAAGGAACACAAAGGAGCCACCAAGAAGTTTCTTGACAAAAGGTCACGTTCTGCTTAACACAAGGGGTCTCGGCTGGCAGTGGTCTTGCTTGAAGCCTAAGGATGACCACAAAAACCGTAATAAATGGCTATGAAGGGGTACTCAATACTCCCCAGAGTTCTAGACTTTGAACTCCACCATTTGATGCAGTTGAACGTCATATCCCGTACACTAAGAAACTTCACCTTTCTAGCAGATATATGATTAAAAAAAAAGATTTGGGGATGCCATAAGGGCAACTGTGACAAAACACAAGAAAGCTTTGAAAATCTTTGAGTTAAGTGGGAAATAAGAATTCACTTCAGAACTAATTAAAAATCACAAAAGAAAATTCATATCTCAATCTATATTTAACTCTTTAAGTAAAAAATAATATCGGTAAAAAAAAACCCACTTCAATCTAATTAACAACCTTTTCCACAGTATAAAGACCTACACAAAATATTTAAGAAAAATTCTTAAGCTAAGTTATTCTTGAAGTGGACATCTGGAAAAATACATAAAACCAATATATTAGTAATAAAAAGGGCCCTTAAATAAACTACAAAAACACAACAAGAGTAATTCCAAGAAATCCATCGGTAGACAAAATTGCAATCGTAAAATCTATACATGTATAGTTTGTGTGTGTGTATGTATGTATGTCCGGTGAAAACTACGAAAATTAAACAATTAACAACAAAGAAAATGTATTTATACATTCACTAGGTAAGGTAATTAAAAAATGAAATATAGATAGTAACACCATGATTTTTTTTTTTGCATTTAATATTTTAAATAGGAGACAATTTTTCTTTTCAGAGGTTTGCGTACTTTTTTCGGACACCCTTATAAGCCATATTAACGCAAGGTCTTCTTTTACATAGGGATTTTAATGGGGCATCCTGCTAGGGTCTAACTCGCGATTCAGTAATAAAGGATCTGCGAGACTAATTCTTTTGCCCTCCACTCCTACCCAGGCGATGCCGAGTAGCCGCTTCTAGTCTCTAATAAATAAATGTTTAACGTTAGCACAGATCTTATGCTCGTACGAGCTACAATTAGCATTGAGAGAACTTGATAATTATAATATCATAAATTACATTTTGAAAATATTCACATTTTACGGAAATAACCGAAATTTTTAGACACTATAGTTTGGGTTAGGGTTAGATTTAGCGTTAGTGTCAGTTTTAGTGTTAGGGTTTCCGTAATCTAATGCTATTTATACGTAAAATACGATTCTAATGATTTTGTATCTTGCGTGCTGTTCTGCATTTGAACCTAATTTGCTCACGCAAAATGTTCGTTTTTTTCTGTGGAATATAGTAAAAAAAAACTGACAAAGTCTAGATAACACTGGACGCAAATTCTTTCATCTTTAAAATGTTTAGCGTTAACTCAGGTCTTATGCTCGTACGAGCTACGATTAGCATTGATAGAACTTAAATTCTTTCTTGATTCATACACCTGCCAACACGTTTAAGACGTTAGGGTTATGGTTAGTGTTAGGTTTAGAGTTAGCGTTAGTGTCAGATTTAGTGTTAGAGTTAGGGTTAGGGTTAGGCTACTTCAGGAATTTCTGTAATCTAGAGCTATTTATACGTAAAATACGATTCTAATGATTTTATATCTTGCGTGCTGTTCTGTATTTGTACCTAATTTGATAACGCAAAATGTTCGTTTTTTTTCTCTGTGGAATATAGTAAAAAAACTGACCAAATCTAGATAACACTGGACACACAT
>CM042179.1:5756714-5781714 GCA_023376005.1 Doryteuthis pealeii | reverse complement strand
TAATACGTCATGGACACGCGCATGACAACATACGTGCAAGTACACAAAAAACGCATTTACATAAACATACAACACGAGAATACAGTTATATAAAAATACCATCATTTTCAAAAAAAAAAAAAATCATTTAGAAGGAAATGCCATAACTAGACTGCTTCAGTTCCAGTAATCTTTTGAAAAAGAGATATTATCTCGAAAATTCAAGAATTAAATACAGGTTAACACACAACATCATTAATAATATTATTTTTTCTTCACACCTGCATTGTGATAGCCTTCTAAATCAACCTCCTAACCAACTATATATATATATATATATATATATATATATATAATATTCATGTGTTTTAAATAAAGTCAATCTATATATTAATACTCTTAATTAATATAGTTTGCTATGTTTATTAGTAAAGAGAGCTCAATATCATTGGTAGAGCATATATTATATATATATATATATATATATATATAATATATATATATATATATATAGTCATCAAAGACACGTGTTTCGACTTATCAAGTCTCTTCAGTGTGGCTAGACATTGTGTGAGCTACCTAGAGTCGGGTTAGAAATCGATCGTTTCAGCGGTAGTCGGACAGCTTACCCTCTCGGCTATTATCACCCACTGAATATGAAGGGAATTTTAACTGTTTTAATACACACATCTGTATGTATGTAAAGGCCGCCATAGCGTGCTCCATCCCATTTTATAGGAGAGCGTTGCGTTTACGCTTTAGTTGGCAGCCATAAGCCAGATCCCCTTCCAAAGTGCTCAACCCCAGGAAGAGGGGAGCGTAAAGTTTGGTTAGCGGAGACATAAATTCAATGGTGCTTGGTAACCCAATTTCTCGCTTATGCGATTTTCAAACCAGGTGCACTGCTACTGAGCTCTTGGTTTAAAGATTGGGGAGAAATGGACACTTACCAAACAGTGTTGACTGTATGTCTACACTACTCTAACTTATTAATATATTTATACATTCATAAATACGAAAAAGTGAATGACGAACCGGGAAAAAATATTGAGTTAATCTCAATATTGCTGGTTGATATAAGTATTAACCAAATAAGTCAGTGTTATAACAAATGTAAAGTGCTCAATACGTTAGTAGAGCGGGTTTAGCATTACAGTCTGTGTTGAAATAACCTACTCGAGCTTCACTATAAGGATCAATTCCGATGAATTAATCAAGATATTTTGAACAATTCATCGGAATTGACCCTGAGGATCCTTATGGTGAAGCGTGATTAGGTTGTTTCAACACACTGTAATACTATATTCATAAAGAAGTATATATATATATATATATATATATATATATATATATATATATATATATGTGTGTGTGTGTGTGTTGTGTGTGTGTGTGTGTGTGTGTGAAGGATATATTTCGCTAGAGCTTTGAGCTCGGCATCTTCAGTCTTTTTATTGATTATCAAAGGTATCATACAAGTGTTTTATAGAGGGGGAAGTGGACAGGAGGGGTGGATGGGAGAAGAGGTCGAGTGGGTGGGTTAGTGTTTAGCGAAATATATCCTACATACGTTTGTCTGAATTTTGTTCTTTTGTTCCTCATATCTCTACTACATTCTGTCGGATTTATTCCAATCCTCTTTCCTCATATATATATATAATATATATATATATATATATATATATATATATATATATATATAGTATACGATTGCCGCTTTAACTTTTCCGTCGCAGTGACATCAGTAAATAATTCAAAAGTGCTCAATATATTAAAAATAGAGCAGTAATAATACTAATGTTACTATTGTTAGATGGAAAATAAAGGGTCTACCATGGTTTCAATCAAAAATGATTTCATTAACCAAGTTGATGTAATTCCTCAGTTAATTACATCAACTTGGTTAATGTGAGTGGGGTCCTGAATAGATCATTTTTTGATTGAAACCATGGTAGACCATTTATTTTCCACCTAACAATAATATTATTAGTATTATATATATATATATATATATATATATATATATATATATATGTGTGTGTGTGTGTGTGTGTGTGTTTATGTGTGTGTGTGTGTGTGTGTGTGGTGTGTGTGGACCGCTCCGTACGAATAGGATGTGACTCATGATCAATTTCTTAAGCGGAGTTTACACGATTTCAATTCAGAGATTTCCTTTTCCTATACTGATTACCTAACCAAGGTAAGAGATCTCCGTCAGCCCTAATAGTTACCCATAGCTGGAAAGAGAATAGTGGGATTCATACCATTCTTAAGGGTATTAGCGCTATTTGAAATGCGTGGTTACCCCACATTAAAAAGTCCTTGCGTCAATCCGGCCGGATGCGAAGTTAAAAAAATACTTAATCCTAAACAAAGAACCTCAGCTTATAGCTAAAAAAGAAACTACATATGAAGAGAATTGCGTTTCTTTCATAGTATGAGTGTATATTGTGTCCATTAAAAAAAGAAATCAACTTGCCGTAGCTCCTGATCTAATCAATATTTAGTGGTTCAAAACACAATGGCTTTCTTATGAGATGTGACTATTACTTTGCTTCCTTTCGCAAGTGAAGAAAGGAAAATTCTTTCTTTGAAAAAAAGAAAATCCACACATTATCTAAGCGTTAAAATCGTTTTTCTATTAGGTTATTGTTATTATATAAAGGAAAAGAGGAAAAGGGCGCAAGGACATTGCAGTAATTGTAGATTTGACGACAAAAGCGAGTTATACACTTTATTGTATTAACATTATCATCGTAGTTTTTGTATGACGCCGGGCCATTACGTTCTTCAGCCTTCCTCAACTTTGTTGTGTTGAGTATGTTTGTGTGGGACTATGCTATAATTGTAGAGTTGACAACAAAAGCGTTTTATACAATCTATTGTATTAATATTATCATCGTAGAGCCGGTTTAGCTTAGTCGGTAGAGTGTCCGACTAGGAACCACAAGGTTCCAGGATCGATACCGGCCATCGCAACATTCAGCGCATGAGTAGCACAGGCATCTGTGCTGTAAAGTGAGGAGTCGAAGGTATGTGTAGCGCTCCGCCTCAGACGTAAAAACAATCTCCTTGGTCTAGCACTTGTGAAAAGAGGATAGACTCCCTCGCTGTCTGGCTGATACCGACTTTAATCCACCCCGACAACTTTTAATTTTACTTTATTATCATCGTAGTTCTTGTGTGACGCTGGGCCAAATAATTATTCACCCTTCCCTAACTCTGTTTCCTTGTTTGTGCTTGTTTGACAATAATTTTCCCTAGGTTTAGTTAAGGTCCGGTTTAGCTAAGTCGATAGAGCACCTGCCTTTGTAATTGCAAGGTACCGGGTTTGATAACCGTCTTCGCCAACTTAGCGCGTGAGTAGCACAGCTTGGGTAATTTGATCGATCCGGTACAGCATCTGGGAGCGGACGGTGTGGCGCTCCACTTCAGCAAAAATAATAATCTACCTGATTTAGTGCTAGCGAAAAGGGGATAGACTCTCTCGCTCTCCGGCTGATACCAACAATAGGCCACCCCATTTTTTTACTTATAAAAATTATCTAAATTTTCGATATTGACCATCTTGATTAATTCAGTGGATTTAATCCTGAAGATTCTTATGGTTGTTATTTCTGTACACACTAATAATAATAATAATGATAATATATATATATAATATATATATATATATATATATATATATATATATATATATATATATATACCTCCCACTACCAATTATTACTACCTTCCACTACCAATTCCTACGTTACTGCTCGTTGTTTTAAAAAAGAGACACATGAAACATCCCATCAGTTTTCATGCCTGAAGATGGCAGATGGACAGCGCTCGTAATGAAACCTTTGGTAGATTGCTACACCAGTTCCACCCAGACATTAAAACGATGGCCAGAAAATTAGAAAGGATCGAACAAAAACTCGTCCGACAAGAATCGTCAGTACAGTTTAACGACACACACAACACACACACACACACACACACACACACACACATATATATATATATATAATATGTGTGTGTGTGTGTGTGTGTGTGTGTGTGTGTGAGTATAGATAAAAGGATATGAAAACAGCACAATATGCTGTTAAAGTCAAAAGATTTTATATCATATTCATAGCTAATATTGAACAATATTTCGATTTATAAAAATCATCTTTAGAGCTTGTTTATACTCCAGCCTTATCAATAGCGGAGACGAAAATAATATCAATTTAAAAAGAAAACATTGATGCTGCAAAAGGTTATGCAGAAGTTTCAAATATAAGCACATCCGCAACGCTTTTCTCGGTCAGCGACAGTTATGTATCTCTTATGTAACAGTTTTTGAAAAAAAAAGACATATTCCAAACTCGATGATAGACAAATTTTCCTTTTTTCAAAATGGATCGATTCTTTTTAAGAGAAGATTGAAAATGTCAATCCTAAAATACAATATCTGGTTTATACAACAGACGAGTAAAACTTTCCATATTACTCTCATAATTTCTACCTTGTCATCAAGCTATTTAGTATTATGTGTCATTTTGATATTTCGGACTGGTGTCCTTGATTTAATTGTAAAATATACATACATGACGTTTCAGCCAATGAAAATTCCGGTCCGGTCATCTTCAGGTATTTCTTCTAACCCTAAGGTGCAGACTGTCCCCACACCACTACAAGTTTTGAATGGGCTTGGTACTTTTGGAAGAATTCTAACTTTTAGTTTTCATTTGAATAACCCTTCATGGGTTATTCAATGCCATAGCCACCCTTGTAGAATAACAGTAGTGGTACTACTTAACCCAGAGCTGGGAGTGAAAGCTTTCATACCTTTCCCAAGAGTATTAGTCCACTACAAGTTTCCTGATTTTTTTCAGCCGAGCATAGCAATGAATCAAGTTGAGAAAACATTTTGAATAAAATATTAAGTTAATGAATTTATTAAAAAATATTAAATTTCAAATCTGAACCCGAAAGATGAAGTGCATGGGAACTGTGAAAGTTTAATGAAAGTAGATATTAGTATTGTCTGCGTTATTCTGACTATTGTCCCCATCTTCATTGTTATTTGTACAACGTTTCGGCTATATACCCTCCGCCTTCTTCATATATCGAATAAATAAAGGGTTAGGTTCAAAGTTCCGTGATGGCTCCCGATTACCACAAGAAAGTTCCCGAGTTCGAAAAGAAGGTTCCCGAGTCCGAGAGGTTCCCGAATCGAGAATGTTCCCGAGTCCGAGACAAGAAATACCTGAAGAAGGCCGGAGGGCATATCGGCCGAAACGTTGTACAAATAACAATGAAGATGGGGACAATAGTCCGAATAACGCAGATAATACTAATCTTCAAGCCTCATCTCAAACATTCAGAGAAAGTAGATATTAATTATCTATGACGTTTATAGATTAGACTTGATTTTGTAGTAATCTTAACTTGATTGATTTTGATTTAATACTTGCTTGCAAAACGCAAAGCAATCTTAGGGTATCGATTTCCTAAAGGAAGATAATCGATTTGTATAATTGAAACACTTACATCAATCTAAACTTGAACACTGACTGCTATCGCCAAAGGTGAAAAAAGACCCCCCCCCAAAAAAAAAGTAGAAAAAAAACAAGTCTGATACAAGGTCAGTTTTCACTGGAAACTAAATGACAAAGATCATTTAATCATTAACAAATTTAAGAGTTTTATAATTTGCTTAAAGCATTGTATTTATATTGGTTTGATCGTTGGTTTTGAAGGCTACCATAATGCAAGTCAACGAGGTAACTATGATGTTGTTCGTCTACCTTTGATTCATTTTCTTAATATTTCGCGATAAAGATCCCTTCGTCAATAAATCTGTAAATAACTAACCCATCTACATTTTTTTACCGGAAACTAAATATCATATACATTAGATAATCATTTATGAATTTCTAAATAATTAAAACATTTACTTTAATTCTGTAAATAAAATTTGAACTCTAACTGGTATCACCTAAGGTCAAAAAAGAATTAAAAAAAAGAAAAAAAAAGACAAGTTTGGTATAAGGTCCGTTTTCCCAGGAAACTGAACGACAATTAGTCATTAATAAATTTTTTGATAATTAAAACATTTACATTAATCAAAACGTGTACACTGACTTGTATCGACAAAGGTCAATATAGAACTAAAATAAAAAAGAAGAATAAAAAGCAAGTCTGGTGCAAGGTCATTTTTCACCGGAAACTAAATGACATAAAGGTTAGTTAATAATTTGTAAATTTCTAAATAATTAAAACATTTGAATTTATCTAAACTTGAACACTGACTGGTATCACCAGAGTGAAAACAGAACAAAAAATTCAAGTCTGGTATAAGGTCAGTTTTTTTTACACCGGATGTTAAATGACATACAGATCATTTATAGATTTGAAAATAATTAAGATATTTTCATTAAACTTAAACACTGACTGGTATCACCAAAGGTGAAAATAGAAATTTTTGAAATGAAGAAAAAAGCAAGTCTGGTATAAGGTCAGTTTTTCACCGGATACTAAATGACATAAAGATTATTTAATCATTTATTACATAACACCGGGTTCGTTAATGAGGAAATTCTTAATGCACTATCTTCAAACGATCGAAATTTTAAAAATGAAATAAAATGTCAAAAAAATATACAGATTAAAGTACGATTGTATTAATAGAAAAATCATCATTACGACGACTGAAAAATAGATCAAAATTATCCGGATTGATAAATGGCCCTAGGGACGTTGGAAATTCTAAAGGCCAACTCTTTGCTTAGAATTCAGAAATTAGGTTTATGAATATCGTATTTTCGTAGAAAAAAAATGCGGGAAAACTATAACCATTTTTCAAAAAATGTTGGAAATACAAAAGAACGAAAAATCAAGAGAAAAAAGAAAGAAAAAATGTTTCTTCATAGTTTAACAATGGAAACAACATTGTCTCGCGGGCATAAGTGTTTTTATTTATTTATTTATTTATTATTATTGTTATTATTGTTATTATTATTACTCCTTTTGAGTTTTTATTATTATTATTATTATTATTATTATTATTATTATTATTATTATTATTATTATTATTATTTGTTTTTCAAAGCAAATCAGCACGAATTAGAAACAAGGGAATCATTAATGTAAAAGTATTCAGTATAGGGATTTGCACAGTACAGGAATTTAACACTTTCCTACTTTAAGCCGTCCACAGTGGCTCTCCAACTACTGCGATCCTAGCGTAAAGCAAATTACAAAAAAACTAATGATTATTTCATTATAATTGAGTGGAAGGACTCACATTACAATGGAACTTTATTTGAATGTAATGAGTTCTGAAATGAATAGATCGTTGACTTTGTTGTATCCTATTATACTGGTAAAAATACCAAGAATATTTGGTACTGCCGTGGGGAAAATTTGGTAGGCAAAGAGTTAAATAAGGTATGAAACAAGGAAAATATTTCAAAATAATACAAAGCATTTTGTAACTTATTGTTATATATATATATATATCCCAGCCCCTCCGCACGAGTAGGATGAAGCACAAGGTCAATTTCTTAAACGGGATTTAACAGGTTTGAATTCAAAGATTTATAAACATATCTTATATCTTAATATAATGAGTGCTGAAATGAATAGGCAAAGAGTTAAATAAAAGTTACTGAAATGAATAGGCAAAATAAAAGTTAGTGAAATTAATAGTCAAAATAAAAGTTACTGAAATTAATAGTCAAAATAAAAGTTACTGAAATGAATAGGCAAAATAAAAGTTACTGAAATGAATAGGCTAAAAGTTAAATAAGGTATGAAACAAGGAAAATATTTCAAAATAATACAAAGCATTTTGTAACTTATTGTTATATATATATATATATCCCAACCCCTCCGCACGAGTAGGATGAAGCACAAGGTCAATTTCTTAAGCGGGATTTAACAGGTTTTGAATTCAAAGATTTATAAACATATCTTATATCTTAATATAATGAGCTGAAATGAAAGGCTAGGCAAAGAGTTAAATAAAGTTACTGAAATGAATAGGCAAAGATATAAATAGTACTGAAATGAATAGGCAAAGAGTTAAATAAAAGTTACTGAAATGAATAGGCAAAATAAAAGTTTACTGAAATGAATACGCTAAAAGTGAATAGGCAAAATAAAAGTTACTGAAATGAATATAGGCAAAATAAAAGCAGTTACTGAAATGAATAGGCAAAATAAATTACTAATGAATAGGATGGCAAAATAAAAATACTGAAATGAATAATACTGAAATGAATAGGCAAATAAAAGTTACTGAAATGAATAGGCAAAATAAAAATTACTGAAATGAATTAGGCAAAATAAAAGTTACTGAAATGAATAGGGCTTATGAATAAAATAAAAAGTTACTGAAATGAATAGGCAAAGAGGTTACTGAAATGAATAGGCAAAATAAAAGTTACTGAAATGAATAGGCAAAATAAAAAGTTACTGAAATGAATAGGCGAAGTTACTTAGGCAAAATAAAAGTTACTGAAATGGCAAAATAAAAGTTACTGAAATGAATAGGCAAAATAAAAGTTACTGAATGAATAAATAAAAGTTACTGAAATGAATAGGCAAAATAAAGTTACTGAAATGAATAGGCAAAATAAAAGTTACTGAAATGAATAGGCAAAATAAAAGTTACTGAATGAATTAAAAATGAATAGGTGAAATGAATAGGCAAAATAAAAGTTACTGAAATGAATAGGCAAAATAAAAGTTACTGAAATGAATAGGCAAAAGTTACTAAATGAATAGGCAAAATAAAAGTTACTGAAATGAATAGGCAAAATAAAAGTTACTGAAATGAATATAAAAGTTACTGAAATGAATAGGCAAAATAAAAGTTACTGAAATGAATAGGCAAAATAAAAGTTACTGAAATTAATAGGCAAATAAAAGTTACTGAAATGAATAGCAAATAAAAGTTACTGAAATGAATAGGCAAAATAAAAGTACTGAAATTAATAGGCAAAATAAAAGTTACTGAAATGAATAGCAAAATAAAAGTTACTGAATGAATAGGCAAAATAAAAGTTACTGAATAGGCAAAATAAAAGTTACTGAAATTAATAGGCAAAATAAAAGTTACTGAAATGAATAGGAATAGGCAAAATAAAGTTACTGAAATATAGGAAGTTACTGAAATTAATAGGCAAAATAAAAGTTACTGAAATAATAGGCAAAATAAAAGTTACAATAAAGTTTGGCAAAATAAAAGTTACAAATGAATAGGCAAAATAAAAGTTACTGAAATTAATAGGCAAAATAAAAGTTACTGAAATTAATAGGCAAAATAAAAGTTAGTGAAATTAATAGGCAAAATAAAAGTTACTGAAATGAATAGGCTAAAAGTTAAATAAGGTATGAAACAAGGAAAATATTTCAAAATAATACAAAGCATTTTGTAACTTATTGTTATATATATATATATATATATCCCAACCCCTCCGCACGAGTAGGATGAAACACAAGGTCAATTTCTTAAGCGGGATTTAACAAGTTTGAATTCAAAGATTTCCTTCTCCTAGACTGGTTACCAAGCCAAGTTTAAAGAGCCTAGTCTGTCATAATATTTACTCGTAGCTGGAGGGAGCGTATTTGGATTCATACGTTTCCTAAAGGTATTAGCGCTATGTGAAATGTAAACACTCTCGTCCAGGATTTGAACACGGGTCGACGTATCCATTTCGTACGATTCTAATTATTACACCAGGTGCCCCCAACATATTGTTATAGCATATTTCTTAAGAGTTACTTAGAAAATAATGCCTCTACCTTATTTCTACAGAAACTACAACAGTTTCGGGGATCAGTGCAATATTGTTGGATAGAGCAAGTTTTCAGCAAGATTCTTCTAGAGACTGAAAATTTTCAATAATGATGACCAAGTCTCTTCCACCCCTCTCTCTCTTTCTCTATCTATCTATCTATCTATCTATCTCTGGTTCTGTCTGTCTGACTCTCTCTGTGTTGTATAGCCGACTACTACCGGCTAGTGGACTTCAATAAATAACAGATACGTATATACAAAAATAGGACCCGTCTTTATTTTCTTCGGTGTGTGGGTGGTAAAGGGGCGACGAGTGTTCACAATGAAAATGCCCCAGCGGTTGGTGAGTGCGGCGACGAGTGTTCACAATGGAAATGCCCGAGGGTTAACGGGAGACGAAGTTATCTTCTCGGCTGCTGCTGGGATCTCTCTCGATAAATACGCCTATGCATCTTTATCTTTTGATCTGGTCTTTACGACCAGATCAAAAGATAAAGATGCGTAGGCGTATTTACAATCCGCTAATATTCCTACGCCTTTTATCTTTTGATCTGATAACGGACATTTGTTATATATTTCTTTATCTTCTCCCTGCTTCTTTGACCGGAAAACCTCACTTCTGTTTTCCCCCCTTTTTTAATATATATTTGTATATTTCTCTTTGTCTTTTTGCCGGAAGCTTCCTCTTCCGGTGACGATAATACAACATCTGTCTCTGTCTCTTATCCAATCTAGAAAGACTCCTAAATATCTTACAATGAATATTACTCACGTGTTTATATTTTTTATAAGATGTCTGGTGTTGAGACTTATCTTCATTTTTATCTTTTATATTCAGGGAGTTCCGTCGTGGTGTAATGGTAAGCAAGCTAGTCCCGCAGATCCATTATTACTGAAAGAAAATAATATGAGTAATGCAACCACGGGTATAAGACCATACTGTAGATAACGTCTATGTAAAGAAAGGCATGGACCCGTCTGTTCTTCCTCCAGCTATAAAGGATATATATATTTACCAACTCCTCCACACGAGCAGGATGCGACACAAGGTCAATTTCTTAAGCGGAGTTTAACAGGTTTGAATTCAGAGTTTTCCTTCTCCTAGACTGGTTACCTAGCCATGGATAAAGAGCCCAGTATGCCCTGCTATTAACCCACAACTGGAGGGAGAATTGGATTCATACCTTTTCCAAGGGTATTAGCACCACGTGAAATGCAAACACCTTTGTCTAGGAATTGAACTCGGGGCGACGAGTCCATTTCCTACGCGCCTCCAAATAAATAAATAATAGAACAGACTGGGTTCTCTTACCTTGGTAAAGCAACTAGTTTAGGAAAAGGAAAACTCTGAATTCAAGCTAGCAATACCCCGCTTTAAAAATTGACCTTTAGTCATACCCTGCTCGTGGCAGAGGATTTGGGTAAATTCATAAACATGCAAGCATATCATCTTCAACAAGTAGATGGTTGGTTTTTGTTTAATGGCATATCAACCTCTGTGGGTTATTTAATGCAAAATCAGTCATTGTAGAAGAACAGTAGTGATACTATTTAACTCCTTGCTGTGTGTGTGTGGGGGGAAGGTTCCTACTGTTCTCATGAGTATTAATCCAAATGTTCACGTTATATCAATCGTTCAATTCTCTGGAAAGTTTCAAGTATTTGTCTATCTTTTTTATTCTGTACTAGTACAAAATGAAAAACGCCACCCGGGTGATGTAAAAATAGATTTTTGAAACATATTGCCTGAGGGGTGGGAGTAAAAAATTCAATGTCAGCGAGTGTGTACCCTAAGTAAGTAAAATCATCAAATTCATTACAGGATTAAAAAATAAAACAATTTGAAATGTAAACTTTAAATATGTATTAAAATAAAACAAACTATATATAGATATATAATACCAGTCATGTATTTATTAAAACTTGTTTTAAAAAACAATGAGGACTGTCTAATATTGCATATTCAAATTTGAGTGTATTTATTCTATGTTATGACGATTTTGAGTAATGTGACGTAAACAGTGGCGTAATTTTTGTTACAGACAAAAACCGGAAGCGAATCTCCATTACTAATAGATTTTTACATTTTTAGTCTGCAGTCCACCGGAATGACAAAAATGATAAGATGTCACTTTCCTTTTCCTTATTAATTAGCAGTGGTCTTCTTACCGTGATTGAGTGATCCATCTGTATCTCAAAATTCCAGAGAATTTGAAACTGTTTATTCTATATGACATGTTCTGGTTTATGCATATAACATTTGGTAGTTTGGTCAAAATTTAATTCCTTGCACAATTTCGTTTGGTACTAACGTAGAATAGCGCGCAAAAGATAATATCATTAGATTACGTATAAAAAGCATTACATTTTATGGTACAAATGCAGAATAGCGCGCAAGAGATAATATCATTAGATTACGTATAAAAAGCATTACATTTAATGGTACTAATGCAGAATAGGCGCACAAGAGATAATATTGTTAGATTACGTATAAAAAGCAATGCATTTCACGAAAATACACGAAACCTTTGGAACGCTAGGATTAGGGTTAGTGTAAGGGTTAAGGTTTGTGTTAGGGTTAGGGTTAGGGTTAAGGTCTCACTATTCCGCATTTGAACCTTCCGTTTTTCAAGTATCGATGAATGCGATTTTATTTCGCAGGTAATAATTCAATACACAGCTCGGCTTTCGCGTCAAATGTCATTTTGCCTGACTGCCGCTAAGCTGCAGTCGATAATAAAGCTTAAAAGATAGGATAATGACGGGAATATTCGCCCTTTACTGCTATAGCATCAACATCCACTCTAAGTGTTCAATTGATGTGTACTGGTTGGTGTTTTCAGTCTGAGTCAATACAGAATATTCAATATTCCCAACTCCTGTGTGCTCACAAGTGGAGAAACGGTGAAAAAGATAAGTAATAAGTAATAAGTAGGGTCCTAATGGTATTGTAAAATCCATAGTAGTTCAATAAGTTTGTAACAGGTGCCAATCACGAAGGAAAAGTCTGTTATATTTGTTATTTCATTTTTATTTGTTGCATTTTAGTCATTATAAAACAAAATTTCACAAATAAAACACACATATCAAACACGCATACACATAGCAAACAATTAAAGGTAATATATATATATATATATATATATATTAAATTTTTACTTGAAGGCACTTACAACGCATGTATCGCATAAAATTCGATACTTTTTCTTATAGAAAATAAACTTGACAAGTGTAATCCCAGTAAAGGATGGCTCGATGTGTAGAATACCGTACAGACTGTTTCGACTTTATTAAGTCTCATCTGATGAGACTTAATAAAGTCGAAACAGTCTGTACGGTATTCTACACATCGAACCATCCTTTGTTGGGATTACACTTGTCAAGTTCATTTTCTATAAGAAAAAGTATCGAATTTTATGCGATACATGCGTTGTAAGTGCCTTCAAGTAAAAAATTAATATATACTTTATCCGCAACGTTTCTAAATAAACAAACATCCAAAAATCTTATATATATATATATATATATATATATATATATATATATATAATATATATAATATCAGCTGTGTCTGAAGAGCACACACACACACACACACACACACACACACACACACACACACACACACAAACACACACACAGACAACTTCCTACAGAAGTTAACAGAAGCTAACAGGTGAAAGTAATAAAATAAACGGAAATTGCACTGTAATCAGATGTGCCTCGGGAACACACACACACACACACACACACACACACATAAATAATAAACAAAAAATATACTCCTTAATAAAACAAAAAAGGGTAGGCCAAGCCTGGAATTTTAATAAGACATTGCTGGACAGACAACACACACACACACACACACACACACACACACATACACAGACAGAACTTACACATACACAGTCGCAGAAAATTTGGAAGATATAAGGCACAAAACAGAATGGACAATTCCTAATAACAATTCCAGACTTTCAGAAACCTTCTGACGAAAAGATCTTTATCTCGAAATATTAAGAATAAATCAAAGGTAAACAATCAACATCATAGTTACCTCATTTTTCATTACACTTGCATTATGATAGCTTTCAAAACCAACCACCAAACTAATATAAACACAATGCTTCAAGCAAATTACAAAACACTTTTTAAAAATTTCAAAACTAAAATTATAAAAAAATATTGTAGTGCTAACGTTCTCAACAAGACATAGGTATTTACCCAATCCGTTCGGCACGGGTAATATCTGACACAAGGTCGCAAGTATGGGACATCCAGCAAGATTCGAACTCACTATTCAGTAATTATAGATCTGCGAGACTAGCTTGCTGATCATTGCACAACTATTTTACACTCTCTACAAGAGATATATATTTACCTAAATCGTTCGCAACAGGTAGGATGTGACACAAGGTCGCAAGTATGGGACATCCAGCGGGAATCGATCTCGATATTCAGTAGTAATTGATCTGCGAGATTAATCTGCTATCTATTACACAACGATGGAACTTGGGAAAGGTATGTATAAAAGTAATCTCCGTTCAGATAAGAGTAAATTGTAGGGCCGATTGTGCACTTTAATACGGGTTAAGCAGAAACAAAAGGAAACGTTGTTGGCCCGTCCTCTGGTGGGGTGGTTTCGGCGATGACGTCGACGAACAAGTGTCTTTGGAAAAAAGAGACTGCACCGCAGTCGCCCTCGTGCGTTCTTCTCGACTGTGCGTCCCGTTCTACTCGGCGGGGTGACGAGCACGAAGGACCGGCGACCGCGGCGTTTGCTCACCGCTGACCGCTCAAGCAGTCTAGAGGGAAAACTATGAATTCAAACCTGTTAAACACCGCTTTCAAAATTGATCTTTTGTCCACGAAATATTTTGAAACTAAGTAAGTGTTGTAGGAAATCAAGATGAGGCTTCAGGGGTGTGGAATGATAAATATTGTGTATTTGTGATTGACATTCATTTCCCTACATGGTGATATCCCCATGGCTGGTTTGCTCACCAGATCTACCCTCTTGGGATTACTTTCCCTGGGAGTCACCTGAAGGCTCAAGTCTTTAAACATAAGCTGCAGGCAACTGATGAACCAGGAAGATTTTTATTCATTATGGAATTGCAGTAATTCCAGGGGCAATGGCAAGGCAAGTATTGCGAGAATTCAAGATGAGGCTTCAGGGGTGTGGAATGATAAATATTGTGTATTTGTGATTGAAATTCATTTCACTACATGGTGATATCCCCATGCCTGGTTTGCTCACCAGATCTACCCTCTTGGGATTACTTTCCCTGGGAGTCACCTGAAGGCTCAAGTCTTTAAACATAAGCTGCAGGCAACTGATGAACCAGGAAGATTTTTACTCATTATGGAATTGCAGTAATTCCAGAGACAATGGCAAGGCAAGTATTGCGAGAATTCAAGATGAGGCTTCAGGGGTGTGGAATGATAAATATTGTGTATTTGTGATTGAAATTCATTTAACTACATGGTGATATCCCCATGGCTGGTTTGCTCACCAGATATACCCTGTTGGGATTACTTTCCCTAGGAGTCACCTGAAGGCTCAAGTCTTTAAAAATAAGCTGCAGGCAATTGATGAACCAGGAAGATTTTTATTCATTATGGAATTGCAGTAATTCCAGAGACAATGGCAAGGCAAGTATTGCGAGAATTCAAGATGAGGCTTCAGGGGTGTGGAATGATAAATATTGTGTATTTGTGATTGAAATTCATTTAACTACATGGGGATATCCCCATGGCTGGTTTGCTCACCAGATCTACCCTCTTGGGATTACTTTCCTAGGGGGTCACTTGAAGGCTCAAGTTTTTAAACATAAGCTGCAGGCAACAGATGAACCTGACAGATTTTCTTCATCATAAAATTTTATCAATACCAGAAGCAATGACTAGTTGAATATTGCGTACTTCAGGGTGTTTATTATTATTGGCATTTCAGTCTCGAAAGACTATAATATAGTTTTCGTGCCCCTGAAGTTACAGCGCCTCCTGTGACTGTAAAGTCCAATGTTTGAAAAACATTCGCGACCACAGAATTGATGAAATTTTATCAATACCAGAAGCAATGACTAGTTGAGTATTGCATACTTCAGGGTGTTTATTATTATTGGCATTTCAGTCTCGGAAGACTATAATATAGTTTTTGTGCCTCTGAAGTTACAGCGCCTCCTGTTATCGTAAAGTCCAATGTTTGAAAAACATTCGCGACCACAGAATTGATGAAATTTTAACAATACCAGAAGCAATGACTAGTTGAGTATTGCATACTTCAGGGTGTTTATTATTATTGGCATTTCAGTCTCGGAAGACTATTGCATACTTCAGGGTGTATTCTATTTCAAAAAGGGGCTTCCGGTTTTTATTAAATTAATTTTCTTTTATAAACTTGTTGAACACCATGACTAAACAATAATCTAACAGTGCTACGTATGAATATTACCCCGCTTCCGGAAGAAGGGAGGCTTCTATTTTCTAGTAGAAACCAGAACTTCCCCTATCTTTAAACCGTTCTTCGCTCACCGTACATGCGAACGTTTGTCGCCTGGTACTTCCACCACAAACATTGGGAAATCCATAGGCTTATATTGGGGTGCACAGAACACCCGGCCACCACTTCCACCTTGCGTGTGTCGCATCGTACATCCAGTCCCCATTATCACTTAGATGGTCAATAGAGTCTAGTGACCTCGGCAAGTCATAGTGACCATATGACCTTTAGGCACCCTTTTTGCGATCGATAAGGATATGTTTTTCACTTACACCGTCAAAATCCGGTTGTTTATTAACAGACGATTTTTAGAGTTTAAAAAGAATTATATCCATAACCCCTAACACTAACCCTTAACAAACAACCGGACTTTGACGGTGTAAATGAAAAACATGTCCTTATGAATCGAGATCGCAAAAGAGATGCCTAAAGGTCATATGGTCAACTAATTTTTAGTCCAGTTTCTAGGTAAAGACTTGTTACACCTTGCCTACCGGAAGATGTTAGACTGTTAACTCATGAGGGCATTGTACACTATAATCTTAAAAACAAAATGATGACAATAAAAGAACGTCAGATATTGTTCTTCCTTATTGTAAAATTAAATTTTAAATACCTTTGGGAAAGGTATGAATCCAACTACTCCCTCAAGCTATGGGTAAATATTAGGGCAGACTGGGCTCTATAACCTTGGTAAGGCAACCAGTCTAGGAGAAGGAAAACTCTGAATTCAAACCTGTCAAACTCCGCTTGGGTGGTCACTACTAGAATAAGCTCAGTCCTAATTAGTGATCTATTTCACTGTCTAAAGAGCCCTTGGTCACTACTAGAATAGGCTCAATCCTAATTAGTGATCTATTTCACTAGTCTAAAGAGCCCTTGGTCACTACTAGAATAGAATCAGTCCTAATTACTGATCTATTTCACTGGTCTAAAGAGCCCTTGGTCACTACTAGAATAGGCTCAATCCTAATTAGTGATCTATTTCACTGGTCTAAAGAGCCCTTGGTCACTACTAGAATAGGCTCAGTCCTAATTAGTGATCTATTACACTAACTAGCAAATATATGCACCCTCTGGGTGCAAGTATTTAACTTTTGATATAATAAAATATCATATTAAATTAGAAAGGCTAATAAAACTGAATAAAAATGCAGATAAAACGATTTGGAACAGAGGGAGTATGATTGAAAAATAGAACAACTTTAAAACTAACTCTTCCATCATTTTCCATTACTCCCATCTTTCATTGGTAAATTTTCCTAATTTAACAATTTAGTTAAATTAGGAAGTAAAGAATAATATTACAGTTATTTCTTCTTGCTAAAGGATTTCTTTTAAGATTTATCCCCGAGATTTTTGCTCATATTCAATAAGATAACACCAAACAATTAGAAATCAATAATACTAAGTACATATTTATTAAAATCAAATTTTTAATATCAATATGCAAATTATCCTTCCCATTAACATTGTAAACCACTATTTTGTTGTATATATAAGTACAACTGCGTGTTATTAGCTTGTAGATATGGTAAACTGTCTTAATGTTGTAAAACAATTTTGTTAATAATTGAGGTTTGAATAAAAATAAAATCATGGAGAATGTGATGTAAATAACAAAATGAATTGTGACTTGTATAGTAATATAGTTTCGGTTACAGACAGAAAAACCCACAATCTCCATTATAATAAGATTTAAACTTTGAATCGAATAAATATTGTCATCTATTTTTGTATTTATGTTCAAAACCAGAGAGATAATTCTGTCGCACCCTGTATATTTTCAGGAGGAAAAATAATGTTGCCATTTTTCGCCCAATGGGCTGGGGGTCCAGTGGCTTCGGCCCTGGATCATTACAAGTTAATAGCGTCGATCCCAGGGGGCTACCCCCCAGGCAATACCCGCCCCCTCTATTTAAAGGGTCAGCGCTGGGTTTATTGCCCAGCGCCTGAGGCGCCCCTTTGAGGGGGAATGCCGACGGGATCGACGCAATTTTTCACCTGCCACTCATGAGCTTCGGTTTGTGGGTGGTCCCACGTTAATAGGGCCTTGTGCCTAACCCGTACAAGGTAAATACAATACAATGATCTGAAATATCCAATTATATTAAAAACTACATTCGGTTAAAATATATTACAAAACCAATTATTAGTTCTCCTCAGTAACTAATTTTCAAAACCATTCTCTAATAAAAATACATTAACTTAAAAAAAAATGTACATCAAGCTATCGTACTTCCTAAAACCAAGTCCACAGCAAACAATAATTAGTATAAATATCTCCTGAATTCAGTATCATTCACAGTATTAATTTGAACATAAGGGGTAAGTCAACTGTATTTCTTAAATCTGAGTATATTTGGACACTTAAATTCAGCATTCATTCATGCTAAAGGAAATAGTACTTTTTATTTTTTATGAATTTTCCATTTATATTTTTCAATGTCCGAGTACTACTCTAACGTTTCCGGTGGAGTAGTACCATTTCAGTACTTGGATAATATTGGGAATTATTCATTGTCAAACTCCAATTGGAGTAGTACCATTTCAGTAATTTGGATAATATTGGGAATTATTCATTGTAAAACTCTACAAGGCTTAAAATTTGTAGCGAAAGAATAAAACTGCAACACTTCTATAAAAAAAAAAAAAAAGAAAATGCCAGGATGTATGGAATTCTTTTGGGACTGCTACATTTTGGTATAATAATAGCTGTTTTGATTGTATAAGATTCTACGTAAAATAAAATCCAATTATTTATGGTCTATAAGTACAATTTTAATATCTACAATTCTTAAGGAATGCACCAAAATATTGGCAATTATATATATATATATATATATATATATATATATATATATATATATATATATATATAGATAGATAGATAGATAGATAGATAGATAAAAGGTGTCTTACCGGTGAATATGGGCACGATCGTTGGAGGTGCACAGAATCCAGGGGTTAAGTCCGCGATAAAACAAATACAAAGTGCTCAATACAAAGTAGAGCAAATTTATTAAAGAAATGGATACACTAGAAACCTACTCGAATTTCACCATTAGGATCTTCAGGGCTAAATCCACTGAATTAATCGAGTTACCGATTTATTGCAGCCGATTACATCTTATTCAATGAACACACGTGTAATCGGCTGCAATTAATCGGTAACTCGATTAATTCAGTGGATTTAACCCTGAAGATCCTAATGGTGAAACTCGAGTAGGTTTCTAGTGTATCCATTTCTTTAATATATATATATATATATATATATATATATTATATATATATATATATATATATTCATCAACCAACCACCCCACGAGTAGACTGTGGCACAAGGTCAATTTATTAAGCGGAGTTTAACAGGTTTGAATTCAGATTTTTGCTTCTAGACTGGTTGCCTAACCAAGGTTAAAGAGCCCAGTCTACCCTATTATTTACGTATAGCTGGGAGGGAGAACAGATAGATTCATGTCTTTTCTAAAGGTATTAATGCAAACTGAAGAGGATCCTGATTTATTAGTATATATATTTACCCAATCTCTCAGCACAAGTAGGATGTGACACAAGGTCAATTTCTTAAGCGGAGTTTAACAGGTTTGAATTCTCCTAGACTGGTATAACTATTATTCACCCTAAGCATGGCCAGTTGGTCAGCAAGAATAAACATTGATGTTAAAAGGTTTACTTAATTAACTTATATGTGACATATTCGAGTAGGATGTGACACAAGATCAATTTCTTTAGCGTAATTTAACAGGTTTGAATTCAGAGTTTTCCTTCTCCTAGACTGGCATAACTATTATTCACCCTAAGCATGGCTAGTTGACCATCAAGAATAAACATTGGTGTTAAAAGGTTTACTTAATTAACTTATATGTGACATATTCGAGTAGGATGTGATACAAGATCAAATTTCTTTAGCGTAATTTAACAGGTTTGAATTCAGAGTTTTCCTTCTCCTAGACTGGCATAACTATTATTCACCCTAAGCATGGCTAGTTGACCATCAAAAATAAACATTGGTGTTAAAAGGTTTACTTAATTAACTTATATGTGACATATTCGAGTAGGATGTGATACAAGATCAATTTCTTTAGCGTAATTTAACAGGTTTGAATTCAGAGTTTTCCTTCTCCTAGACTGGCATAACTATTATTCACCCTAAGCATGGCTAGTTGACCATCAAGAATAAACATTGGTGTTAAAAGGTTTACTTAATTAACTTATATGTGACATATTCGAGTAGGATGTGACGCAAGATCAATTTCTTTAGCGGAATTTAATAGGTTTGAATTCAGAGTTTTCCTTCTCCTAGACTGGCATAACTATTATTCACCCTAAGCATGGCCAGTTGGCCAGAAAGAATAAACATTGATGTTAAAAAGGCTTATTTAAGTAACTTATATGCGTCATCTATGATTAACAGCTGAAGAATTTGAAGAAGCTGAATATTGAGTGTAAAGTCTAGAAAAGAATTCATTATCTATATGCATATATTTTATTTGTAGGACGCAAATGGTGTAATGGTTAATGTCATGGGAAATGGACTCGTCGCCCCGAGTTCAAATCCCGGACTTGTTAGTTGCATTTCACTTAGCGCTAATACCCTTGGGAAAGGTATGAATCCTACTCTCCCGTCAGTTATGGATAAATAATAGGGCAGACTGGGCTCTTTAATCTTGGTTAGGCAACCGGTCTAGGAGAAGGAAAAACTCTGAATTCAAAACCTGTTGAACTCCGCTTAAGAAATTGACCTTGTGTCACTTCCTGCTCGTGCGGAGGGGTTGGTAAATATATATATGCATATATTTACCCAACCACTCTGTACGAGTTGGATGCATATTTCTATGAATATATTAATTTTGAAATATCTTCGAATATAAATGAAATCTTCATAATTTTTGCTAAAAAAGCAAGAACTATTGATATTTAATGTGTATATATATATTTACATTGGCGTTAATTATTTTACTTTCATAGATTCATCCAGACATACATACATAATAACTGCCGTTTATATATGTAACATGAGTAAAGTAAAGTCGTCGGGCTGACCTAAAGTCGGTATCAGTCAGAAATCGAGAGGATCTAAACAGGGTGTCTGTGGATGATATATATATATATATATATATATATATATATATATATATATATATATATATATATATGTCATCCACAGACACAGTGTTTCGACTTTTTACCGTCTCATCGACATTGGACACAGGGAATACTTCAGATCAAGAGCAAAACCCGACTGACCTTTCATCAGCCCGGATCCTTAACCTCTCGGCTGTCGACAACTGCCATTAAGGAGTGGTATTTTAACTGATAAATACATCGGTGTATATATTTCACGATCACCACAGAGATCAAATCTGTAAACAACGATTATTGCTTTATTACGCTGGCAGTGATTGTCAATTAAAATCGCTCCTGGAGAGCACCACTAGATTATAGGAGCATGATATATATTTACACACACACACACACACACACACACACACATATATATATATATATGTGTGTGTGTGTGTGTGTGTGTGTGTGTGTGTGTGGATAAAAGTGTATGAAAACACACAATGTTGTTAAAATGAATATATTTTTATATCATTTTCATTGCTAATATTGACAATATTTTGATTTATAAAAAATCATCATCAGAGCATAATGATAATTAGGTCCGTTTTTAGATGTAAATGATTTTAATCTAGACTCATCAAGAGAGAAGTAGAAAATAATTTAAATTTATTTATTTATATATATATATATATATATATATATATATATATATATATATATATATATATATATATATATACGGCTAAGATTACTGCACTGATCTTAGACTTTAACATTTAACATTTAATTCATGGTCCTGTTTGCAAAAACTACACTTAGAATTACGAATGCCAATATATATATATATATATATATATATATATATATATATATATATATATATATATATATACAAAAGTCAGTAATTATATGGGAATTATGGCAGCACATTTATGATACATATAAATACGTAAAGGTGGATTAAAAAACGTATAATGAACGAAAAAAAAAACTTCAAGTAAAAGTTTGTTTTTAAAATATGTTTTAATTTCAAGTATTCTAAAAAATTAAGTTATAATTAAAAAATCATTTAAAAGTATTTTTTAGCTTTTTTGTAATTAAATGACGATATTAAGTGCATTATCACAACAGTTTTAATGATCTTTAATTATTAGAAAAAAAAAATGAAGTATCCGCCTCAGAAAGATGGAAATAAAAATAAAAATAAACAAAAGAAAAAAAAAGAAAAGAAAAAGAAAAATAAGAATGAAAATATACAAACCTAAATAAGATGTTGATCAGAAATATATATATATATATATATATATATATATATATATATATATATATATATATGTATATATATGTGTGTGTGTGTGTGTGTGTGTGTGTGTGTGTAGAGAGAGGGAAAGAAAAAGAAAAAAAGAAAAGGAAAAAGGAGAAAATAAAAAAATTAAGAATGAAAATATACAACCCAAAATAAAATGTTGATCAGCATATTTATATAAACACACAAAATATATATATGTATATATATATATATATATATATATATATATATATATATATATATATATATATATATATATATATATATAACAACTGAAAACTTTCGGTAACTGGTTATATAGTTAAGCGACCGTTCCTTTTGAAAAAAAAAAAAATGGTAGTAGTTTGTCACGCGGTCTTTTTCGCATCCTATCACCTCCACTCACTCCATACACCTTCCCAGCTCTTTTTTTTAAAACACTTTTACGAAAATCTTAATGTCACAACTGTGTATGATTCGCTAAAATAAAGTTTAGGTTTGTTTGCTTGAGCACGGCAATCATGGCCGCTGGCTCAAAACGTTTCCGGAAAGCACACAAAGAAATTTAATTAAATATTCTAAAAGATTTCAACTAATTCGCCCAACAACTCCTCTGCCTTGTGTCTTCCAAAATTTTTACAACGCAAAATAAATGTGCATAATTTGACAAAAAAAACAAACAAACAAACAACAAACAAAAAAACAAACACAAAAAACAGTCTTTAAAAATACAAAAAAAAAAAAAATAAAAAATTCGAAAAAAAAAAAGAAGCCTTTACGTTCATAATACACCTAATACAGTTGCTATGTTTGCCCTCTTCCCTGTCCTCCTTGCATTTTGCATTTTCATCGACATTTTTTTATTTTTTATTTTTATTTTTTATTTTTTATTTTTTTTACCTTAACTACGTTGTCTCTAGTAATTAGATTTCGAATGAATGATTGTTTTTTTAATTAGTAGGGGCGGACTTGAGAGATTTATCTTACACGGACAGTAAGGGGAATGTTGAGCAATACTTCTGATACAATAGTAATTTGTTATGTCAATATTCTCTGTTATATTGGCTACACCAGTGTTAGAATACTGCTATATGTATCTCGTATGCACAGAACATATATATATATATATATATATATATATATATATATATATATATATATATATATACATATACATATATATATATATATATATATATATACATATATATATATATATATATATATATATATATATATATATATATATATATATATATATAGCAATACTTCTGATACAATAGTAATTTGTTATGTCAATATTCTCTGTTATATTGGCTGCACCAGGGTTAGAATACTGCTATCTCGTATGCACAGAACATATATATATATATATATATATATATATATATATATATATATATATATATATATATATATTATATATATATATATATATATATATATATATATATATATATATATATATATATATACAAAATATAAGTTCCTACCAATAATTTACTTCTTAAATAATTTGTTCTTGTCATTTACACACACATATACAAATATATATTACAAAAATTGTTAAAAATAAATTCAATTTAACAAATATATATAATATATATATATATATATATATATATATATATATTTCTATGTACGTGTGTGTGTACATCTCAGTCTGTTCATATCTTTCTATCTTTCTCGTGGTCTGCTAAGCATTGAGACTATATTTCTTCATATCTATATATCTCATATATATATATATATATATATATATATATATATATATATATAATATATAGAGAGAGAGAGAGAGAGAGGGGGTGAGATAGTAAGAGTGAGATAGATGGATAGATAGATAGACAAGGGTATATTCAGCGGATGAGACTAGATTTGTAATTCGGATATAGTCAACATAAAAACCTGGGGAAGTCCCCGTAGCGTAGTAGTTAACATGATAAAGTGAAATATCATAGTAAGGAAATTCAAACCCCAGGTGCACTATTCCTTTCAATTTTGTACTAATACCCATAGGGAAGCTATGGAACTCTTCATCCCCTGAAATATGGGTTAAATAGTACCGATATTGTTCTTCTACAAGGATGGTTCTGGTATTAAGTAAACCACAAAAGTTGATATGCCATTAAACAAAGAAACCAAATCAAACCATAAAAGCTTGGATTTGTTTGGTCTGGTTTGATTTGTTTTGTTTTATGGCATATCAACCCCAGTGGGTCATTTAATGCCGATAAAGTTTTTGAAATAAATCAATTCTTAATGGATAATACAATTTTGTTTATAAATACATTTTTCTATTTAACCCATAGATGAGAACCTAACAGGTACTACCACTCCGGGTCAGAGTGGACCAGGGAGC
>CM042179.1:5746714-5751714 GCA_023376005.1 Doryteuthis pealeii | reverse complement strand
TGTCCTCATCTTCATTGTTATCCGTACAACGTTTCGGCCGATATTCGCCCACAATACGCGTCAAACACCTAGTATCATGGTTACCAATTCTGCTGGTCTTGGTGCTGTGTTTAGTGAACTTGGTTAAGTTTATAATTCTGGAGATGGAAAATAATTAAAATTAAAATCTCCGCTTAACAAATTGACCTTGTGTCTCATCCCGCGCGTGCGGAGGGGTTGGTATAATATATATATATATATATATATATATATATATATGTATATATATGTGTGTGTGTGTGTGTGTGTGTGTGTGTGTGTGTGGTGTGGTGTGTGTATGTATGTATTTGTGTGTGTGAAAAGTACCGATTTTTTAAAAAAAAGCTTTTTGACACACCTGTATTCTGAAAAAAAAAAGTTCCATTCATTGTTCATTTCTATCTTGGTAAATACACCTTAAATATGATACTTTTGAGATACATCTTATATATATATATAATATATATATATATATATATATATATATATATATATAATATATATAAGATGTATCTCAAAAGTATTGATATTTTTAGGTGTATTTACCAAGATAGAAATGAACAAGATAGAAATGAACAATATATATATATATATATATATATATATATATATATTATATATAATATTAATAATGGAGATTCGCTTCCGTTTTTTGTCTGTAAGAAAAACTACGTCACTGCCTACGTCACATTACCTAAAATCGTCATAACATAGAATAAAAAGTTGAGCATGCAATGTTAGACAGTCCTCATCGTTTTTTTAAAACAAGTTTGAATAAATACATACCTAGTATTATCTATGTACATATAGTTTGTTTTTATTTTAATATATATTTAAAGTTATCAGAACTAAGTTTCCATTTCAAATTTTTAAAAAATTTTTTTTACTCCTTTACTAAATTTATTTTATTTTTTACTCCTTTAATAAATTTGATGATTTTACTTTACTTATGATACAAACACTCTGATATTAAATTTTCAACTCCCATCCCCTCTGGCAATATTTATTTTACGTCGCCCAGAGGGCGTCTTTTTATTTTGCTAGTATATATAATTGGTGCAGTGGAAACTAAACGTAATATCACCTTGGATTGTCGGAAATTGCGGGGAAATAAGCAGCGAAGAATTAAAGAAATTGCGTCTAAGAAGAGGAAACCTGAAGATAGAAAATAAATAAAAGCAAAAAATGATGACGTATCAAACCAAAATTGATGACACGTAGAAGAATAACAAGTGCAGATTATTTAGTGACAAAAACGAAGCAGTTAATTTTATGATAAACGAATGCAGCAAACCGTGACGAAAAAGAAATACAAGTGCAGGTATGCCTAAGTGAGAAAGGTGATCCACTGGGAAATGTACAAAAGAAAAAAAGTTTGGCCACGCTGAAAAATGGCATATGCAAAAAGCAAAATATGTCATAGAAAATGAGACGGATAAAATTCTCTGGGACTTTGAGATAGAACCGGGTCACCAAATCCAGTCTGGAAGACCACGACTGAAATTAATTAATAAGAAGAAAAGAGACTGTTATCTAGTGGATTTTACCGTCCCGGTGGACTATGGAGTGACAATAAAAGAAAGCAAAGAGATAGGATCTTGCTAGAGAGCTAAAGAAGTTGTGGAACATGAAGGCGATGGTGATAGAGTGTTGCAGGTCATGGACTGCTCATCCACCAAGACTCCATCCTTAAGCTTCACGGGTCGCCACCCACAGCTAACAGGAGGCCCCATTGGGGAGTCTTACCCCTCTGCAGATGTGCAGTCGGTGCATTCTAACGCCCCAGCCGACAGGGTGGAATAGTACAGGGATCTGTGCGGTAAAGTAAAGAGCTGATGGCAGGTGTGGCGCTCCACCTCAGACGCCTAAAAATCTCCTTGGTTTAGCGCTAGTGAAAAGAGGATAGTCTCTCGCTGTCTGGCTGATACCGAGTTTAAGCCACTCCGATTACTTTACTTTACTTACTATGAAAGTGGGTTCAATCCACACTGAATTCATCCCCATTTGTGAATGTACTGGGTTTAGCTAAGCTTACGTAAATAACGACGTTAAGAAGCTTGACGTGGACTAATGGTTTGCAAGATCGTTTTGCAAACCATTATGGCCGTAGTGAGTCGAATCCTTACTGGGTGTCCCACATTTGTAATTTTATGCTAGACTTAGCTAAGCTTATTAAATACTGATATAAAGCGGCATTTTGTTTGGGGGGGGGTGAGAATCGTTCGCTTCTTAACTACTTTGCCAGATCCCGGCTCTAACCTGCGTATCAACTGAATACTTAATTAATTGTACCAGTCACTAGTTTTCCCGTTGCGAATAAAACTTTATATTTTTTTTAACAGGACATTTAAGAAAAAAAAAAATCCTCTCGTATTATACCTACCATTTTTTTATTTTTATTTAAATTTGAATTTTTCCAACAATCTTCCCCTTCTTTTTTTTAAAGACCGTTCGTAAGAATTTTTGTTGTAATTTTTTTAATTTTTCAAAGTGGAACAATCGCATTTTAGGCTTAAATTGATATTAACCTTGATTAAATACGTATTTAGATATAAAATATCTAGGATGTATTTACAACAAATATGTACTAGTTTACACATACTTATATACACACATAAACAAACACAAAAAACATGCCAGTATTTTACGGTTGTAATTTTCTGTCGCGACATGTCTGAATACAGTTTGTTTAAAAGAATCCTATGAAACGACAAATTAACTAAATTACCCATAGGATATATCCTGAAATTTCAAGTGCATTTGGACTTAGCACTAAAAGCCCAAGTCAAATTATCTGCAGGAACTTATGTGTCTCTTTTACGTTCAGGTCGATAAATTATTTTCATTCATCATGGGGTCTGTAAATCATTAGTTAAAATATCTCTTTATCCCAGGGTAAGGGGGTGGAGATATGGAACGGAGACCCTAGAAGAGACTAATAGATAGATGTTAAACATCACTACTTTTTATTTAATTTCTTCTAAACCATGTTTATTTTTGTTCTCCAATATTCGTTCGGAGGAGTCCTGGTGGTGTAGTGGCTAACGTGCTGGACTCCGACATAGTAGTAAGTGAGTTTGAACCAGCCGCGTTAGTGTGATCACCTTTGGATTAATATACCTAGCAAACCTATGACCCCCACCTACTTCCTCCTGTAAGTTAAATAGTACCACTAATATTATCTCCGCCCTGTCGGCTGGGGCGTTAGAATGCACCGACTGCATCTCTGCAGAGGGGTAAGACTCCCCCAATGGGGCCACCTGTTGGCCGTGGGTGGCGACCCGTGATGCTTAAGGATAGAGCCCAGGTGGATGAGCAGTTCATGACATGCAATACTCTACTTTGGCCCTATCTTGGGCTAGACGGGCGGCCGATCAATCGGCTGGTCACGTCAAGCCCTAGCACCTATATGATTTTCCCAACCCTATTGCCCTTATGACCAGCCCCAACCCCTTTTTATCATATGGGTGCTAGAAGGCGGTGGCTGTGGGTCTACATGTCCTGGGAATGACGTTAAACTCTATCTGATGGTGAGGTTCCAGTTTTGGAGGTTTGGGGAATGTGGAGCACCCCTTCATCACCATTGCTCCCTGGTCCAAATCTGACCCAGAGTGGTAGTACCTGTTAGGGTTAAATAGAAAAATGTATTCATAAAAAAATTGTATTATCCATTAAGAATTGATTTATTTCAAAACTTTATCGGCATTAAATGACCCACTGAGGTTGATATGCTGTAAAACAAAACAAACCAAACCAATAATATTATCTGAGTTATTCGGACTATTGTCCTCATCTTTATTGTTATCTGTACAACGTTTCGGTCGATATGCCCTCCGGCCTTCTTCAAGTATTTCTTGTCGGACTCGGGAACCTTCTTTTCGAACTCGGGAACTTTCTTGTCGTAGTCGGGAACCTTCTTGTCGTAATCAGGAGCCATCCGGAACTTTGAACGTAAACCTTTATTCAGTCCTCGGGGGTATCCTGTTCTCATTCCGCTAACCATAGCTGCGGTAGGAGTTGTGTTAATTATTTTTCTATGTTACTGCCTCTATTCAGGATTGAACACGGAATCCAGAGATAACTGTCACTTAGAACTATCTTATCCTAACTACCTTATCCACCAGGCTATGTGTCCAATTGGACAATCGGGTTCAATCCTGAGCAGCGGCAGTAACATAGAAAAATAATTAACACAACTCCTACCCCAGCGACGCCGGGTAGCCGCTGCTAGTAATGAAATACTGGTTAATTGATGAATAGATTAGTAGAGTTTCAACCAGTCTATGGTTATTTTATACCAAGACTTCATAGAATTGCATTCATTGTACATTTTTATTTTATATTTTCGTATAGTTGTTTCGGTAATTTATGAGGAAGTGCGTCCCGGTCTCCTGCCTCAAAAATTGCTACCCGGTGACTATTAAAATAACGACCCAGCTCAGTCTATTCAAAACTATCCATCTTCATATCTATCTATCTATCTATCTATCTCAATTTGTTCATATTTATCTATATTACTTTAAATACTAAGATTTTCTTTTATTCATGTTTGTTTAATGTTTTTTTTAAAGTTTAGATAAACAAGAATTACGACAAAAAAAAGAAGCGACCCCCCCGAATACATTTACTTGTCGAAAATATCTATCTATCTATCTATCTCCATTTGTTCATATCTATCTATATTATTTTGTTTGTTTATCTATCTATCTATCTATCTATCTATCTATCTATCTCAGTCTATTCCAAACTATATATCCATCTTCATATCTAAACAAGAATTACGACAAATTACGATAAATAAACAAGAATTACGACGAACTGGGGTCGTTATTTTGATAGTCACCAGGTAGCAATTTATGAGGCAGGAGACCGGGACGCACTTCCTCATAAATTACCGTTGTTTCTTAAGAGTTTTTTTGTACTGCTATGAGATATAAAGTATTTCAATCGAATACGAAACCACAAGGTTCTGGGTGCGATAC
>CM042179.1:5714214-5741714 GCA_023376005.1 Doryteuthis pealeii | reverse complement strand
GTAGTGATAGAGTTTCGGTTACAGACATACAATCCCACAATCTCCATTATAATAAGATGTTTATTCAGTGGCGCAGTACGAAGTGAGGTATATATTTACCAACTGCTCTGTACGTAGTAGGATGTGACAGTAAGTTTTCTTAAGCGGGGTTTTCAGGCTTGAATTTAGAGTTTTCCTTCTCTTATTCTGGTTGCCTAACCAAAATTAGAGCCCAGTCTTCCCTCCTATTTTTCCATAGTTTATTGAACCTATCAACTCGTTAATTTTGCCGACCAATGAGTGGAAATGAAAGAGAGCGAAAAGATAAACAAATACTTGGACCTTGCCAGCGGAAACTGTGAAACATGATGGTGAAGGCCGTACCAATTGTAATTAGTGCCCTTGGAACAGTCCTCAAAGCTCTGGAAAAGAATTTGGGTGAATTGGTAATCAAAGGAAGAATCGATACTATACATGCTACAGCACTGTTAAGGTCAGCTAGAATACTTAGAAGAGTCCTGGAGACTTGCTGTCAGCCAGCCACCAATGAACCACCGGCTACGGCAGGTATGAAAACCTAATAATAATAATAATAATAATAATAATAATAATAATAAGAAGAAGAAGAAGAAGAAAAGAAGAAGAAGAAGAAGAAGAAGAAGAAGAAGAAGAAGAAGAAGTGGAAATCAGAGGAAGTATTGAGACCATCCAGACCACCGCATTGCTACAATAGGCCAGAATATTCAGAAGAGTTTTGGAGATCTGAGGAGACTTGTTTTCACTCGGATTCCAGTGAAATAGCATCAGCTAATGCTGGTGTGAAAAACCCACACATAATAATAATAATAATAATAATAATAATAATAATAATAATAATAATAATAATAATAATAAGAAGAAGAAGAAGAAGAAGAAGAAGAAGAAGAAGAAGAATTGAGAGCATCCAGACCACTGCATTGCTAAAATCGGCCAGAATACTCAGAAGAGTCTTGGAGATCTGAGGAGACTTGTTGTCACTCGGATTCCAGTGAAATACCATCAGCTAATGCTGGTGTGAAAAACTCACACAATAATAATAATAATAATAATAATAATAATAATAATAATAATAATAATAATAATTAAACTAGATGGAACAGGTAGTGCTTTGTGTAAACAACAAATTAGACATTCTGATTGTGAGTGTTGCTAATTCGTGCAAGGTTCCTGGCATATTTAGTTTTTATTTATTACTTTTTTTCAATAGTTAAAATGAAGGAATTTTTGTTTTCTGATTTGAATGATGCCGCCATTACAGTATTTGTATAAATGCACGGTAAATTCGTTTTGCTGCTAGTGTCCTTAAAAATAAATCCTAGTTTAGAAAAAAAAAAAATTGAAAGAAAAGAAAATAGAAAAAGTGGATTTTTTATTTTTCTTTATTTGTCTTAAAAGTTTGAATGTAATTATATTTCTTCTATGAGCGAAAATCGGAAAGCGAATATTCAAAAACAAAAAATCAGAAAAATCATTAAACAAGAACAAGTATCAAGAAGAAAAACAACATTTCTTAGAAATCTATATGAAAATTACCTGAAGATTTTTTTTTTTTTTTTTTTTTTTTTAGTTTTTAAAAGGTATAATGCATTCTCTTACAAAACTATTTAATTACAGATCAATTATTTCAATCGTAAAAAGATGTGATTTCTTATTAAACACATACTTAGGTATTTTTTTAGTTGTTGTTGTTGTTGTTGAATTTCTTTCTTTTTTCTTTCCTACCTTCTAATTCTTTACTTCCATCTTATTCTTCATTTCTTTTTACTTTTCTTTCATCTAACTCTATTTTTCGTTCAATGACATCTTCCTTATTTTCGTTTCTTCTTCCCTTCCCTTCTTTCTTTCTTTCTTTCTTTCTTTCTTTCTTTCTTCCTTCCTTCCTTCCTTCCTTCCTTCCTCCTTCTAATTTTTCATTTCTTTTTACTTTCTTCTAACTCTATTTTTCTTTCTATATCATCTTCCTTATTTTCGGTCCTTCTTCTTTCTTTCTTTCTTTCTTTCTTTCTTTCTTTCTTTCTTTCTTTCTCTCACCCTTCTGTCTTTTTTCTTTCTTTCTTTCTTTTTCTCTCTTTCTTTCTTTCCCCTTCTTTCTTTTTTTCTTTCTTTCTTTTTCTTCTTATAACTATTTTTTCTTTCCATAAAAACTTACTTTTATTCGATTCTCCTTCCATTCCATTTTTTCTTTCTTTCTTTTTCTTTCCTTCCGTTCTTTCTTTCTTTCTTTCTTTCTTTTTCTTTTCTTCTTATCTTTCCTTTCTTTTTCTTTTATTTCTTACACCTTTTCTCTTTCTATCTCGTAATTTCTTCCTTATATCTTATCATCTTGCTTTTTTTTCGTCCCATCTTCCATTTCTTTCTTTCTTTCTTTCTTTCTTTCTTTCTTCTAATCATTCGTTTCTTTTTCTTTTATTTCTTCTTACACTATTTTTTTCCATCCATACTTTCTTCCTTCTTTCGTCCTATTTTTTCTCCATTTCTTTCTTTCTTTCTTTCTTTCTTTCTTTCTTTCTTTCTTTTTCTAATTCTTCATTTCTTTTTCTTTTCTTTCTTTTTAATTTTTTCTTTCCATCTAGTATTTCCTTCTTTATATCTTATTATCTTGTGCTTTTTTTTATCGTTTCTTCGTTTAATTATGAACATTTTTTTATTTTGTTCAGACATTCCTTTGAATTCATAGCATTACACCTTGTTGAGCAGCGATATTTCCTGGATATTAATTTGAAAATTATATCTGATTATATATTTTACTCTCTCTATATAGAACATGTATATGTGTGCGTGCGCGTATGGGGGTTGAGTAAGAACGTTTTAATGGCAATGAATAAAATTCTCATATACAAATATACCTTTTTAATACTAATTGAGAAAACCAAACAAACACGAACGTCAGCACGCACACGGAGTCTGTCCAGAATATTCAGCCATACTAAATATCAACAAAAATAAATCATGCCTAGGGCAATGTCATACGAGTCCGCTTTATAGTAATATAATCATGGAGGCATGTCGTGTAATGGTTAGAGACGTAGGAAATGGACTTGTCGAACCGAGTTCAAATCATGGACGAGGCTGCTTGCATTTCACTTAACGCTAATATCCCTGGGAAAGGTATGCATCCAACTACTCTCCTTCTGTCTATGGGAAAATTGTAGGGTATATTTGGATCTTTAATCTTGGATAGGCAACCAGTCTAAGAGAAGGAAAACTCTGAAAATTCTTTTGAATGCAATTCACATAACGCTAATATCCCTGGGAAAGGTATGCATCCAACTACTCCCCCCTACAGCTATGGGTAAATAGTAGTGCATATTGGGCTCTTTAATCTTGAATAGGCAACCAGTCTAGAAGAAGGAAAACTCTGAATTCAAACCTGATAAATCCTGCAAATGAAATTGATTTAGTGTCACATCCTACTCGTACTGAGCAGTTCGTAAATATATACCTCACCTCGTACTGAGCGACTTGTTAAACTCCGCTTAAGAAATTGACCTTGTGTCACATCCTGCTCGTGCGGAGGGGTTGATATATATATATATATATATATATATATATAATATATATAGTGCGGGATTGTCACTGTTTCAGCTTTTACTGGAACGGTGTGCCAAACGCAGTATTATTGGGAGAGTGCTCAATATAAAATTGAGCTGTTATATAAAAATAAATATATAAAGGTTTTACATATCTATTTTTTGGTGACAAAGGAACATTCACGACCATTTTGGTTTCATGCGTCAGCAATCATCAGGTGAACTGACGCATGAAACCAAAATGGTTCTGACTGTTCCTTTGTCACCAAATAAATAGATATGTAAAACCTTTATATATTTATTATATATATATATATATATATATATATATATATATATATATATATATATATATATATATATATATATAATCAGGTGAACTGACGCATGAAACCAAAATGGTTGTGAATGTTCCTTTGTCACCAAATAAATAGATGTGTAAAACCTTTATATATTTATTTTATTATATATTAGCTGAGTCAGTAGAGCGTTCGGCTAGAAACCGCAAGGTTCTTAGTTCGATACCGGTCCTCGCCAACTCAGCGTATGAGTAGCACAGGGATGTGTGCGGTAAAGTAAGGAGCTGATGGTAGGTGTGGCGCTCCACCTCAGATGCAAAAAACAATCTCCTTGGTCTAGCGCTATTGAAAAGGGGATAGACTCCCTCGCTGATTGGCTGGTACCGACATTAGGCCGCCCCGACGACTTTACTTTTACTTTACTATATATATATATATATATATATATATATAATCAGGTGAACTGACACATGAAACCAAAATGGTTGTGACTGTTCCTTTGTCACCAAATAAATAGATATGTAAAACCTTTATGTATTTATTTTATTTTATTATATATATATATATATATATATATATATATATATATATATATATATATATATATTATACATATATATATATATAGTAATCTAATTCAAACCTCACACATTTACCCCAGTATCTCTTACTCGTTGAAATCATAATTCCTGTATGATCCCCGATGTTAAGCACCAATGAGCCTGTTCTATACTTAATTGAGTAACCACTTAAGCAACAGTTGGTACTGTCAAAAATCTGAGTCCTTTGCTTATCAAAATTAGCTGATTTGAATTCAAAGTTTTCCTCCTGTACTGGTTGACAAACAGAGGCTAAATAATTCAGTCAGCTCTAATATTTCATCCATATTTGCCAGAGGCAAGAACGGATATACTCACACCTTTTCTTTTTTCATTTCTTCTTATCTTTCCTTTCTTTTTCTTTTATTTCTTCTTACACTATTTTTTCCATCTCATACATTCTTCCTTATCTTATTGTCTTGCCTTTTTTCTCCATTTTTTATTTTGTTCAGACATTCCTTTGAATTCATAGCATTACACTTTGTTGAGCAGCAATATTTCCTGGATATTAATTTGAAAATTATATCTGATTATATATTTTACCCTCTATATATAACATGAAGTAAAATTCAATCACCCTCGTACAGGATTTTAAATCTGGTCTTCGATTCGATTTCCTATAACGATAACCGTTACACATTTACGCCCTAACATGGACGTACGAGGTATGTCAGAAAAAGTTCGAGTATGTCAGAAAACTTTGATCTGAGGGGCATTGTTAAGTATGTTATAATATATTAATATTTTGAAGGCCAGTAGAATGCGTATGAAAAATAAAAACAAAAAGATGTTATTTTTGTCGGACAAAAATAACATCTTTTTGTTTTTATTTTTCATACGCATTGTATTGGCCTTCAAAATATTAATATATTATAATTTTAACTATATTACTACACTGACTCTTAAAAATGGATATTGTAATTAATTGAGAAGAGTTCTCCTTACTATACAAGGCATGAAAAGTAGTGAAAAGAGAGGAAAAAAGCCGCCACAGAAAAAGAACCTGAACGAAGGAGAGAAAACAACTCCAGCAAATCTCTGTTGGTTTGCAGTCACTGTACCAGAGATTGCTATTCAAAAATACGACTGTTCAGTCACTCGTGCTGATACAGTTAAAAAATGGACACTACGCCATCATCTTTAGCAGACGGAAAGATGCCAACCTGTTAGCATAAAATAAGTTTTACCTACTTATTTGTTTAAAATGATTGTGAATTTTATTAATGCATTCACTCATGAAACATTGATATCACAACTTAGTATGAACTTCTTACCTATTTAAAATGTTTATGAACTTTATTAATACATTGGCCTTAAAACAACGATATTTCAACTGGAGAGTTTAACTGTTTAAAATGTTGGTGAACTTTATTAATTCATTGGCTCTTAAAACGACAATATTTCAACTGAAGAGTTTAACTGTTTAAAATGTTGGTCAGCTTTATTAATACATTGTCCCTTAAAACATTGATAATGCAACTAAGAATGAAGTCTTTACCCGTTTTAAATGATTGTGCAGATACATATTTATACTGTTCTTAACTGGAGTGCATAGGTTTGTTTGTTGGTTGGTTGGTTGGTTTTGATGGCATGTCAACACTTTTTGGGTTATTTTATGCCGAAGACGTTTTTGTTTTATTAATTCTTGCTGGATACTCTATTTTTTAAATTCATTTTAAACAAATTTATCTTAAACTTATTTTTTTATTAAACCCAAAGATTGAACCCTAATAGGTACTACTACTCCAGGTCAGAGTCGACCTGGGGGTAACGGTGATAAAGGGTACTTCACATTTCTCAGAGATTCAGAATTAGACCATCAGATGGAGTTTAACGTCATACTCAGGACATTGTGATCCCAGCCACCGCCTTCTAGCACATATGATAAGAAAGGGTTGGAAGCCATAAGTGCTCAACAAACTTCAATATTAAATGGCCCAATACGTATTAAAAATGTCGTAAAAGCCAATCTACTAAACAACCAAACATTTTTTTCAGTCATTTCCGTTTAAATGTTAATGAAATCATAATGGAATAGGAATAGGAAAAGAAAAGGATATATATATATATATATATATATATATATATATATATAAAAGTCATAAAAGGATATATATATATATATATATATATATATATATATATATATATATATAAAAGGATATGTATATATATATATATATATATATATATATATATATATATATATATATATATATCCGTAAAAAAGTCATACCGTTAAAATAAGGTATAATTTTATGAAGCAATTAGTAAAACTTGCATTTCTTTTTCTCTTTCAATGTAATGTGTTTTTTCTTTTTTATCGGATTATAATTACAATATCATTTAATTACATTACTTAGCGTATCACATACGTTTACCTTCAAGACTTTATGATATTGGATTGAAAGATTTGAAAAGACTTTGTTTTCGTCTGACACGTAACCACTGAAATCGAAACTTGAAATTGAAAATATCTACACCAGGCATTTAAAAATCAGAAAATTGTTTATTGTTTATGTGTTCTTTTTTTTTATTAGATTGTATTTTTTGTTGAATATTTTAAAAGTTTTTAATTACTTTTTGTTGTTGTTGTTGTTGTCGAAGTTCATTAAAATCAATAGTTTTGGAGATGTTAATGCACAAATATTATTTAAAAAACAAAAACAAAACAAACATAAAGTTATTAGTGACTAATTCAACTAATCTGCTCTCCAGTTAAAATAAAAAATATAAATTAAAAGAAGCTTTACAATTACTTGAAATAAGTTATAAAATTTTTGATACTTCTTAAAAAAACCATTCCGGTATTATTTTAAAGAATTCGTTTGTCTTTTTATTCTTTATTTAGTTTTCATTAGTATAAGAAAATAAAAAATAAAATACAAAACGAATTCTTTAAATCATGGTGCAAATGAAAAATAGTTTTAACTTCTAGATTAACTCTTTTTTGTTATTATCTTATCCAAAGTGACGTAAATAACTAAAGGAATTGTGAATTGGGTATTGATATAGTTTCGATTACAGACAGAAAAACACATTTCTCCTTTATAATAAGATTCATAATTATCTACGTATATATATATTTACCAACCCCTCCGCACGAGCAGGATGCGACACAAGGTCAATTTCTTAAGCGGAGTTTAACGGTTTGAATTCAGAGTTTTCCTTCTCCTAGACTGGTTGCCTAATCAAGGTTAAAGAGACCAGTCTGCCCTACTATTTACCCATAGCTGGAGGGAGAGTAGGATTCATACCTTTCCCAAGGGTATTAGCGCTATATGAAATGCCGACAGCTTCGTCCAGGAATTGAACGAGTCCATTTCCTACGACTCTAACCATTAGACCACGCGCCTTATCTACGTATATAAGAAAAGAAAAGTGAGGATATTTCTATAAAAAGATTAATATTTTTAATTGTGAATATGAAGGAATGTCAAATATTGCGTATGTTAAGTACTATTGAACAGACAATTTAAATACGTTAAATATTATCAGACACCCATGATTTGCCCCTTGGCGCAATATACACTTAGCGTAACGGGTATCTTTGTTGGAAATGGAATCGGTGACTAGAGTTCAAATTATGAACATATCTATGATGAGACTTTGATCTTTACATCAGCGATCACGCTGATAATAAAAGTGAACTTTCAGCTTTCGACACACTTACATTCAGTTTTACAAACATGTGTGTATTATTATTTTGACCATCCAACAATCAAATATACAAATTCCTTTCATTGGAGATCATTGAATCTGTTATAAAGTTTTCAATACGCACATTATTTAACCCTTCTGAAACCGGCATGGATACTTTCAGAATCTTCAGCACTTGAACAAAGCGTAATCACCCTGTTCCCATGTCTCATTCAGAGTTTTCATTCTTCTAGACTGGTTGCCTAATCAAGGTTACCAAACTGTTAATTAGTTAATTAATAAGGTTACCAAACTGTTCAACTACGGACAGGATGAGATAAGAGATCATTTTAGTGGATTAAGTTTGGTTTCAATCCAGAGTTTTCCTTCTTCTATCTTAGGTTTGGTTTGTTTTGTTTTACGGCATATCAACCTCAGTGGGTCATTTAATGCCGATTAAGTTTTGAAATAAATTAACTCTTAATGGATACACAATTTTTTTTATAAATACAATTTTCTATTTAACCCATAGATGGAACCCTAACAGGTACTACAACTCCGGGTCAGAGTGGACCAGGGAACAATTGTGATGAAGGGGTGTTCCACATTTCCCAAACCTCCAAAACTGGAACCTCACAATCAGATAGTTTTTAACGTCATTCCCAGGACATGTAGACCCTCAGTCACCGCCTTCTAGCACCCATATGATAAGTGTTGGGGCTTGCTGTAAGCGCAATAGGGTTGGGGCAATCGTATAGGTGCTAGGACTTGACGTGACCAGCCGACTGATCGGAGGGGGTCTCTGCGACCGCCCGTCTAGCCTAAGTAAGGTTCTAAGTGGTGTGTTGCAGGTCATGGACTGCTCATCCACCAAGACTCCGTCCTTAAGCATCACGGGTCGCCACCCACGACCAATAGGTAGCCCCCCCATTTGGGGGAATCTTACCCTTCTGAAGAGGTGCAGTCGGTGTATTCTAACGCCCCAGCTGACAGGGCGGTCTTCTATCTTATTGATTGAACCTATTTACCAAATCCTTCAGCTATGGACAGGGTATGACCCGAGGTCATTTCTTAGTAGATTAAATTTGGTCTTAATTCAGAGTTTTCCTTCTTCTATCTAAAGAACCCAGCCTACCAGCCTACCATACTATTTTCCCATATCTGTGTAAGATTCAAAGTTAATTAATGAACATACAATTCCGACACGTTGTGAGACAAAACATTTAATATATATAACAGCACATGGAAACGATAAGATACATAATGTACAGGAGAATAGAACATGTAAATACAAGATACAATATTTAGGTATAAACAAGATACCCAAATGTACTTAACATATAAATGTTACAGACATGGAACTAAAGGATAGTCCATACTGTATAAAGGACTTACAGTAATGTAAGGGGGGGGGGGCAACAAGCCCCACCGAGAAGGGGGTAGATAGACTCTAGCCCATAGCAGTTCGTTGAGAAGCGTCCAGCTAAAAGAGGAAGACAAGTACCACTGAACGCGCTTAATTACCAGAGGTCCCCTAGTGGGAACAAACAGCAACGCAGCGAGAAGATAACTCTTCCGGCAAAGGGAAGATAATCCCCTACAGCTGTATGTAGAATTAATGGATTTCTCTTTTGCAACCATTATGGGACAGAAACAGTATTATATTACCTCTGTCCCAAAATAATTGTTACATCTGCATATAACTTTCATACACTAAATGTATCAACCATTATGGGACAGAAAGTATTATACTATCTCTATCCCAAAATAAGTGTTACATTTGCAAATAAATTTCATACACTAAATGTAACAACCATTATGGGACAGAGACAGTATTATATTACCTTTGCCCCAAAATAATTGTTACATTTGCATATAAATTTCATACACTAAATGTATCAACCATTATGGGACAGAGACAGTATTATATTACCTCTGTCCCAAAATAATTGTTACATTTGCATATAAATTTCATACACTAAATGTATCAACCATTATGGGACAGAGACAGTATTTATTATCTTTGTTAATAAGATTTATTTAAAACTAATTTGTTATATTATAATAATAACATATTTTCAAAAAATACCTCTCTCCCAAAATAGTTAATACATTCGCATATAAATTCATACACAATATGTAACAAACATTATGGAACAGAGACTGTATGACATTACCTCTATCCCATAATAGATATTACATTTGATGTATGGAACCTATATACAAATGTAACATTTATTGTGGGACAGACAGTATTATATTACCTTTGTCCCATAATAGTTGTTACATTTTCATATAAATTTTATACTCAAAATGTAACAACCATTATGGGACAGAGACAGTATTATATTACCTCTGTCCCAAAATAATTGTTACATTTGCAAATAAATTTCATACACTAAATGTAACAACCATTATGGGACAGAGACAGTATTATATTACCTCTGTCCCAAAATAATTGTTACATTTGCAAATAAATTTCATACACTAAATGTAACAACTATTATGGGACAAAGGTAATATAATACTGTCTGTCCCACAATAAATGTTACATTTGCAAATAAATTTCATACACTAAATGTAACAACCATTATGGGACAGAGGCAGTATTATATTATCTTTGTTAATAAGATTTATTAAAAATTGATTTGTTATATTATAATAATAACATATTTTCAAAAAATACCTCTCTCCCAAAATAGTTAATCCATTCGCATATAAATTTCATACACAATATGTAACAAACATTATGGGACAGACACTGTATGACATTACCTCTATCCCATAATAGATATTATATTTGATGTATGGAACCTATATACAAATGTAACATTTATTGTGGGACAGACAGTATTATATTACCTTTGTCCCATAATAGTTGTTACATTTGCATATAAATTTTATACAAAAAATGTAACTAACATTATGGGACAGAGACAGTATTATATTACCTTTGCCCCAAAATAATTGTTACATTTGCATACAAGTGTACTACGAAGGGATATGCAAAGACCCTAATCTGGGGAACCTGGCTTGGTTTCTAATACGCAGGAGAATAGCAAATGTAGGCTATGTAATGATAGAGATGGAGCAGTTAATTACATAATAACAGGGACAAAAAGAATACAAGAGCAGGCATGAGTGGGTGGAAAAGGAGATCTACTGAGAATTGTGCAAATGGTATAATCACAAACTGAATCTATTCTAGATAAGGAGATGCATGAAATTATCGGGAATTTTGAGATAGAAACGGATCATCAAATCCAGAATGAATTTAATATTCATTAACAACAAGAAGCAAAAATCTTGTCATCTCGTGGATTTAGACCACAGGGTGAAAAGAAAAAGAAAAAGCGAAAAACAGTTATATGATATTTAGCATTCCTATTTAATACAAATAATTTGCACACAGTTATAGTTTCAAACGTTCCTATAAACACTTAAAACTGAGTTGCAATATACGAGGATGGACTGGAAAGTTCATATGATCACGCCATATCTGCTGATGAGGATTTTCTTACCAATGGGATCCAAGCTCTGCAACAACGATGAAAGGTTTGTCTAATGGCATATCGACCATTGTGGATTATTTACTGCCAAAGTCATACTTGCAGAAGAACAGTAGTAGTGCTATTTAAACTATAGTTTGGGCGATGATGGGTTTTACAACTTTCTAATGGGCATTAGTCCGAAAGTGAACGTAATAGCTGGAGGAACTGGAGATCAGAGGAAGACCATCCAGACTTTAGCACTGTTAACATTGTTTCCTTTAAACTGCTCATAGCGGCTCTCTCACCACTGCGATCCTACCGTAAACCGCTGACTAGATCTCACGCATGTGTCACTTGTTTACACGAAAAAACAATAAGAATCAAGCCCACCCAGACTTTAGCGCTGTCAAATGTCTACTTTGAACTGGTCATAGCGGCTCTCCCATCACTGCAATCATACCGTAAACCACTGACAAGATCTCTCGCACATGTCTCTTGTTTACAACGAAATAACAATAATAATAAGACTGTATTTGAATAAAATGAGTTCTGGTGAGAATAGATAGTAAACTTTGAAATATCCCACCATGTAGGTAAAAATGCAAACAAAATTTGGTACAGCCTCGGGGGAAATTTGGTACGCAAAAAGTTAAACCGCTTACAGCTGCTCTCCCACCACTCTGATCCTACTGTAAGTAAAGTACAAAAACTGATGGTTAGTTCATTATAACTGAACAGAAGGACACAGATCACAACAATAATAGGACTTTATTTGAATAGAATGAGTTCTGAGGTGAATAGAAAGTGAAATTTGAAATATCCTATCATACAGGGAAAAAATACCAAGAAATTTGGTACAGCCGTGGGGGAAATTTGGTAGGCAAAGAGTTAGGCCCGTTCACGGTGGCTGTCCCATTACTGGGATCTTACATATCCTAGTTCATTAGAATTGAGCGGGAGAACTCCAATTACAATAATAATAGGGACCTTATTTGAATAGAGTTAGTTCGGAAATGAATAGTGAACTTTGAAATATCCCATCATACAGGTAAAATATACCAAGAAAATTTGGTGCAGCCGTGGAGAAAATTTGGTTGGCAAAGAGTTAGGCCCACTCACAGTGGCTGTCCGACTACTGGGATCTTACCTATCCTAGTTCATTAGAATTGCGCGGGAGAACTCCAATTACAATAATAATAGGAATTGAATAGTGAAATTTGAAATATCCCATCATACAGGTAAAAATACCAAGAATAATATATATATATATATATATATATATATGTGTGTGTGTGTGTGTGTGTGTGTGTGTGCCTGGAAAAAGGTAGACAAACACGGGATGTTGTACAAAATGGATGTTTATTGTAGGTATCCATTTTGTATAACATCACGTGTTTGTCTACCTTTCTCCACATACTGTCGGATTAATTTCCTCTTATTTCTCCGATATATATATATATATATATATATATATATATATATATATATATATATAGAGAGAGAGAGAGAGAGAGAGAGAGATAGATAGATAGATAGATAGATAGATATGCTAAAAGTGTAAAAGAATACTTTAAAAATTAGATAGAAAACAAATAAAAAGAAATAAAGATATATATGTATATTTATATATTATATATATATAATATATTATACATATATATATATATATATAATATATATATATATATATATATATACAGAGAGAGAGAGAGAGAGAGAGAGAGAGAGAGAGAGAGAGAGAGAGAGAGAGAGAGAGAGAGAGAGAGAGAGAGAACGAAAGGATTATATTATTATAATGATAGAAAAATAGAATCGGAGAGTGGGAGAAGTGTTTAAAAAGACTAAGAGATAGATAGATAGATAGATAGATAGATAGATAGATACAGACAGACAGACAGACAGACATACAGAGAGACAGACAGAGGGAAAGAGAGATTGAGAGGGTGGAGAGAGAGAAAGAGAAAGAGAGAGAGAGAAACAAAAGGATTATAATTATTATAATGATAGAATAGAATCGGAGAGTGTGAGGAGTGTTTAAAAAGACTAAGAGATAGATAGATAGATAGATAGATAGAGAGAGAGAGAGAGAGAGAGAGAGAGAGAGAGAGAGAGGGGGGAAGATGAAAAAAGAGTGGAGAGAGAGATGAAAAAAGAGTGGAGAGAGAGTAAGAGAGAGGGGAGAGAAAATGAAAAAAGAGTGAAGAGAGGAGAGAGAGAGAGAGAGAGAGAGAGAGAGAGAGGGAGAGAAAGATTGAGAAAAGACGAAAAAGAGTAGAGGGAGAGAGAGAGATAAAAGATGAAAAAAGAGTGGAGAGAGAGAGAGATAAAAGGGGAAATAAGAGTGGAGGAGAGAGAGAGAGTGGAGAGAGAGAGAGAGAGAGAGGGGGGGGGAGAGATGAAAAAGAGTGGAGAGAGGAGAAGAGGTGGGAGAGAGATGAAAAAAGAGTGGAGAGAGAGAGAGAGAGAGAGAGAGAGAAAAGATGAAAAAAGAGTGGAGGGAGAGAGAGAGAGAGATAAAAGATGAAAAAAGAGTGGAGAGAGAGAGAGTGATAAAAGATGAAAAAGAGTGGAGGGAGAGAGAGAGAGTGAGAGAGAGGGGGGAGAGAAGATGAAAAAGAGTGGAGAGAGAGATGAAAAAAGAATGAGAGAGAGAGAGGGGGGAGAAGATGAAAAAAGAGTGGAGAGAGAGATGAAAAAGAGTGGAGAGAGAGAGAGAGAGAGAGAGTGAGAAAAGATTAAAAAAGAGTGGAGAGAGAAAGAGAGAGAAAAGAGAGAGAAAGAGAGAGAAGAGAAAGAGAGAGAGAGAGAGCGAAAGAGAGAGAGAAAGAGAGAAGATGAAAAAAGAGTGATAATTAAACTCTACAAAAGACACATAATTAGCATCTATTTTCTACCAAAATGAGGATTTGAAATTCTACTGACATAAAAGTGATACTGGGTGTGGGGTGACTACAAGAATTTTGAAAGTTTCATTTAATTTTTGACGCATGAATAAAAAGGACCCCCCTCCCAAAAAAAAAAAAGATGGAAGGAAAGCAGAAAACACTAATGATATATTAGAAAACTAACAAAAATGTAAAAAGAGTTACGGTTCTTTAAAATATCTTTATGAGAATCGAAACAAAGGAGGAAAACAAAAAAAGAAAAGAAAACCCACAAAAAAGAGAACAAAAGAAATAAAGAAAATAAATGAGACAAAAAAAAATGCTTAGATAAATCCATTGGATAAAAAACCAAAAAAAAAACCCAAATATACAAAAAAAGAAAACAAAACAACAACAACAACAACACAACAACAACAACAAAAGCTTACGTAAGAAAGAAATAGAGAAGAAGAATAAAAAAGAAAGAAAGAAAGGACGAAAGACAGGCTTAAAACAGACGCTAACGTAAGGTGCATTATATATTCTAAAATTCTTAGAATCAAGGGTGTTCCATGTACCGTAAAACACTTCCGGCTGGCCAGTCGCCTCAGGTTAAACATTAGCGAAAATGTCTTTCTTTTTTTCTTTTAAGATTTTTATTCGAATTTTATTTAATTATTTCGTTATGGTCCTTGTTCTTTATTTAAGTCGCTTTTCCCAAACAAACGGGTGGCATAATGGGTTAATTCACGTGTACTTTATACAGGAAAGTAATCAACAAAAGACGGAACCTTCTTACTAACACTACTGTCGTTAATATTTCTGTTCATATAATATCATTAGAAAAAAATGCATTCCCGAGGGCAATTTCGATGAGACCAGCTTTTCTAGAGGAGTGGGAAGATTAAAACAAATATTATGAAAAACAAATACTTGTAAGATATATATTAACATATGTAAAATTCATATATATATATATATATATATATATATATATATATATATATATACATATATATGAAACGAAAGATTGTTCAAAATGTTCTAAGCTTCACATAAGATATATATATTTATGTAATATATATACATATATATATATATATAAAAGTAATTGGTAATTTGCTTGAAGAATTGTTAAGTATGTTGTAATAAATTAGTAATTTGAAGGCAAATACAATGCGTATGAAAAATAAAAACAAAAAGATGTTTTTTTTTGTCTTATCGATCAGTAAACTTTATCTTCAGGAACGATTTTCAGAAATGGACGCATTTTTTGTGTCGTTATTTTTTTTTTATGTTATAAACACACGTCTTGTGGTGTTCTTTTTTTTTTTAACGCCACGCTGAAGGTCGTGATAGTCTTCATAGCCGTTGTTCATTCAATTTCAATTTTATTTTTTTCGTCTATTCATATATTTATGTATTATTTATTTTTATATGTGAAATAAAATTGGAACTTAATCCGACAGTATAAATATGATATATTGAAAAAACAAAGGATGTTTACAAATGCATGGGCTCATCAGGAGAGAATGTGCAAACCGTTTTGGGGCCTTCCTCTCTACGGTTTAAAAAGCAACACCGGCCCTCCTCACTGATGTGAGGACCCAAGTAATATCTGCATCGACCGCATGTGGATCGGTCTTCAACAAAAATAAGACGGGAAGAAATGACCGTTAGCAAAAACAATTCCAACTTTTGACTAGCAGCGTTCTGTTTTTGCTAACGGTCATTTCTTCCCGTCTTATTTTTGTTGATGACCGATCCACGTGCGGTCGATGCAGATATTACTTGGGTCCTCACATCATCTGAGGAGGTTCGGTGTTGCTTTTTAAACCGTCGAGAGGAAGGCCCCGAAACGGTTTGCACATTCTCTCCTGATGAGCCCATGCATTTGTAAACATCCTTTGTTTTTTTAATATATCATATTTACACTGTCGGATTAAGTTCCAATTTCATTTTCACATACTTGTCTATGAAAAAACTACACATGAATGTTTACTCCTCTGAAAATATTTATCTATAAACACTACGGATTTACCTATACTTATGGGCTACTTATTTAACACTTGGATTGTATTATGAACAATTTTTATATTTTATTATACACTTTTTATATAATTATACACTTTTTAAAATAATTCTACATCAGGCTCTTTTGAGTCTTATTATATACTATAATGCTTCTGATTTTTAAAAAATTAAAAATGAAATTCATTTTATTTTTAAATAAAATTCATTTTATTTTTAATACAGACAGCGCATTTTTTCTTTTGAATAATTCCAACTTTTGACTAGCAGCATTCTGTTTTTGCTAACGGTCATTTCTTCCCGTCTTATTTTTGTTGAAGACCGATCCACGTGCGGTCGATGCAGATATTACTTGGGTCCTCACATCAGTGGGGCCGGTGTTGCTTTTTAAACCGTAGAGAGGAAGGCCCCGAAACGGTTTGCACATTCTCTCCTGATGAGCCCATGCATTTGTAAACGTCTTTTATTTTTATATATATACAAATGTAAAATTCATATGTATATATATTTATACATGTATAGGTATATATCATGAAATATTATATATATAATATATATATATATATATATATATATATGTGTGTGTGTGTGTGTGTGTGTGTGTATTGTAAAATCATATAGTTTATTATATATATATATATATATATATATATATATGACTCATTTCATGTGTACTCGTTTATTTCATTGAAGTTTTTATGTATCTATATATAAATGAACAAAAACTACGTCACTGCTTATGTCACATTACCCAAAATCGTCATAACATAGAATAAATACACTCAAAATTTGAACATGCAACATTAGACAGTCTTCATTGTTTTTTAAAACAAGTTTTAATAAATACATGACTGGTATTATATATCTCTATATAGTTTGTTTTATTTCATACATATTTAAAGTTTACATTTCAAATTGTTTTATTTTTTTAATCCTTTAATGAATTTGATGATTTTACTTACTTAGGGTACAAATCGCTGACATTGAATTTTTTACTCCCACCCCTCAGACAATATGTTTCAAAAATGTATTTTTTACATCGCCCGGAGGGTGTTTTTTATTTTGCTAGTAGTATCTAATTATCGCATAAACTTTTCCATTTAGTGGCATTAGTAAATTATCCAAAAGTATAAAAAACATATAGCAATGATAATAGTAATGATAATAGCGGAAAAGTGTTAATGGACTGCCATGGTTTCAATCTAAACGATCTCATCAGTAAGCTTGACTAAGTCGATGTCATTACTTTGTTTAACTAAGATATAAGTCTTAAATGATAGTAACAATGGGACCCTACGTTTATTTATAGTTTAATTATTAGTTAAATATTCTATTAATGTATCTATTACTTAGTTCTCATTTTTGTGTTATATGTATATTTTGTTATATATATAATATATTATATATATATATATAATAAATGGGTACCTTAGTACAGATCTAAATTTATTTCGGTTTTTCGTTGTGTCTGCAGTCTGATTTTTATTAATTCGAAGACCACATACCCAGTCTTATTGGCATGATGAAAAAAACAAACATTAGTTAAACGGGAATCTCATACCAATAAGACGGGTGTGATATCTTAGAATTAGTAATAAATCGGACTGAGAGGCAATGAATGCCGAAATAAATTTGATCAGTACCAAGGTATCTATTTATTCATTTAACTATAATATTCGGATATGTAAATAATATATACGCAATGTACGTTTGAGCTATCATTTTGGTTGGGTCCATCAAGGAAACACTTGATATCATCTATATATATATATATATATATATATATATATATATATATATATATATATATATATATATAATATACCAAGCGTGTTGGTAGATCCTTGCGGAGAGAAAAAACCCAGCAGAAAGTTTGATTGATTGTAAAAATATACTACCAAACATCAACCAGGAAGAAAAAAATTTTTGAAAAAAAGAAAGGACCAAGATATTCATACCAACAAAAAATAATCTATTGGTACAGTATTTGGCCAAAAGAAAAAACAATTTATATGTATATATATGTATATAAGATATATATATATATTCATATAACCGCTAGGAGAAGTCAGATTTTAGCCCTGAAGAGCTTTATGCGAAACTAATAGTAGGTTCGTCTGACTCATTAGATTATCTTTATATATATATATATATATATATATATATATATATATATATATATATGTGTGTGTGTGTGTGTATGTGTGTGTGTTGAAATGAAAAATAAAGGAAAGAAAATGTTGAATGGATAAAATAGGACTTATTTTATTATATTTTACTGACACGTGTTTCGGTCAGGAGTTTATCCGTGCATCCATGTATTCCATCTATTATTATTTTAAATACAAAATAAAATAACAATAACAATAATAGAAAAAAACTACAGAAATGTTTAGTATACAAAGAAATAGCGACCCTCGTCAGAGTAAATCCTTATTGTTTTAGAACGAAATCTTAAAATACGGAGAATTTCTGAGATGTTCGGAAAAAGAACTTTAAAATAATCGTTTGAAGAAAACGTTCTACAGCCATAGAGAAACAGTTATGTTGACGTAATCATCGCATGCGACGGATTTTGAAAGGAAAGAAGATGGCGAGAGAATATAGGGAACAAAGTCAGGTGGAATTTTAATTTTCAATGCATGAGGAATATTTGATTTATATATATATATATATATATATATATATATTAACACGCAAACACGAGAATACAGTAAAAAAAAACAAACAAAAAAAAAACAAAAAAAAAACGCACACATTTGACCATTTACACAATTTCTGTCATTTTTAAAGGAACTTTTCGTTTACCCGATGAATGCTCTAAGCAAGAAACCGCTGGTTGTAATACCGTTCCCGTAATTAAATAAATAAAAGCAAAACTTTTATTTTTTTGATTTCTCATTGAACTATATATATATATATATATATATATATATATATATATATATATATAAGTAAGTGAAATAAAATCGAACTTAATCCGACAGTGTGAATTTGATATATTGAAAAAACAAAAGATGTTTACAAATGCATGGGATCATCAGGAGAGAATGTACAAACCGTTTCGGGGCCTTCCTCTCTACGGTTATATATATATATATATATATATATATATATATATATATATATATATATATATATAGACCCCTCCACATTAGAATTAAAGAAGATATCCACACACGTGTATCTTCATTTCGTAAACATCTAATCAAATGCAAAAATAAGGACAATAATTTCTCCATTAATATAGAGACAATAATACGCAACGTTGGTAATCTCAGAATTAGAGAAAGTTTATTAATAGCTAAGTTACACCCTCGCATAAACAGTAGGTTAGAATTAAACACTGAATATATATTTAGTTAACATATACATTCCATAAATACACATAGATATATTAAAAAAATATAAATAAATTAATATACAAATAAATAAATAAATAAAAGAAATGAAATTGAAATTGATTGAACAACGAATATCACGTCTCTTCCGCGTGGCGTTATAACAACCCACAAGACGCGGTCTTGTGTATTTTTTGTTTTGGACGTTATGTCCAAAACAAAAAACCCACAAGACCGCGTCCATTTCAAAAACAGTCTCTGAAGATGAAGTTTCTTCGAAATTGATTAGACACTGGACATTATTTTATTTTTTTATACGCATTGTAATTGCCTTCTTAATATAAATAAATAATAATATACTTAACAGTGCTTCAAGCAAATTATCAAATACTATTATATATATATATATATATATATATATAATATATATATATATATATATATATATATATATATATATTATATTATTAAACAAAAAACTCACACAAAAATATATTCAGAAACAAGTATTACAAATACACATGCAAACTGTTTGCATTCCTCTCTATTCTTATGCCTTTATGTTATGTTATAGAGCAAGGGAAACTGAAATCAAACCGACTGTACTCCCCTAAAAATGACTTTGCGTCGCATCCTGCTTGTATTGGAGTGGTTAGATGTTATTTACCTCGTACCCCACTTGTACGGGTTAGGCACAAGGCCCTATCAACGTGGGGCCACCCACAAGCCGAGACTCATGAGTGGCGGGTGGAAAATTGTGTTGATCCCGTCGGCATTCCCCTCCAGGGGGGTGCCTCAAGCACTGGGCAATAATAAAGTTATCATCAGACGATAACCTTGGATGCAAATGTGGTTTCTGAGCCTAAATATAGTTGCCACTAGTTCAAAATGTTTCAACTAGCATAAATACCACCAGACTTATTGACAGGAACGTGATTACATATAGAAAAAATAGAAATGGAAGAAAGTAACTTTTAATTTAAAATCTATTCAGTTCGGAGCCTCTTGAACTAGTGGTAACGATATTTTAGCTCCGAAACCACATTTTCATATATATATATATATATGGACTCACCCAGAACTTGATTTGTCGATCCTAAATAGAGCGTATATAGATTAAATAAAAAAAAGTGTGTGTTTAAAAATATATTTTTTAAAACTGTGTCTGAAAATATGTTTTTTTTTAATACCCATCAAGAATGAATTAAAAAAAGTATTCGGCACAAAATAACCCAACAAGGGTAGACATGTCGTAAGATCCAATCAATCTATCAATTTTTTCTAATTACTTTCCTTTTCTTTTTTTCTGTCAAATTTTGTTAGACTACCCTTAAGTTCTCTTTAAAAAAAACAACAACAAAAAGAATTAAAAAAAAAAACACACCTGCTTATGTTGACAAAAAGCGGTTTACATTATTTTGATATGTATATCTTGAACTAGTGGTAACGATATTTTAGCTCCGAAACCACATTTGAATTCAATGTTAACGCCCGTTTGCTATGTATTGTTTTCTTTGCTAGAATCCATAGTAAAATTATGTCTACGTCAAATTATTAAAAAAAAAGAAAAGAAAAAAGAAAGAAACTTAATGAAAACAATCCAGAAAGAAAAGTGTGTATCTGTAGAATGTATTAATATTTTGTACGCAACTTTGAAATAATTAACTAGAGTATTTTAATACAAGTAAAGTAATGTAAAGACGAAGTAGCGTATTGATGGTATCAGCCACAGAGTGGAGGAGTCAATATTAATTGAACTGATTGTTCGTTATTCACCTTTCCAATATATTTCTTTATATATATATATATATATGTATATATATATATATATATATGTGAAAATAAAATGGAAATTAATCCGACAGTATGAATAAGATATAATGAAAAAACAAACGATGTTTACAACTGAAATGGCTCATCAGAAGAGAAAGTGTGCAAACCGTTTCGGGCCAATTCTCATTAGTTGAGGATGGGCCGAGTGTTGCTTTTTAAAAACCGTCAGAGAATTGGCCCCGAAACGGTTTGCACACTTTTCTCTTCTGATGAGCCTATTTCAGTTGTAAACATCATTTGTTTTTTCATTATATCTTATTCATATATATATATATATATATATATTATATATATATATATATGGAGATTAAGTGCTTAATTAAAGTCATACTTAATTTGTTAATTAATTAATTATAACTAAATGAATTAGGCGTGCATATCGGTTTAAATATAAAGCGTAAACAAATCGATAAAAAGTCGATCTCTGTATGTACATTTCAGCCCATTAGGCCTCATCAGCAGAGCTATAGACAGGGCAGTGCTTTGTGCGCGATTTGAACCCTACCTGTCAGGCTGACAGGCGGACATTCTAACCACTACACTAGCTGGCTTCCCCAGAATCTCTCGTTTATTTTAAACTGATATGTATATCGCACTTTTTGGGTGACTTTTGGCACGACAGCCTTCGCCATTTCAAATACATTGTTTGTCCACTTCATATATATATATATATATATATATATGGACTCACCCAGAACTTGATTTGTCGATCCTAAATAGAGCGTATATAGATTAAATAAAAAAAAGTGTGTGTTTAAAAATATATTTTTTAAAACTGTGTCTGAAAATATGTTTTTTTTTTAATACCCATCAAAATGAATTAAAAAAAGTATTCGGCACAAAATAACCCAACAAGGGTAGACCTGTCGTAAGATCCAACCAATCTATCAATTTTTTCTAATTACTTTCCTTTTCTTTTTTTCTGTCAAATTTTGTTAGACTACCCTTAAGTTCCTTTTAAAAAACAACAACAAAAAGAATTTTAAAAAAAAACACCCTGCTTATGTTGACAAAAAGCGGTTTACATTATTTTGTTTTCAACGTGTCTGGTTGGTGTATGGGCCAATGTAGAAAATAATCCTGTGTCAAATTAAAAATTAAAAATTTACTTAAAAAAAAAATTAATCTAATATTTTTTAAAGTAGCATAATAAATACTATTATGAGTCAGACGTTTTGCAACATTTTGTAAATGGTTATTATCATACTTTTAAAAAAAATGTTATTTTAGCGTCTGAGGTGGAGCGCCACACCTACCATCAGTGTTCCAATTCGGCAAATTTTGCCATGGTCAGAAAGGGGCTGAACCACATTTGACTGAGATGCCGAACTAGCTGATACTCTCCAAGTTACCGGTTAAATTTGCATCTATGGCTTAAAACAACAAAAATCAAAATTTTCTCTTTTTTTTTTAAAAATAATTTTTAAAATTATAATTTATTGTTTGTTTGTTTATTGTTTGTTTTGTTTTACGGCATATCAACCTCAGTGGGTCATTTAAAGCCAATAAAGTTTTGAAATAAATCAATTCTTAATGGATAATACAATTTTTTTTATAAATACATTTTTCTATTTAACCCATAGATGGGATCCTAACAGGTGCTACCACTCCGGGTCAGAGTGGACCAGGGAGCAATGGTGATGAAGGGGTGCTCCACATTCCCCAAACCTCCAAAACTGGAACCTCACCATCAGGAGTTTAACGTCATTCCCAGGACATAATAAATAATAGGAAAGTCAAAAATTGTTTTTTTTCTAATTTCTTTCTTCTACTTTTTCTGCCAAGTTTCGTCAGATTATTCTTAAGTTACCTTAAAAAACCCAAAAATATGTAACAAAAAAAAAAAACCTCCTTATGAAAACAAAAAGGTTTACATTACTTCGTTTTCAGCCTGTCAAGTTGGTGCATGGGCTGATATGGAAAATGATCCTGTAACAAATTAAAAAACTAAATTTACTCTTTATTAAAAATGAAATAATTTAAGCTTTTTTAAAGTCATGATAAATACTAAGGCGAGTCAAAAGTTTTGCAATATTTTGGTAATGATAGACATAATTCGGCAGATTTTGTCGAGATCTGGAAGGAGCTGAACCAAACTGAGCAGTGAAATGCCGAGCTCACCTGATACTCTCCGAGATACCGGCTGAATTTGCCTCTATGACTTAGAGCATCAAAAATCAAATTTACTCTTTTTTACGTTTTCTGTCAAATTTCGTCAGAGGAATCACAAGGTTCCTGGTTCGATACTAGTTCTCGTCAACTCAGCGTATGAGTAGCACAGGGATCTGTGCGGTAAAGAGAGGAACTGATGGTAGGTGTGGCGCTCCAACCCAGACGCTAAAATAACCTCCTTTGGTCTAGCGCTACTGAAACGGGGTTAGACCGCCCGCTGTCGGCTTGATACTGACATTAGGCCACCCCAACGACTTTACTTATAAAAATTTACATTGACACGTTGAAAAAAATGTAAACCGTTTTGTCTGCATAAGCAGGTGCTTTTTTTTTTTTTTTTTCATCATTTTTTTTGTTTTTTGTTAATGTGACTAAAGTTTTTAAAAAGTAAGTAAAGTCATCAGGGCGGCCTAATGTCGGTATTGACCATACAACAAGGGAGTCTATCCCCCTTTCACTAGCGCTAGACCAAGGAGATTATTTCAGCGTCTGGGGTGGAGCGCCACACCTACCATCAGCTTTTATAATTGTGATTACTCTGACGAAATTTGACAGAAAACGTAAAAAAGAGTAAATTTGATTTTTGATGCTCTAAGTCATAGAGGCAAATTCAGCCGGTATCTCGGAGAGTATCAGGTGAGCTCGGCATTTCACTGCCCAGTTTGGTTCAGCTCCTTCCAGACCTCGACAAAAATCTGCCGAATTGTGTTTACCATCACCAAAATATTGCGAAACTTTTGACTCTGCTTAGTATTTATCATGACTTAAAAAAAAAAGCTTGAATTATTTCAACGTGTCAGGTTGGTGCATGGGGCCTGATAAATTAACCTATTGAATAATTCTACATATCTTAGCTCTGAAGTTTTATTTTTTTTATTTTTTTTTTTTTATTCTGACTAGTGAGTCTCTCTTAGAATTTTTTTCTGAAACGACATGATTCTGAGAAGTGTGGGCACATTGGGCACTTGCGCAGCCGTTCTGTTCAGTGTTTGCCCTCAGTTCCGATGAAAAGGGAAATTCTTATTATCCACTTTTCCGATGTGTGAACTGTATTTATTTCAATTTCTTTACTTCTATACATACGATAATAGGGGCACTAAGAATGTTTTCATCCATACTCTCCTCCTTTTTCTCCTCCTCTTCCACACCTCATTTTCTTTGTCGCCATAACTACCACCACCACCACCACCACCACCACCACACCACTTCCAACACCACCTCTACAATCATCATCATCATCATCATCATCATTACCAGTCTCATCATCATCATCATTACCAGCCTCATCATCAGCGAAGTCCTAGCCGGGTCTTTTTTTTTGGGGGGGAGGGGGTCGCTTCATTGTGTCATTAATAATTTCATGAATATGATCGTCTTATTAAAAAAAAGAACGTTCTTTTAATTGGCACAATAATAATAATAATAATAATAATAATAATGATAATAATAATAATAATGATGATGATGAATGATGATGATGATGATGATGATGATGATAATAATAATAATAATGATGATGATGATGATAATAAAAATAATAATAATGATGATGATAATAATAATACTACTACTAATAATAATGATGATGATGATAATAAAAATAACAATAATAAATAATAATAATAATAATAATATAATAATAATAATAATAATAATAATAATAATAATAATAATAATAATAATCTCGGTTAACATTGTCTTCGGGATTACTTTTATTATATGCCATAGTATAAATCCCCATAGTTCTTGTCGTTATAACATTCCACTAAAATTATCATCACTATCCTCATCGTCGTTGTAAGCAAAATCTCAATCAGTATATTTCGCATTTATCGATTTTGTCACTATTGTTGTATATATTACTGCAGTCCAAATTAAAATCTTCATCCTCATCATTAACATTAACATTGATATTATTTGATTCATCATCATCATCATCATCATCACCAACATCATTACCACTAACATCGATATTATCAGATTCATCATCACCCTCATCATCATAACCAATAACATCGATATCATTAGAATTCATCATAAACATCATCATCATTATCATTACCACTAACATCGATATTATTAGAATTTATCATTAGCATCATCATTATCATTACCAATAATATCGATATCATCATCATCATCATCATCATCATCATCATCATCATCATCATCATAACCAATAACATCGATATTATTAGAATTCATCGTACGTATCATTATCCTCATAACCAATTACATCGATATTATTAGAATTCATCATAAACATCATCATCATTATCATTACCATTAACATCGATATTATTAGAATTTATCATAAACATCATCATCATTATCATTACCATTAACATCGATATTATTAGAATTCATCATTAGCATCATCGTCATGATCATTTCTCACTATTTCAGTCATAACCATTTTACATCTGCAATGAAATTGTGCAGAGATGCAGTTAGATAAGAAAAAGTGATTAAAAAGAAATTCAATATTGATAGTCTTTTCCCATTTCCTTCCGTTTCCCCATTTCTACTTTCCTGCCTAACCACTCCCCCATCTCTCGAACGATTTATTTTATTTTTTTATTTTTTTTAATCTATTTTTTGTTCTTCATTCATTATTTTAAAACGCCCTTCTCCGCTCATTCAGTACGACTCCACCTATCCTTATCCAATATCTGTTGATTCATACGTATTTTAGCTTTACATTATCCCAATGAAAGATATTCTCTGAGGCGCTGGACATGTTTGACAATATCGAGATCTAGAGAAGAAATGGGGGGAGAAATACAGAGAAAGAAGGATAAGAGAGAGAGAGAGAGAGAGAGAGAGAGAGAGAGAGAGAGAGAGAGAGAGAGAGAGAGAGAGAGAGAGAGTTCAAAGTTAAAGAAGGAGATGATTAAAGGAAAGAAGAAGCAGAAGAGAAATAAAAGCGCGCGAAGCGTATTTATTCAATTCTTTTGTGTAACGCGTTAAGTGACGTTAAAAAGACTTCATCTACCCTTCCCCTTATTTATTTTTTCTTTCTTTCTTTCTTCTTTTTTTCTCTTCACCTTGTTCCTCTCCCACCGCCGATCGGCCATTTTGAATCAAAGATCGTACATCCCCCTTTTGACAATCGCATTCATCGAGACTAGCGAACCATTCACATCCGAAATCAAAAGACCTTTATGAAATTTAAACCCGGATTTCAGATTTGAACCCATCCCACTCTAATTCACTAAGATAGGCTTTATTATACGGACGCTTAAACAGGAAGTGCTTGATTCATAGGTAAATTTTTAACGCCATTTTTCAAGTAAACAGATTGGAATTTTTTTTAATCTTCATTTTTATTTTTATTTATCCCCAGAAAGTAACATTGATGATTGACATATTGGCACCAGTGGTCGGTAGAATGGATCGGTGTTGTGATCTTCTTGGCTGTAAGAATATGTTCTTAAGAACATTCACCGAATTCTTTTTTTGTTTTTTTTTTCTTTTCTTTTTCTTTTTTTTTCTCAATGCCTGAGCGATGACGTACAATTCAAAGACGCTAGGAAAAATTTAAAAACTTTCATTTACTTTTTTTGTCTGATTTTTGTCAGTCATATTTCATCTCCCGCCTTTTTTGAAAAAAAATCTTTTCCTCTCTTTTTTTTCTTTCTTTCTTTCCTTGTCTCCTTGATAATGAGTATAATAAGAGAAAA
>CM042179.1:5676714-5709214 GCA_023376005.1 Doryteuthis pealeii | reverse complement strand
TGATGTCAATCTATTCATTCATTTTCTATTGTGTAAAGAATTTAAAATATATAATTAATGAATGTGTAGAATATTTATAAAATGTTGAACGTTTTATAACAGAAGAGAAACTTTTCATTCAAACTCTGGCCGTGTACTTTATTTCACTTCGACATTGAAATATAAGTAAGACTTTTGTTCACAAATTTAGTTCCTCCTGTTTTTACACGCTGTTTGAACATGGAACAATATGTACATTTCACGTTGTTTTTTTTTCTAACGTAAAACAATTTCTAATGCAATTTTGAAGTAAAATGGTTTCTCATAGATGTTTTTTTTTAGTGAAATCATTTATAACATATTTTTTATTGTCAAATGATTTTTAATGCATTATATAGTAAAATCATTTTCAATGATTTTAATGCATTATGTAGTAAAATCATTTTCAGTGAAGTTTTAGTAAAAAAATTCTTGTAATATAAGTAAAAAAAAAAGTCGTCGGGGCGGCCTAATTTCAGTATGAGCCATACAGCGAGGGAGTCAATCCCCTTTTCACTAGCGCTAAACCAAGGAGATTATTTTAGCATTGAATGACCCGAAAAGGGTTGATATGCCGTAAAACAAAACAACCAACCAACCAATCTATTTATCTATCTATTTATCAAAATGACTTGATTCGGCATTAAATGACCCGAAAAGGGTTGATATGCCGTAAAAAAAACAACAACCAACCAACCAATCTATTCATCTTTCAATCTGTTTATTAAAATGATTTGTTTCGGCATTAAATGACCTGAAAGGGGTTGATATGCCGTAAGACAAACCCACCACCCAACCAACCAACCAACCTACCAACCAATCAACCTTTCAAATGAATTACGGTCATGTGACACTGAAAGCACTGGTTCCTGTTAGATCACCGAAGTTAAGCAGTGATAAAACCACTTAAGAGACAGAAATAACTGTATGCAAACCGAGTTCTTTAGTTATCAAAAATGACTTGATTCGGAATTAAATAACCCGGGAAGAATTAATATGCCGTAAAACAAAACAACCAACCAGCCACCCTTTACTTATGAATTACGGTCAGGACTCAATGATAGATTATCGAAGTTTGTGCGAATGAGTAGCACAGGGATCAATACTGTAAAGTAAGGAGCTGACAGTAGTTGTAGTGTTCTACCTCCGATGCTATAAAACCATCACCTTGGTCTAGCACTACTGCAAAGACGATAGACTCCCTTTACCAATAATAATAATTAACAATATAATAATTAGAATGGAAAATAAGTTTCTTAAGGTAAAATGAACTTTCTTACATGCAGATTTCAGTAAAAGTAAGCATTACAGAAAATCAGATTGGCATGTTTCACTAGTGGGATAGTGTTATAGGAATTATATGCAGCTTTATAAATTCAGCTATTTTCATTGTGACTGAATTCTTTTAATGAAAAACATATATATATATATATATATATATATATATATATATATATATATATATATATATATATATATATATATATAAATGTGTGACCACTTAAGCCAGGGGATGCGAAAAACGTCCATTCAAATTTAAATTATTTTTTTTCTTTTGTAATTAATATTGTTTATATTTTCGTTTCTTTATTTCAGATTATTATCATTACCCTTCATCATGTTGAAGAACATATTACATTTTATATTGGATTTAGAGAGTGAAATATATATGTGATCTTTTGATAAAACTCTAGTTTGGATTCACATTCTATATTTTTTGAACAAAAATATAAATTGTACGGGTGCAAGGTCAGAGCAAAATATCTTAAGGGGTGCGAGGTCAGAGCAAAACACTTTTAAGGGTGTGGGAATAGGAAAAGTTTTGGAATCACTGAAGCAAAAAACAGGTACTCTATTCAACCTGGATCCTTTTTTGATAAAGAATGACTGGTTCGGCATTAAATAACCCGTAAAGAATTGGTATGCCGTAAAATAAACCAACCAACCAATAGCATTCAGTATTAGTGCATCAATAGATACACGAATGACAATATTGGACTTAGGTGAGTAGTAATATCCCCTCAACCGACAAATACAACCGAGTCGGTAAAATTTCGATACTATATGACACAACGATTAGCTCTCTCGTTAACTCCTAAAAAATAATGGTTAGTTCAGTATAATTGAGCAGAAGGGCTTAGATTACAATAATAATAGTACTTCATTTGAATAGAAGGAAGTCTGATGTAAATAGATAGTGAACTTGAAATATCCCATTATACAAGTAAAAAATACTAAGACAATTTGGTACAGCCGTGGAGGAAATTTGGCAGGCAAAGTGTTAAGCAGCAATGTGATTTCGCTCTTTCAGCCTCCTTAATTGATTCTGAACAAGATTTTATCAGAATTTAAGCCAGTTTTGTAGCCGTGTCCGTACTACTATACGGTTGCAAATGTTGAAGTGAGTTAGCGTACTGTTGGTTTGAGCAACAAGCTAAGCACAACTGAACCAGTGCCAAGACAATTGGTACTTATGGGAATCCAGAATAGTCCACTCATGCATTTGGGTGATTCCATTCCTTGAGTCCTGATTGGCTGCATAGTTTCTATGATGTTAGGAGGCTTCATGAATAAGCTGGCATTTTGCAGTAGTCTTGCAGCAAAACAGATTCGTATTAAGTTACGACTGCTTGCAGCCTTGTCTTACCAATTCGACGGTAATTGGAACTAGTATGATTATTTTACAGCAAACAAGAAAAAGCTAACCGGGAACTAAGCAAGGCTACTGCGTGCTATTTTGAACAAATCTTGGAAGAAGCACCCTACAAAATAGCAGCTATGCGGCCACTTAACTATCAACTTACAACGTCCCCACATCCAGTAAGACGAGCAAAACATGTCGGTCACTGCTGGAGAAGCAAGAAGGGACTCATAAATGATGTTCTCTCACCAATGAACATGGTGGCGCTTGCCGTGTAATGGTCATCGTCGTAGGAAATGGACACGACGAACCGAGTCCAAATCTTTTAAGTATTCTAGCCGATTTTAGTAATGCTGTGGTCTGGATGTTTTCAATTCTTCCTCTAATCTCCAGTTCATCAAGTCTCATTTTTTCAGTTTATTAATACTTATAGGTAGATTGTTCCCTGCTTATAATAGCAGCATGTTTAATGCTTATAATGCTTATAATGCTTATAATAGCAGCATGTTTAATACAGTGTAAGATTTGTATGGTTATTCATTTATTTTTACCATATTTTCTGGTATTGAAGATGTTTTTTTTTTTTGTTTTTTTTCTTTCCCTAAATGATTCTTGAAAATTTACCTTGCATCTTACAAACCAAAGGTTATTTTATGCTTGTTCGTTTTTGTAAAAATTGGTGCCTGTTCTTGAGGTTAGAATCCTTAATTCTAAGGAATACAGTATTCAACTCTTTGCCTACCAAATTTACCCAATGGCTGTACCAAATTTTCTTGATATTTTTTACCTGTATGATGGGATATTTCAAAGTTCACTATCCATTCACTTCATAAATGATTCTATTAAAATAAAGTCCTATTATAATTGTTATCTGAGTCCTTCTGCTCAATTATAGTGAACTAACCATCAGTTTTTGTAATTTGCTTCTGGCAGGATCACAGTGGTGGGAGAGCTGCTGTGAGCAGTTTAAAGTAGGCAAAGAGTTGAATGTGCATTTTATATGCTGAGGGTGATGTTCACAGTATCAAAATAAAAATCTTTATGAAATTTATTTTCCAGTACCTTTATTATCCATTTTCATTTGTTTTTTCATTCAGGCGATTGTTCGAAGGTGTGACGGTTTTGTAGCCATTTTTAGGCTTCTAGTGAGAGCATTTTAGATTGGAGACCCCTTGTGTTAGGCATAGACTGAGCTTTAGTGACGAAACCTTTGGTTGTTCCTGGGTGTCCCTTAGTGTTGAGTATAATTCTTTGGTTGAGCAGAATCCTTGGTTCGATTATGTGCAAATAAACGGCTTTCAAGATCGTCCATTAAATAGTTAACCAGCCACGTGTTTCAAGCTATTAATTGGCTGGCTTTAATCCACGCGCCCACACAGAATCTATAAGTTTAAGTGGTGGACTGCAGCACACCTTATATGTCAAAATAATAAGAATAACAGAAGGGCTCCAACTACATTTGTTATCACTGTCATTTTCATGTTTCACGGATATCTCAGATCTCAGGTAAGGTCCAGGTATTTGTTTATCTTTTAGTCTCATCTAATTTTTACTGTGATCTGCTGGAGAAGCTAGTACGAACTCATAAGTGACGTTTTCCTATGGACTGCAACCCATGAACACGTAGGTGCTTGTTTGAGTAATCGTCGTAGAAATCGACCCGGCGACCAGAGTTAAAATATTTCAAGTATCGTAGCCGATTTTAGAAGTGTTGTATTATGGATGGCTTTAATTCTTCTTCTGATCGCCAGCATTAGTAGAAGTACTATAATTTTTATTACTACTACTAGTACTATTATTATTATTATTATTATAAGTATTACTATTACTACTACCAGTATTATTATTATTATTATTATTATTATTATTATTATTATTATTATTATTATTATCCAGCTTAATATAATTATATATACTATTATTAGTACTATTACTACTACCAGAAGTCATATTATTATTATTATTATTATTATTATTATTATTATTATTATTATTATTATTATTATTATTATTATCCAGCTTAATATAATTATATATACTATTATTAGTACTATTACTATTACCAGAAGTCATATTATTATTATTATTATTATTATTATTATTATTATTATTATTATTATTATTATTATTATTATTCACTCCTCTTGAGTTTTCACATCAGCTTTAGCTGATGGTCTTTCACTGAAGTCTGAGTGACAGCAAGTCTCCAGGACTCTTCTAAGTATTCTGGCAGATTGCAACAGTGCAGTATTCTGGATGGTCTCGATTCTCCCTCCAGTTATGGTTAAATAGTAGTGCGTACGGGGCTCTTAAACCCTGGATAGGTAATCAGTTTCGGAGAAGGAAAACTATGAATTCTAACCTTATGCCGCATCCTGCTTTTGTGGAGATGTTGACACACACATTTCTGTGTGATTTCCAGATTTTCCAAACGTTTTTCCAATCTTTTTGGGACCGTTCCAAGTGCACCAACCACAATTGGTATCACTTTCACTTTCATATTCCTCAACTTTTTCACTTCTCTGGCAAGGTCCAGATATTTGTCCATCTTTTAATTTTCCTTCAGCTTCCCCCTGTGATCAGTGATTATTATTATTATTATTATTATTATTATTATTATTATTATTATTATTATTATTATTATTTATTTATTTATTTATTTACTCCTTTTGAGTTTTCACATCAGTGTTAGCTGATGGTCTTTCCCTGGAGTCTGTGTGACAGCAAGTCTCCTCAGGTCTCCAGGACTCTTCTGAGTATTCATGCAGATTATTATTATTATTATTATTATTATTATTATTATTATTATTATTATTATTATTATTATTCCTTTTGAGTTTTCACATCAGTGTTAGCTGATGGTCTTTATTATTATTATTATCCAGGTTACTATGATTTATAAAATGTATGTGTACCTGCAGAAAAATGAAATAAATTTACAGATATTATCAAAATCATAATGTTTATGGTATCATAACGTTGCTACTAATATATTTCTTTTTTTTTTGTTGCCATCATTGTAAAGATCATAATTGACATTGTTAAAACAATCCTTTTCGTTCTGATTATGATCAACACTATTAGATTATGATTCGCTCTTTTATTAATACAATGTACTCGATGACCTATGAGGTGGTCATAATCATAAATTGATTTATGTTCTAAAAAAAAATTCATCTCTGCGTAAAAGCAGATATTGAGCATTATGAACAATTATGGCTATATTTGTTTATAGTCTCTTTTAGATAAATTAATCTTATCGTGTATACTCGTGTACTATTTGATTAAATGCAATGTTCGACCCACCTTTGGCCCAATAAATTGCGGGCTTATCAGATATATTGGGTAATTTTCTAGTCTGAGTTTTTCAAGTTACCGGTAATAGATTTAGCGCAAGCACATTAAATTTGAATTTTCCTAATTCAAATATGTATTTCTTTTCATTAGCGTAACGATTCAAGTCAGCTGACGATATATATATATATATATATATATATGTGTGTGTGTGTGTGTGTGTGTGTGTGTGTGTGTGTGTGTGTGTGTGTCAACATCTCCACAAAAGCAGGATGCGGCATAAGGTTTGAATTCATAGTTTTTCTTCTCCGAAACTGATTACCTAGTCAGGGTTTAAGAGCCCTGTACGCACTACTATTTAACCATTACTTGAGGGAGAGTAGTTGGATGCATACCTTTCCCAAGTGTATTAGAGCTATGTAAAATGCAAACAGACTCGTCTAGGATTTAAACTCGCGTTGACGTGTTCATTTCCTACGACTATAACCAATACCCAGCGCACCTCCATTATATATATATATATATAAATATATATATATATAAGGTGTGTAAAAACATAAACGTGATTTTTGTACTTTTTGACACATCTTGTATTCTGAAAAAAATTAACGTCCCATTCATTGTTCATTTCTGCCTTGGTAAATACAGCTTCAATCTTGATATTTTTATGACACACATTGAATGTGTGCGTGCGTATATATATATATATATATATATATATATATATATATATATATATATATACTCACGCACTCATACAAGGTGTGTCATAAAATCCTCTTCATATAACCATTTCTGACATATACTTCCTAACAAATTTAAATTTTACATTATCCCAATAAACCCTTACACCATTCATATTTTTTACATTAAAAAGTAATTTTTTTTTAAATAGTTGAAAAAATATCTATTTTCTGAAAAAATCCGTTGCAGGCTGACCATGAACGGCTTAAAACTCTTCCTTTTTGAAAAAGAGAATTTGTCTATTTGTGAATTTGAAATATGTCTTCTTCTTTCAAAAACTGTTACACTAAAGATATACAATTATGTCGTTGGCTTAGAAACGCGTAGCGGATGTGCTAATGACGAAACGATCGCATAACTTGCACGCTTTTTGGAACATTAATGCTTCCGTTTTGAATTTCAATTATTTTCTGTTTCTCTCTCGATGAGTCCGGATTAAAAACAAGCTCTGGTGATGATTTTTATAAATCGAAATATTGTTCAATATTACCTATGAATAGGATATAAAATATTTTCATTTTAACAGCATTGTGTGTTTTCATATCCTTTTATCTATACTTATATATACTTATATATATATATATATATATATATATAATATATATATATATATATATATATATCATCATTCATTTCAATTCTTTCTTTATTTTTTATTTATTTTATACTTTAATCTTTCTTTCTATTCGTTCGCTCATCCTTATTTTCATTCATCTATTTATTTTTTCTTTCTTTCTTTTTTTTTCTTTCTTTCATTTGATTACGTTGTTTTACTTTTCTTTCTTTCTATTCTGTTTTCTTTTTATCTTTTCTATCATTTGTTTATTCCCTTATTTCTTTTACACTTTCTTTCTTTCTTTCATTCCTTCTTTCTTTCTTTTTTGCTTTATTGAGTTATTTTTTACTTATTTTCTTCTTTGACTATTTCTTTCAATTTTTCTTAACTATCCTTCTTCAACTCTTTAATTATTTTCACTTTATTTCACATTTTGATTATTCTTTCTTTCTTTCTTTCTTTCACTTATCCCTATTTTCAATCATCTATTTATTATTTTTCTATCATTTTTCGTGAATTAAACCATGATTCCATTCCATACATCTTCCTTAATAAAAGAGAGAATCACGCACAAGAACAATTGATAATACAACGGATAGAACAAATATATAATTCTTCGCATTTTCTGTGAAAAATGATATACAGTGTAATTGAAAAGTAACTCCCTATTTTAAACTATTTATATTTTTTTATATGCAGTTACATTTTTCTAAATTCTTTAATGCATGTTCCTTAATATACAGGATGATTGAAAAGTAACTCCCTATTTTAAACTATTTATAATTCTTTTTATATGCAGTAACATTTTTCACAATTCTTTAATGTACGTTCCTTAATATACAGGGTGATTGAAAAGTAACTCCCTATTTTAAACTATTTATAATTATTTTTATATGCAGTTACATTTTTCTCAATTCTTTAATGTATGTTCCTTAATATACAGGGTGATTGAAAAGTAATTCCCTATTTTAAACTATTTATAATTTTTTCTATATACAGTTACATTTTTCTCACTTCTTTAATGTATGTTCCTTAATATACAGGCTGATTGAAAAGTAACTCCCTATTTTAAACTATTTATAATATTTTATATGCAGTAAAATTTTTCACAATTCTTTACTGTACGTTCTTTAATATACAGGATGATTGAAAAGTAACTCCCTATTTTAAACTATTTATAATTCTTTTTACATGCAGTAACATTTTTCTCAATTCTTTAATGTATGTTCCTTAATGTACAGGATGATTGAAAAGTAACTCCCTATTTTAAACTATTTATAATTTCTTTATATGCAGTTACATTTTTCTCAATTCTTTAATGTATGTTCTTTAATATACAGGGTGATTGAAAAGTAACTCCCTATCTTAAACTATTTATAATTCTTTTTACATGCAGTAACATTTTTCTCAATTCTTTAATGCATGTTCCTTAATATACAGGATGATTGAAAAGTAACTCCTTATTTTAAACAATTTATAATTCTTTTTGTATACAGTAACATTTTTCTCAATTCTTTACAGTACGTTCCTTAATATACAGGATGATTGAAAAGTAACTCCCTATCTTAAACTATTTATAATATTTTATATGCAGTAAAATTTTTCACAATTCTTTACTGTACGTTCTTTAATATACAGGATGATTGAAAAGTAACTCCCTATTTTAAACTATTTATAATATTTTATATGCAGTAAAATTTTTCACAATTCTTTACTGTACGTTCTTTAATATACAGGATGATTGAAAAGTAACTCCCTATTTTAAACTATTTATAATATTTTTATATGCAGTAACATTTTTCTCAATTCTTTAATGTATGTTCCTTAATATACAGAATGATTGAAAAGTAAATCCCTATTTCAACTATCTATTATTTTTTATATGCAGTCAAATTTTTCTCAATTCTTTAATGCATGCTCCTTAATATATAGCAATCAAATTTTTTTGGTTGTTTTTCTTTTCAGATTGATTATTTTGTTTCAAAATTCGAAGCCCTGTAAAGATGTCTGGACGTTCAAGTCGAAAAGAATATGCCCAGTTAATGGCACACAACGAAGTTTGGAGAACAATTGTTCCAGTGCAAAGATTGTGGAGGAGCATTAAAAGAAGACATGCTCAAATTGATCCAAAGACCATCGAGAAATATCACACAAAACTCATTGATTCGGAAACAAATTATAAGATTTTGAAAATAGGGAGTTACTTTACAATCTCCCTGTAATGCATTGAATTATTTTTTTATAACAACTAGTTAAAAATAAAAAAACACCCTCCGGGCGATGTAAAAATAAATTTTTGAAACATATTGCCTGAAGGGTGGGAGTAAAAAAATCAATGTCAGCGAGTTTCCTAAGTATCCTAAGTAAGTAAAATCATCAAATTCATTAAAGGATTAAAAAAATAAAACAATTTGAAATGTAAACTTTAAATATGTATTAAAATAAAACAAACTATATATAGATATATAATACCAGTCATGTATTTATTTAAACTTGTTTTAAAAAGACAATGATGACTGTCTAATGTTGCATGTTCAAATTATGACGATTTTGGGTAATGTGACGTAAGCAGTGACGTAATTTTTGTTACAGACAAAAACCTCCATTATTAATAGATATTATTCGATATTATAAGTGCATATTGAAAAATAAAAGATAAATTCTTTGAAGGTTTTTAAGTAAAAAGTAAACTCAGTGGAGTGTCCTATTGTCATTATTAACGTTTGCCTGGCCCCCCCCCCCGCCGGAAGGGCTGAACCCGAAAACCCACCCGCCACCCCTGCTTGGGGGGTTACTGACTTGAAAAAATACCCGTACTATTGTCGGTATCAGCCGGGTAGTGAGGGAGTCTCTTCCGTTTTCACAAGCGCTAGACCTGTTTTTGCGACTGAGGTGGAGCGTCACATCTAACGTCAACATTATCGCACAAGTTCAAGCTGAGCAAGTCATGCACTGAGTTGTCGAGTGTCAGTATCAAACTAGGAGTCTTTTTTGACACAAGTTAATTATCATATGTATTATTTGTGTGGTTATTGGCCACACTTTGCAGTTCATACGCCTGCCCCTGTGCACGTCTTGCAGCGACGTCCAGTCTTGCATTGGTAGTCGTTTCTGATGGAGCTCCCGATTAACGCTATTCTTCTTTTTTTCTTCTTAACTACCTTTATTTTCTTTCTGTCTTGGTAAATACCACTTCAATCTTAATACGTTTTGAAGAAAATTAACATTTCCCTTATTGTTCATATCTGTGTCGGTAAATAAAGCTTGAATCATTATACATTTTGAACACAACTCGTACGTTCACAATAAAGATAATTTTTGTATCTAAAATATTATTGTTGGTTGATGAACGTAAAAATAATACATACAACTCCCAAGAACCCCCTCCCCCTCACATATATAAGAGCATTCAAAAAGAACCCCACCCAAAGAATTTTTTTTACGGGACAGATGGACTTGCTACTACTAACACACTCCTCTACCCGGATTATAATAGCAGGTGAAACTCTCAAAAATATTTCAATTTTAATCATTCGTTTATAATGCTCCCTTTCAAAAGAACTCTCTAAAAACAATTTCTTCAAACAAGAAATCTTCTCCTGGCGATGACCTAAGGTCGAAACTAGTTGAGAATAAACAACATATAAGAAATATTCCTGTCTGGCCTTTCATACTATATTATATATATATATATATATATATATATATATATATATATATATATATATACCAACCCCTCCGCACGAGTAGGATGCGACACAAGGTGAATTTATTAAGCGGCGTATAGTAGGTTTGAGATCAGAGTTTTCCTTCTCCGAGATGACCGATTATCATACCAACGTTAAAGAGCTGAATCTGCCCTAATATTTACCCATATCTGGCGGGAAAATAGTTAGATGCATACTTTTTCCCAAGTGCAATGTGAAATACAAACAGTTTTGTCCAGGATTTGAACTTGGGTCGACGAGTTCATTTTCTACAACGCGAACCATTACACCATGCGCCTCCAATGAATATTAAAGAATAATATATGCTCTGAATATTATCAAATCATAGGTTATGAATCAATGATTGTATGGTTAAATCAAACTTAACGGACCTAAATTCCACCATTGTATGTCACCCCGCCGAAAGAAAAAAATACCAAAAATCAGGGAATTAACCGAATTTAATGAAATTTTCAGTGTTGATATATTCATGAATAAAAGATATAATGCATCAGTTATTTTATTTAAAAACCTTTACATTTTTTCAGGTCAGTTAACTTTGAACCTCGTATTTTTGAGGCGTAACACAGATTCTCAAAGATACTTGGTTCAAAGTTAATTGACCTGAAAAAATGTAAAAGTTTTTGAATAAAATAACTGGTGCATTATATCTTTTATTTATTTATATATCAACACTTAAAATTTCATTAAATTCAGTTAATTTCCTGATTTTTGGTATTTTTCTCTTTCGGCGGGTGACATACCATAGTCGAATTTAGGTCCGTTAAGTTCGATTTAACCGATTTTGTTTTTCGACAATTCAAATTCATTTTCCATATCACCCAATCTCCTTATCCCAGCCCGTAAGAAACGGGCTCTTTTTCCGATTAACAAGAAACAATAGTAGACCACAATAAGCGAATAATTAAGAGTTAATTTTATTCATCATGAAACTGAAATTTTACAAAATCAAATGAGCAAATGTTGACCCCCCCCCCACCACCACCACGTTCCAAGTTTTTAATAAATAAAATAGCCTATTCATAATAAAATCAAGTCATTAATGAATAAAGTGCTGAAGATTTCATTAAAGTTGGACAATGTCCTAATTTTTAGTAATTGTTTCAATTTTTTTTCTCTGAATGTTTGAGATGAGGATTGATGATTAGTATCCCGATTACGACAAGAAAGTTCCCGAGTTCGAAAGGAAGGGTTCCGAGTCCGAAAAGAAGGTTCCCGAGTCCGAGAAGGTTTCCCAGTCCGACAAGAAATACCTGAAGAAGGCCGGGGGCATATCGGCCGAAACGTTGTACAAATATCAATAAAGATGGGGACAATAGTCCGAATAACGCAGATAATACTAATTTATTTTTTATTTTTTTATTTAAAACCTTCCTTGAGTAAAATTGCACATTTTATTATAATAGAGATTCGGTGTCTGTCTGTATTCATGAGAGTACTGCATGACTATTTAATCTATAGACAAAAATCATTAATACATAGAAAATAATTATTTTTTTTTTTTTTATTAACGAAGTCTCTATGAAAATCAGTTAGATTTGCCTCAAAACAGCTCATGTTATTAATGCATTTAAAAACTTGCAATGTGTCTTATATATCCCTAAGAAATAAAGGTTTACGTAATATATGGTTTGGTTAATTTGCATACTGGTTTTACCAAATTCGGGTTTAATAAATAATTACATGGTGTTATTGATCTATGATATTATTGTTTTATGCCTAGGAGTTGGAAAAGGTTGAAAAATATAACGTGAAACTCAAATTTATTATTATATACTAACGTTTCACAAATGTTTGGGTTCCATCAAATATTGATTTTAAAAAAGGAAAATGAAATAATTAAAAAGAAAAATATACTGGTGAACACTAAAACTATTTTCAAGTTTGTCATTGTAACGTAATTAGGAACGCCAATCATTTTGAAACATTAAAATGTGCGAACAATATTTTTAGTTTATACTATGAATTAAAGGATTTATAATTATGTCAATTATTGTTAACAAATTATGATTAAAGAATCTTAATATTGTTAATATATTATAATCAGATAGTGTTAAGTTATTTGCCTCTCATCTCACTTATGACACAATGACATTTTTATGTGGGCCCACCCACAATCCAAAGCTCATGGGTGGTAGGCACAAAAAATGCGTCGATCCCGTTGGCATTCCCCCTCTAGGTGGGTGCCTCAGGTGCTGGGCAATAAACCCAGCCCCGCCCTTTTAAATCAAGGGGGCAGATATTGCCTGGGGGAAAGCCCCCTAGGATCGACGCTATCAATTTAACACACCGGTCCAGTGGCCGAAGCACACCGGACCTCGCCCCGAAGGACGGGTGGTTAAGGTGTTGATCAGATCGTGTTAATATGATTAAATCAGATAGTGTTAATATGATTAAAATATCATAATTACAAAATGTTAATATTTTACTACATTATTTTCAAACTAGCAAGAATTTGCGACCTCCGGTCATAAGTAATTATATTTTAATGTAATGAAATGAATTAAACTAGAAAGACGAATTAAATTAAATAGGAACGCATATAAAAAAGATTACATTTATTTTAATTACTTTATATATAAAATCATTCATAGAATTGATGATAATACGTTGGAGACTAAAACAATAATATTAGAGATCAATAATATCAAGTAATTATTTATCAAACTCAGTTATTTTCAACTATTGTGCAAATGAACCACACCATATATTATGTAAACCATTATTTCTTCGTGATATATAAGACAGATTGCAGGCATTTAAACGTATTAATAACAAGGGAGGTTTTGATATAATTCAGATTTTCCTAGAGACCTCGTTAATAAGTAAAATTTATTTTATATCTTCATGATTTTGACTATAGATATATATATATTCATTAATAAACTTAGGCAATATCTGAATATAAGGTGACGTAAGCTAAGACAGTTTCGGTTACAGATGGAAAAACACCAAATCTCAACTATGATAAGATAATGTTAAAATATTATAACAAAATAGTATTCATATTGTTAAATACTGTTCCTATTGTTAAAATATTATAGTTAAAAAGTATTAATATTGTTGATATATAATAATTAGATATTGCTAATATTTCTCATATATTATAATTAAATAGAGTTAATATATTTGATATAATTAGATGGTATTAATATTGTTTATACATTGTTATTAAATAGTGTTAATATTGTTAATATATTTTAAATGAATAATATTGAAATTGTTGATATATCGAAATTAATGTTAATATTGTTAATATATTATGGTGAAATATTTTAATATTGTGATGATTATAATAAATAAATGTTAATATTGTTAAGATACCAAGATTAAGAAGTGTTAATATTGTTAATATATTAGGGTGAAATAGTTTTAATGTGATGATTATAATAAATAAATGCTAATATTGTTAAGATACCAAGATTAATTAGTGTTAATATTGTTAATATATTATGATGAAATAGATTTAATATTGTGATGATGATAATAAATAAATGTTAATATTGTTAAGATACCAAGATTAATTAGTGTTAATATTGTTAATATATTATGGTGAAATAGATTTAATATTGTGATGATTATAATAAATAAATGTTAATATTTTTAAGATACTAAGATTAAGAAGTGTTAATATTGTTAATATATTATGGTGAAATAGCTTTAATATTGTGATGATTATAATAAATAAATGTTAATATTGTTAAGATACCAAGATTAAGAAGTGTTAATATTGTTAATATATTATGGTGAAATAGTTTTAATATTGTGATGATTATAATAAACAAATGTTAATATTGTTAAGATACCAAGATTAATTAGTGTTAATATTGTTAATATATTATGGTGAAATAGATTTAATATTGTGATGATTATAATAAATAAATGTTAATATTTTTAAGATACTAAGATTAAGAAGTGTTAATATTGTTAATATATTATGGTGAAATAGCTTTAATATTGTGATGATTATAATAAATAAATGTTAATATTGTTAAGATACCAAGATTAAGAAGTGTTAATATTGTTAATATATTATGGTGAAATAGTTTTAATATTGTGATGATTATAATAAACAAATGTTAATATTGTTAAGATACCAAGATTAATTAGTGTTAATATTGTTAATATATTATGGTGAAATAGATTTAATATTGTGATGATTATAATAAATAAATGTTAATATTTTTAAGATACTAAGATTAAGAAGTGTTAATATTGTTAATATATTATGGTGAAATAGCTTTAATATTGTGATGATTATAATAAATAAATGTTAATATTGTTAAGATACCAAGATTAAGAAGTGTTAATATTGTTAATATATTATGGTGAAATAGTTTTAATATTGTGATGATTATAATAAACAAATGTTAATATTGTTAAGATACCAAGATTAAGTAGTGTTAATATTGTTAATATATAACAATTGAATAAAGTTCATATTGTTCATATATCATAATTAATGTAAATATTGTTTATATATTGTGATTAAATACTTTCAATATTGTTAAAATATCATGATAAAATAAAGTTAATATTGTTAATATATCTTAATTAATTAGAGTTAATATTGTTAATATATTTTAATGTTAGAATTTTTTATATATCACAATTAATGTTAATATCGTTTATTATGATTAAATAGTTTTAATATTGTTAAACATATCATAATTATATAATCTTGATATTGTTGATATAGTTAACGTTGATATAGATAAGTTGAATAATAGATAAAATATTAATATTGTTAAATTATGTTAAAATAAATAAGTTAGATAGCAGTTAAATAACGTTAAAATGTTGATATATATATACAACAATTAATGTATATATATGTGTGTATATATATAGTTATGATATATATATATGTATATTAATATATATATTTGATATATTCTTATGTGTGTGTGTTTGTATGTTTATATATATATGTATGTATAAGATATAAAGATATCTTTGCGGATGTCAAAAAGATATACCCATACATGCGAGTGCGGCCAGGTTTCTCTTTCAGTTGAACGTATGTATTTGTGTTTGTATGAATATAAGCATGAACTTATATGTGTATATATTCACAAATCCTTTATTTTTCAAATCCCAACAGCTTCATACTTCTCTTTAGATTTTCAACTTATACATGCAAATAATTTAACTATACGCTTGAAAATTAACAAACATTATCTCATCCCACGTTCTTTTCTTTGAGTGCATTTATATATATATATATATATATATATATATATATATATATATAATATATATATATATATATAAGAGAGTTTTTTTATATATACATAAGGACCTACACGAGTCAGACACTATCTACTTAGGTTTAACCTGAATGGTTAGAAAACTTGTCCGGGTTTTTTTTCTCTTTTGGCTACAACATACAGCACTGATGTTTATTTTCAGAAAGTACGGATGTCCAGTCTTTTTCTTTTTCCTCAGATGTCAGTTTAAATTTTTATTTTATTTTAAAAGACTGAATTACCTGTTTTTTTCCATTCCGGTAGAGATTAGAAGCATATATATATATATATATATATATATATATATATATATATATATAATCCAAAAGTCCAGAGAAGAAATCTTCCTTACGACACAAGAGTTTTAATTTAAAAAAAAAAAAACAAGTCGCAGTTTGAGAGCTCAATGTGTGCTCTTAGAGTCACAGAGCAAATATATGATGAGTCGGGAGAGTTAGACTATTTGTCTAAGCTCCTTAAAATAGACTATAACACTAAATCTCCAAGTCTTTTGTTATTTCTTGTTTTGCTCAGTCGATAGAGCGTTCGACGAGGAACCACCAGGTTCCGAGTTCGACACCAGCCCTCGCCAACTCAGCGTATGAATAGCACAGGGATTTGTGCGGTAACGTAAGGAGCTGGTAGTAGGTCTGGCGGTCTACCTCAGATGCTAAAAATAATCTCCTTTGTCTAGAACTATTGAAAAGGGATAGACTCCCTCGCTGTCGCTGATACCGTCTTTAGTCAACCCCGACGACTTATATATATATATATATATATATATATATATTATATTTACAAGAGATAGATAAAGGGGATAATGGAAGAAAAAAGAAAGAAAGAAATGAAAGATGGAAATTAGTAAGTAAGGTAGGAAGGAGGGAAGAAACAAACAAACAAACAAATAAAGGAAAGGGAACAGAGAAAGAAAGAAAATAAGGAAGGGAAAGAAAGAAAGAAAGACAGAAAGAAAGAAATATGATAAATAGAATAAAAGATAAATCGAAAGAAAGAAAAAGAAAAGATCAAAAGAATGAAAATAAGGAAAAAAAGTGATAAGGAAAAGTACGTTATATATTTCTTAGAATATTAAGATAGAGAGAAAGAAAATAAGGAAGATAAACAGAAAAAGAAAGATAGAAAGATACAACAAAGATAAATCGAAAAGAAAGAAAACGAAAAAAAGAAAAAGAAAGAAAGATCAAAAGAATGAATGAAGAATAAGGAAAAATGAAAGTGATAAGAAAAAGTACACATTATATATTTCTTATAATATTAAGATAAAAAAAAGAAAACAAGGAAGATAAACAGAAAAAAAAGAAAGAAAGATAGAACAAAGGAAAGATGGAAAGAAGTTAAATCGAAAAGAAAGAAAACGAAAGAAGATAAAGAAAGAAAGATTAAAATGATGAATGAAAAAGAAGGAACAATGAAAGTGATAAGAAAAAGTACATATTATATATTTCTCTAGCATAAGTTTTTACGGTAATTATAATAAGCACGCACCTATGCACAATACCTTAGGAAACTTAGTTGCAACGAGAACTCGTTCACCGAAATGAACTCATGTCCATTAAACTATCGTCTACCTTAGAAAAAAGCATTATCAATTGCTTGACAAAACCAGTAAAACCACTATCAAATAGAAACAAATGAAAATTGCTAGCAAAAAATAAAATAAATAGAAGAAAATAGAAGAAAAAAATGGAGGAGTCGTCATTAATATCAAATGAAATTTTGTCTCATATAAGGTATTTCCTGCCCGTGTACACAGTAATACGTACTTTCAATATTCATTGCTATGTACCTGTTTTTGTTTAGCTAAAGAGCATGATCTTACGTAAACATTGGGGTGTCTATATATATTTACGTCATGCAGAGTGTGTCTGTTTATATATCGGTGTACGTATACATGAAAGTGTCTATGTGTCCAGTTGTGTACTCATGTATACCTCTATGTTGTGTGTATGTATTTGTTTGATGAAACCTGTGTATGTTTCTATGTGTCCATGTATTAATGCGAATGTATAATTATTTTATTATTTTTTTCTATTATTATTCTTCATGGTGCAGGAAAGGGTATTATAAAACCACTAAGATGGAAATCTTTTGCATGGTAAAGAAGAAGAAAGAAAAATGTTCATATTTCACGATCCGCTTCGTAGGAATTTGAGTGTCTCAATAGCTCTAATATAACCATGAACAATAACGATAACTCTTGCGCGAATTTTAGTTTTATATTTTTTTTGTTTTCTTTTTATGTGAACTTTTTTCTTTTCTTTTTTAAAAAAAAAAAATATGGAAACATTAGTGATGATGTTAAGGGGGTGAAAAATAGCCCACAAAGAAAAGTATTTTGGAATGACCCGAAGTCTTTTCACCTCAGACTCAGCATGTTGTCCCCACTCATGAGACGGCGGCTACAAAAGGAAAAGCAACACAAAGCCACAAAACGATGTATTTTAACGAATAAATTGAAACGTGAATGGCGTTTTTGGCAAGAAAGCGAACGACGTAGAAAATGATAATGAAAAACCCTTAGTGTATTTTGGATTGCTGGGCGTGTGGAAAGTCTTTTTTCGTTTTTTATAATTTTTTCTTTTTTTTTTCGATCTTTAAAACCGATACTGTCTTTTACTGTGTACGAGTGAGTAATTATTAAGGACCGCGTAGATTTCTTTCCGTGTTTTTTTTTTTCTCTCGCTTCTTTTAGTTACATAACTTTTTTTTTTGTTAAATGTGTTCTTCCGTACACCAAAATACATGAACACAAGCGTACACGCATGCGTGCAAAATAGTGCTGGAAAAGAAACAAAACAAAACAAAAAATAACAACAAATAAAAACAAGATAAAACCAATATAAACCCCAATAAAAAAAATTAAAAAACGCATAGAACCAACTTCGAATAGTGCATACTAGTACCTAACAACGCCAAATATTTAGAGAGAGAGAGAGAGAGAGAGAGAGAGAGAGAGGGGGGGGGAGAAAGAAAGAAAGAAAGCAACGATACAATAAAGAGAGGCAGGGTCTTATGCGTATGTAAATGTTTCAGTATATATATATATATATATATATATATATATATATATATATATAGACAGAGAGAGAGAGAGAAAGAGAGAGAGAAGGAAAGAAAGAAAGAAAGGAACGATACAATAAAGAGAGGCAGAGTCTTATGCGTATGCAAATGTTTACAGTTATATTTACAGAGAGAGAGAGAGAGAGAGAGAGAGAGAGAGAGAGAGAGAAAGCAACGATACGATAAAGAGGCACACACTTATGCGTATGTAATTTTTTCAGTTTTTTTATATTTACAGACACACACACAGTAAATGTGTGTGGTGTGCGTGTGTTGTGTGTGTGTGTGTGTGTGTGTGTGTGAGTGAAGAGAGAGAGAGAGAGAGAGAGAGAGAGAGAGAAAGAGACAGAGACAGAGAGAATGAAACAGATAAAGGGGTCAGATAGGTTAATAAAAAGACATACAAAAAGAGAGAAACAGGCACAGAGAAAGCTACACAACAGAGTAAACACACACACACACACACACACACACACACACACACACACACACACACACACACACACACACACACACACACACGCACATAAATTCACCCAATTGCATGTCTTTAGATGAAATATTTTTGAATTCTGATTTTCAAAGCAAGCAGCGCTTATTCACTTGTATATTTAGGCATAAAACAAATTTTCTATGCCTTTTTTTTACCCAAAACTCGAACTTATATTCAACTAATTATATATACTTGCAAATATATACACCCTCCGTAGGGTGGGTGCAAGTATTTAAGTTTTAAAGTAACAAAATATCATATTAAATTTGAAAGGCTAGTGAAATTAAATAAGAATGCAGATAAAAAGATTTGAAACAGAGGGGGTTATAATCGAAAAATAGAACAACTGAAACTTACTCTTCCAAATCTTTCATTGCTAAATTTTCATTGCTAAATTTTCCTAATTTAACTATTTAGTTAAGTCGTCCGGGCGGCCTAATGTCGGTATCAGCCAATCAACGAGGAAGTCTATCCCCTTTTCACTAGCGCTAGACCAAGGAGATTATTTTTGCATCTGAGGTGGAGCGCCACACATACCATCAGTTCCTTACTTTACCGAACAGATCCCTGTGCTACTCATACGCTGAGTTGGCGAGGACCGGTATCGAACTAGGATCCTTGTGGTTTCTAGCCGAACGCTCTACCGACTGAGCTAACCCGGTAAAGAATAAAATTACAATTATTTCTTCTTGTTAATGGATGTCGTTTAAGATTTATCCCCGAGATTTTTGCTCATATTCATTAAGATAAAACCAAACAATTAGAAATCAATAATACTAAGCACATATTCATTAAAATAACATTTTTAATATCAGTACGCAAATTAGCCTTTCCGTTTACACTGTAAACCGCTATTTTGTTTATACATAAATACAATTGCATGTTATTATTATGTAGATATAGCCAACGCCGGGGTCCAGTGGCTTTGGCCCTGGACCTTTACAAGTTAATAGCGTCGATCCCAGGGGGCTATCCCCCCAAGCAATACCTGCCCCCTTGATTTAAAGGGGCATGGCTGGGTTTATTGCCCAGCGCCCGAGGCGCCCCCTTGAGGGGAATGCCGACGGGATCGACGCAATTTTTTCCACCTGCCACCCATGAGTCTCAGCTTGTGGGTGGTCCCACGTAAATAGGGCCTTGATCTTGTACAAGTGGAGTACGAGGAAAATACCATGTAGATATGGTCAACGCCGCGGGTCCAGTGGCTTCGGCCCTGGATCTTTACAATAGCGTCGATCCCAGGGGGCTATCGCCCCAGGCAATACCTACCCCCTTCATTTAAAGGGGCAGGACTGGGTTTATTGCCTAGTGCCTGAGGTGCCCCCCTCGAGGGGAAATGCCGACGGGATCGACGCATTTTTTGTGTCTACCATCCATGAGCTTCGGGATATGGGTCGACCCACGTTAAAACGAGACCTTTTTCTAGCGCTCATGAGTGGGATGAGAGGCAAATATCTGTAGATATGGCCAACAGTATTAATAATGTAAAACAATTTTCTTAATAATTAAGCTTTGAACAAAAATGAAATCATGGAGAATGTGATGCTTTCAACTAGGGCTTATACTAAAAGAAGAGTTATATTATAATCATGAGAAAAAAAAAAAAAAAACATTTTGATAAGTCTAATTTGGCTGGTGCGTCTTTATTTTTCGGGGAAACACTATATATATATATATATATATATATATATATATATATATATATATATATATATATATATATATATATATTATATATATATATATATATATATATATATATATATATATATATATATATATATATATATATATATATATATATATATATATATATATATATATATATTATGGACTCTCTCGTCGATTTTCGACACATGAATGTTCATACAATGAACACCTACACAGTGATTTGTTTATAGTGGTGAAGGCTTTTGTTGGACCCTCCGCACTTTTTGGCACAGTCGATAGGAAAGAATTGGTGCACATGGAATGCCACAAACCCTATATATATATATATATATATATATATATATATATATATATATATATATATACATATATGTGTGTGTGTGTGTGTATACAAATGGAATCAAATACGACAGTTTAACGTAAAGATAAAGCAACACAATTTTATATATTGTTTCGATTTTATGATGTTTCTAACATCTAATCCAAATGAAATTATTTTAAAAATGAAATAAAAAAAGCAATTGTGAAAAGCATTGCATGAACATTAGAAATTCAACTAACGTTCACGTTCTGGGTTGGAATGTCTTTTAAAATTCATATAAAAAAAAGTATTTTGGTTAATATATATATATATATATATATATATATATATATATACAAGGTTTGTCAAAAAATATCGATATATTGTATGTTTTTGACACACCTAATATTCAGAAAAAAAAACAAACCTTTCGTTCATTCTTCATTTCTATCTGGGTAAATACAGCTTTAAAATCTGTACTTTTTTACACACCTTGTATCCTGAAAAAAATTGATGAATGGAACGTTATTTTTCTTTTCATAAAACAAGGTGTGTCAAAAAGTACAAAAATCTCGATACTTTTTTGACACACTTTGTACATATACATATATATGTATGTATAATATAATATATATATATATATATATATTATATATATATATATATGTGTGTGTGTGTGTGTGTGTGTGTGTGTGTGTGTGTATAGAATAAACAACAAATTAAACCACTCAAATAACACTGCATTTTAACACTCAAGCACTTCCAGTTTTTTTAATCTCGTGTAGCTTCTCTGAGAAAAAAGTAGGCCCTATTACTTTCAGTGTGTCCTTCATACAGATTTTATTTGAGTTTGGCATTTTTCCTTTTTTTTTTTTTCAAAAACGACTAAATATCCAGTTATATAATCATTATATTTTTTATACTTTAGTAAAAATCTAATTGTATTCCATAACTTTTTACTACATTTCAAAAGTTTATATAGAATTTTTGGTTAAATCGAACTTAACGAGCCTAAATTCCACCACCGAAAGAAAAAATACAAAAATCAGGGAATTAACCGAATTTAATGAAATTTTCAGTGTTGATATGTTAATTAATAAAATATATATGCACCATATTTTATTTACAATCTTTTACATTTTTTCGTGTCAGTTAACTTTGGACCACATATCTTTGAGAATGTGTGTTAAGCCTCAAAGATATGTGGTTACAAGTTTCTCAAGGTCAATGTAAGCGTAGTAACACTGGTTTTAAATCAGATTTTTCCTTATCTTAGATCGGTTGTCTAACAATGGCTAAGGATTCCAGTCTTACCTATTATTTACCCATAGGTGGTTAGGAGAAAGATGCCTTTCCCACGTGAAACGCCAACATCTTCGTCTAGGATTTGGTCTCGAATCCCCGATTCAATTTTCTATGACAATAAGAACCACATGCATTTTTATGAGTTCAGGATATTCTATGATGGAATCACCGCCCTGTCGGTGGGGCGTTAGAATGCAGCTATTGCACCTCTGCAGAGGGGTAAGACTCCCCCAATGGGTCCACCTGTTGGCCGTGAGTAGTGACCCGTAATGCTTAAGGAAAGAACCCAGGAGGCTGAGCAGTCCATGACTTGCAATATTCCACTTTAGGCTTTTCTTGGGCTAGACGGGTGGTTGGAGAGGCCCCATCCGATCAAATGGCTGGCCACGTCAAGCCCTAGAACCTATTGCCTAATGGCAACCCCAATCCTTCTTATCATATGGGTACTAGAAGGCGGTGGCTGAGGGTCTATATGTCCTGGGAATGACGTTAAACTATCTGATGGTAAGGTTCCAGTTCTGGAGGTTTGGGGAACGTGGAGCACCCCTTCATCACCATTGCTCCCTGGTCAACTCTGACTCGGAGTGGTAGTACCTGATAGGTCCCATTTATGGGTTGAATAGAAAAACATGAGTTTATAAACAAAATTGTATTATGCATTAAGAATTAATTTATTCCACAACTTTGTCGGCATTAAATGACCCACTGAGATTTATATGCCGTAAAACAAAACAAAACAAAACCAAATGATGGAATCAACATTAACAAAGAATTTGAAGATAATGTTTTTTATATGCATGCGTATAGGATAGTCTATAATGAAAGCTAGATTACATAAACTTCGTATTTGAGAATAATGTTTTTTTTAAGGAACTGAGTAAGTGATATTAAAAAAATTAAATTCTCAAATGAAACTTTCAGTTTAGTAAAATCCTAAGTCGGTCAAAAGCATCAATCAATAGTGGAAATTTGAAGGCTGTGACGGAAAAGGATCCCAAAACCCCACAGAGAAAATTAGCATTAAATTTCAGTGTACTTAATGGAACCATCTTAAATCTTTTGAGAGTTAGTAAAAAAATAATAATAGTAATAAAAAATAAGCGCCAATTCAAATGAATAAGCAGAAATATCAAACCATGCAGAACCGTATAAATGATTGTGTTGAAAAATACATTTTCTGTGATTTTTCTGTAATGTTCAATAAATAGAGATCTGCACAATGGCTGGACAGGTGAGAAAATTAAATGTATTATTTCTGTATGATGCATTTCATTAGACATGAGTGATATTACACGTAAATGTTAAATGTTAAATGACGAAACAATGCATATATATATATATATATATACATATATATTTGAAATTGAAATAATACTCTATGTATATATATAAATACTACTTCTCTCTCTCTCTCTCTCCTCTATATATATATATATATAATATAGATATATATATATATATTATAATAATTATATTATACGTGTAGTTCCAACTTCTTGAGTAGCACAGGGATTGCGGCCGTCCAGACGCTATGGTATATCCTTTCATACCTTTATATCTATACCTAGCAATCGGATTCCTTTTCTTATTCTCATACTTTAACTTATATATATATATACTATATATATATATAATATATATATATATATATATATTTTCTCGAGAGAGAGAGAGAAGAGAGAGAGAGAGAGAGAGAGAGAGAGAGAGAGAGAGAGAGAAAAAGAGAAAGAGAAGAGAGAGTGAGAGAGATTTTAGTGGAAAAAGATGTAATTGTTAATAAATATTGTGCCCCCTCCAAAAACATCGCTTTAGTAATCAAATCTTTCGGCTAGTTCGCTTCCTACTTTATCCGATTCTAATATAAAAGGAAAATTTCTAAAATTATTTGAACTTGAAATGTCTCTTGAAATTGAGCTTCAGTACGTGTAGCCCCGTCGGCAGGACTTAAAATAACCCTAGACTGGCTGGGATGCCGTTAAAACACCCAATCAATCAATTAATCAAAAATATGATGGTAAATATTAAACATTTAACATTAAACCGTAAATTCTTGAATCTCAGTCGCATACAAGACGATTATCAAATGGTATTTACTAAAACAAATTGAAGAAACCTAATTTATATCGAGAGAGATATAGATATAGATAGATAGATAGATAGATAGATAGAGAGATAGAGAGAGAGAGAGGAGAGAGAGAGAGAGAGAGAGAGAGAGAGAGAGAGAGAGAGAGAGAAAAGAAGGTGGAATAGCTAATAAATATTGTGCAAAAAAATTAGCTTTTGTAATTAAATATTTCGTCTTGTATTTGCTGAGTAAATTCGGACAGTATCTCGCGAGGCGTATTGCGTGTGAAACGGCGATAAACTTATGAAATTAACCAAAGGAATTATCCTGAGAGGTGAAAGTTTTACGAAACCGTCGAGTACAATAAAACATCTCAGAGTGGGCTCAGATGGTCAAGGCACATTGGGTAGCCACTGAGGAAATGATTATGATTGGACCGTTACGCTACTCTGTGATTTTTTATGTCTCTCCTATTCACGGTGCGAGTTCGGACAGAGTTATGTACTGAATAATATCAAGGTTCGGTCTTGCAATGTTGACACTGTGGGAAATTGTCGGTCTAATGTACCTATAATATCAGGTTACTAGCATGACCTGTGAATATACCACAGTATGATAATTTAATTATAACAACGTTTGATATGTTTGGTTAAGAGTTATTGCTAAATAGTTCTATATATAAAAAGTATGATAATCTTTATTATCTCTCTCTCTCTCTCTCTCTCTCTCTCGCTCTCGCTCTCTTCCTCTCTTTTATTTTATTTCTTTTCATCTCGTTCGATAGAAACAGAATAGAACTATTGCTTCAACGCACTCACCTCACCCTTTACATTTATCTTTCCCCTACCCTCTTTCTTTTTAAAAAATATATTTTCTGTGTAGCATCTCCTTTTTCTCCCCTTTCTTTCCTTATAATAAAAACGGAATGGTCCATTATTTAGCTGAGGTGACAACATAAGAAATAAAAATTCGGCGTATAAGCAACAGCAGATAGATAATCAAGAATTACATTCTTGAATTTCCTTTTGGATGATTTGGAGGGTCTCATTTTTAACCAGAGGGTTTTACAAGATGATAATGGTCGTATTTTTAAGGAACACGGTGAATATATAGATTTTCCATGTACCAAATTGATCAAATCTAGAGTAAAATTGATCAGTAAAATTATTTATAGTTATACAGAGATCCTGATAGGTGCGCGTCCTGCGTCCCTGACGCACATAAATAATTAAAAAATAATGTAGTAAAATCGTATCCATGCGTTCTAGTGTTTTTCTTTTTCATTCTATCACCATTTCAAACTGTAGATACATTTCAATAGTTTCTTGGAAATTTATTACATGGGATAGGTTACAAGATAGGAATTAGACGGCTTTGGTTGGGACCCATAACCTTTCCCGGGGACTCATTCAAAGCAAATATGTGCGTCCCAGGACTCACTAAATCATGATGCTATCAACATTACTGGTTATATCATAGAATGAATGCAGCATATATAACTCTTATTGTCTCGTTTGGATTTGTTCGTTGAAATATCTTCAAGTTTTGGGATTCTGTCGATAGCACTGGATTGATTGGATAAGTGCTATGGCATAAAAGATGTTTTCATTGAAAATATCGTTTTATGGTGAGGTTATAAGGAAGAAAAGAGTGAGGTAAAGTAGGGAAAATGTTTATGTATTAGCATGCAAGAAAGAAAGAAAGAAAGAAAGAAGAAGAAAAAAAGAAAAAAAGAAAAGAAAGAAAGTGGAACTGTAAGCATGAAAGTAAGACTGTAAAGAAAGAAAGAAAGAAAGAAAAGAAAGAAAGAAAGAATGAAAGTGAAAGACTGTAAGCATGCAAGAAAGAAAGAAAGAAAGAAAGAAAGAAAGAAAGTGGAAGATTGTAAGCATGCAAGAAAGAAAGAAAGAAAAAAAGAAAGAAAGAAAGAAAGAAAGAAAGTGGAAGATAGTAAGCATACAATAAATAAATAAATGAATAAATAAATAAATAAAGAATGAATAAAAGAAAGAAAGAAGTAAACTACAAAAGGACGAAAGTAAAGAATGAAAGAAAAAAGAAAGATAGATAGAAAGAAAGAAAAGAGAGAGAGAGGGAGAGAGAGAGAGAGAGAGAGGAGAGAGAGAGAGAGAGAGAGAGAGAGAGAGAGAGAAACTGGGTTTGTGTAGAAGAAGAAAAGAGAGATAGAAAGAAATAATATACAAAAGGACGAAAATAAAGAAAGAATGAAAGAAAGAAAGAAAAAAAGAAGAAAGAGGGTATTAGCACATGGTAAAATGCCAACAGCCTCGTCCAGGTTTTGAACTCGAGTGCCCATGTCAATTTCCTATGACCATTAAACAATGAACGCTTCCATCTATAAATAATGGAGATTGTCTGTATTTCTGTCTGTAACAAAAACTACGTCATAGCCATACGTCACAGATTACGTCACAATATTCTTATGCTATATACACCCAAAATTTGCTTACTTATGATACAAACCCTCTGACATTGAATTTTTAACTCCCACCCTCTCAGACAATGTCTTTAAAAAAATAATTTTACGACACCCAGAGGGTGTTTTCTGTTGCTAGTAAAAATAAAGAAGTATTATAAAAATTAAATAAAGATTTAACTTAGAATGAGCAAAGTAAAATCACATACTTTTTTGTTTGTGATTTTTGTCTACATTTCACGCACCCGTAAGACTATACTCTAAAGTAGTAGTGAGTTTGATTATTCCCAGGTGCTTATAACACAATAAACCCGAGTGTTTAACAAAGTAATTATTCAAAAGCAAGAGAAATCATGTTTTATGTCCGGGTTTATCCAAATAAAGTGGTGGTTAGCACCTGTTCTTTGTATATAAATAGACAATTGATACTCATTAAACAAACTCATTTAAATCTCATATTACCTGTTTTACCAGGTAAACATATCACGTTACCTGTTTTATTAATTTAAAATCTCATGTTGTCTGATTTTATGAATTAAAAGTCCATGACAAACCACATTAAAACATATATTAGGTATTTATCCGAACCGTTCGCCACGGGTAGGATTTGACACACGCTCGCAAGTATAGGACATCCAACGAGTATCTCTCACTATTCAATAGTGATAGATATGCGCGAATAGCTTGCTAATCATTACACCACAATGGGACTCCCCTTTTACCCAACACGTTCGCCACGCTACGGATGTGACACAAGGTCGAAAGTATGGGGTATCGAACTAGTTATTCAGTAGTAATGGATCTGCGAAACTAGTTTGCTAACCATTACACAACGATGGGATTTCCTCTACAAGAGATAGGTATTTACCCAACCCATTCCCATTGGTAGGATGTGACACAAGGTTGTGAGTATGGAGCATCTAGTGAGGATCAAACTGGCTATTCAGTAGTAATGGATCTGTGAGACTAGTTTGCTAACCATTACACTACAATGGGACTTCCTCTACAAGAGATAGGTATTTACCCAACCCATTCACCATTGGTAGGATGTGACACAAGGTTGTGAGTATGGAGCATCCAGTGAGAATCAAACTGGCTATTCAGTAGTAATGGATCTGCGAGACTAGTTTGCTAACCATTACACTACAATGGGACTTCCTCTACAAGAGATAGGTATTTACCCAACCCATTCACCATTGGTAGGATGTGACACAAGGTTGTGAGTATGGAGCATCAGTGAGAATCAAACTGGCTATTCAGTAGTAATGGATCTGTGAGACTAGTTTGCTAACCATTACACTACAATGGGACTTCCTCTACAAGAGATAGGTATTTACCCAACCCATTCACCATTGGTAGGATGTGACACAAGGTTGTGAGCATGGAGCATCCAGTGAGGATCAAACTGGCTATTCAGTAGTAATGGATCTGTGAGACTAGTTTGCTAACCATTACACTACAATGGGACTTCCTCTACAAGAGATAGGTATTTACCCAACCCATTCACCATTGGTAGGATGTGACACAAGGTTGTGAGTATGGAGCATCCAGTGAGAATCAAACTGGCTATTCAGTAGTAATGGATCTGCGAGACTAGTTTGCTAACCATTACACTACAATGGGACTTCCTCTACAAGAGATAGGTATTTACCCAACCCATTCACCATTGGTAGGATGTGACACAAGGTTGTGAGTATGGAGCATCCAGTGAGGATCAAACTTGCTATTCAGTAGTAATGGATCTGTGAGACTAGTTTGCTAACCATTACACTACAATGGGACTTCCTCTACAAGAGATAGGTATTTACCCAACCCATTCACCATTGGTAGGATGTGACACAAGGTTGTGAGTATGGAGCATCCAGTGAGAATCAAACTGGCTATTCAGTAGTAATGGATCTGCGAGACTAGTTTGCTAACCATTACACTACAATGGGACTTCCTCTACAAGAGATAGGTATTTACCCAACCCATTCACCATTGGTAGGATGTGACACAAGGTTGTGAGTATGGAGCATCCAGTGAGATCAAACTTGCTATTCAGTAGTAATGGATCTGCGAGACTAGTTTGCTAACCATTACACTACAATGGGACTTCCTCTACAAGAGATAGGTATTTACCCAACCCATTCACCATTGGTAGGATGTGACACAAGGTTGTGAGTATGGAGCATCCAGTGAGGATCAAACTTGCTATTCAGTAGTAATGGATCTGCGAAACTAGTTTGCTAACCATTACACTACAATGGGACTTCCTCTACAAGAGATAGGTATTTACCCAACCCATTCACCATTGGTAGGATGTGACACAAGGTTGTGAGTATGGAGCATCCAGTGAGGATCAAACTGCTATTCAGTAGTAATGGATCTGCGAGACTAGTTTGCTAACCATTACACTACAATGGGACTTCCTCTACAAGAGATAGGTATTTACCCAACCCATTCACCATTGGTAGGATGTGACACAAGGTTGTGAGTATGGAGCATCCAGTGAGGATCAAACTTGCTATTCAGTAGTAATGGATCTGCGAGACTAGTTTGCTAACCATTACACTACAATGGGACTTCCTCTACAAGAGATAGGTATTTACCCAACCCATTCACCATTGGTAGGATGTGACACAAGGTTGTGAGTATGGAGCATCCAGTGAGGATCAAACTTGCTATTCAGTAGTAATGGATCTGTGAGACTAGTTTGCTAACCATTACACTACAATGGGACTTCCTCTACAAGAGATAGGTATTTACCCAACCCATTCACCATTGGTAGGATGTGATACAAGGTTGTGAGTATGGAGCATCCAGTGAGAATCAAACTGGCTATTCAGTAGTAATGGATCTGCGAGACTAGTTTGCTAACCATTACACAACGATGGGTTTCCTCTACAAGAGATAGGTATTTAGCAACCCATTCACCATTGGTAGGATGTGACACAAGGTTGTGAGTATGGAGCATCCAGTGAGAATCAAACTGGCTATTCAGTAGTAATGGATCTGTGAGACTAGTTTGCTAACCATTACACAACGATGGGACTTCCTCTACAAGAGATAGGTATTTACCCAACCCATTCACCATTGGTAGGATGTGACACAAGGTTGTGAGTATGGAGCATCCAGTGAGGATCAAACTTGCTATTCAGTAGTAATGGATCTGCGAGACTAGTTTGCTAACCATTACACAACGATGGGACTTCCTCTACAAGAGATAGGTATTTACCAACCCATTCACCATTGGTAGGATGTGACACAAGGTTGTGAGTATGGAGCATCCAGTGAGGATCAAACTTGCTATTCAGTAGTAATGGATCTGCGAGACTAGTTTGCTAATCATTACACTACAATGGGACTTCCTCTAAAAGAGATAGGTATTTACCCAACCCATTCACCATTGGTAGGATGTGACACAAGGTTGTGAGTATGGAGCATCCAGTGAGGATCAAACTTGCTATTCAGTAGTAATGGATCTGTGAGACTAGTTTGCTAATCATTACACTACAATGGGACTTCCTCTAAAAGAGATAGGTATTTACCCAACCCATTCACCATTGGTAGGATGTGACACAAGGTTGTGAGCATGGAGCATCCAGTGAGGATCAAACTTGCTATTCAGTAGTAATGGATCTGCAAGACTAGTTTGCTAGACATTACACCACGATGGGTCGCCCTCTTTACCCAACCCGTTTGCTACAAAAACGATTTGACACAGTGCCGCAAGTATGGAGCTTCCTGCGAACATCGTGCTCACTATTCAATAGTAAATACCACCAGTCTTTTTAACGTGGGGAACTACGCACAAATCGAAGCTCTTGCAGTGGCCACAGCAAAAAGTGCACGAATCCCTTTGCCATAGCCCTTTTGCGAAGCCTCAGACAAAGGGACAATAAATCCAGACCTGTCTTATTTAAAGTAGAGGACAGGTTTTGCCGGAGTTGATGGACTCTCCGGGATCACGCGTTTTTTTTAATATTTTCCATTTGAGGGGCCGAGGCTCCGGACATGTGTAAATAACTTTGATAACCATTGCACCACGATGGGAGGCGCTCGTTAAAACACATAGTATATTAACAAATCAACGTGAGCTATTTCTCTGAATGTTTGAGATGAGGCTTGATGATTAGTATTATTTACGTTATTCGGACTATTGTCCCTACCTTTATTGTTATTTGTACAACGTTTCGGCCGATATGCCCTCCGGCCTTTTTGGGTGTTTCTTGTCGGACTCGGGAACCTTCTCGGACACGAGAACCTTCTTTTCGGACTCAGGAACCTTCTTGTCGTAGTCGGGAACCTTCTTGTCGTAATCGGGAGCCATCACGGAACTTTGAACCTAACCCTTTATTCAGTCCTCGGGGGTTTCTCATTCCGCTAACCATAACTGGGGTAGGAGTTGTGTTAATTATTTTTCTATGTTACTGCCTCTACTTAGGATTGAACCCGGAATCCAGAGATAACTGTCACTTAGTACTGTGTTAACCTAACTACCTTATCCACTTGGCCATGTGTCCAATTGGACAAATAACAATAAAGATGGGGACAATAGTCCGAATAACGCAAATAATACTAATTAACGTGAGCTATATCACCATAAAGACCTGCTTATACAGTTTACACACGGACACAGACCGTTGATTGATTGTCTTGTTTTATACTTATAGATCGTTTGTTTTATGCCATGTTAAACTTTGCTGGATTTTTTTATAATTCCGAATCCACTCTTTCCTTAAACAATTAAATATATTTACCAATATTTTCCTTCAAATGTAACGCCTAATTAAGTCATTTTCTAAAAAAAACAAAAAAAACAAAAAAACAAAAAACAAAAAAAAACAACAAAGGACTAATGTTGCTAAAAGCACGTGCTGTTTCTTAAGTGGTCACCCGATTTAGTATTGAACGGTCTTATCACTGCTTAACATC
>CM042179.1:5654214-5659214 GCA_023376005.1 Doryteuthis pealeii | reverse complement strand
AAGGAGTGAGACAGAAGGGGGGAAGAGAAAGAGAGACAGACGAAAAGGGAGAGAGGTAGAGGAAGGGAGAGAGAGACAGAGAGAGAGGGGAAGGAATGATCGGAAAAGAAAAATAATATGTTAAAGAAAGAAAGAAAAGTGGAAGAGAACGAAGGAGAGATGGAGAGGGGGAGAGACAGAGGGAAGGAAGTGATACAGAGGGAGGAGAAGGAGTGAGACAGAGGGAGGGGAAAGAGAGAGAGAGAGACGAAAAGGGGAGTGACAGACAGGAGGAGGAGGAGATAGAGATAGAGAAAGGGAGATGGAGAAAGGGAAATAGACAAAGAAAGATATAGAAGGAGGATGGGGGGAAAGGAGAGAGAGTGAGAGGGAGAGAGACAGAGGGAAGGAAGCGATACATAGGGTGAGAAGGAGTGTGAGAGAGAGAGAGAGAGAGAGAAAGAGAGAGAGAGACGAAAAGGGAGAGAGAGAGACAGAGGAAGGGAGAGAGAGAGACAGAGAAGGTGAGATAGAGAAAGGGAAATAGACAGAGAAAGGAAGATATAGAAGGAGGAAGGAAGGAAGGGAGAGAGAGAGAGAGAGAGTGGGAGACAGGGGAAGGGGACAGAGGGGGAAAGAGAGAGAGAGAGGGCGACAGAGGAAGGGAGAGAGAGAGACAGAGAAAGGGAGATAGATAAATGGAAATAGAGAGAAAGGAAGATATAGAAGGAGGAAGGAAGGGAGAGGAAGGGAGGAATGGTGGGAAACGAGGGAGAGAGGGAGAGAGAGGGGGGGATAGAGAGAAGAGTGGAAGAGAGATATAAGGATGTTGTGAACAGAAAGAATTATGAAAAAGAAATACAAAAAAGAGAGGGAGGCTGATTACGAGAGGGGAGGAGACAGAGGGAGATAGATAGAGAGAGAGAGAGAGAGAGGAGAGAGGAGAGAGGAGAGAGAGAGGGGGATAAGAATGTTGTGAACAGAAAGAATTATGTAAAAGAAATACAAAAAGAGAGGGAGACAGATTACGAGAGGGAAGGAGATAGAGGGAGATAGATAGATAGATAGATAGATAGAGAGAGAGAGAGAGAGAGAGAGAGGAGAGAGAGAGAGGGGGGATAAGAATGTTGTGAACAGAAAGAATTATGTAAAAGAAATACAAAAAAGAGAGGGAGACAGATTACGAGAGGGAAGGAGATAGAGGGAGATAGATAGATAGATAGATAGATAGATAGAGAGAGAGAGAGAGAGAGAGAGAGAGAGAGAGAGGAGAGAGAGAGAGGGGGGATAAGAATGTTGTGAACAGAAAGAATTATGTAAAAAGAAATACAAAAAAGAGAGGGAGACAGATTACGAGAGGGAAGGAGATAGAGGGAGATAGATAGATAGATAGATAGATAGATAGATAGAGAGGAGAGAGAGAGAGAGAGAAGAGAGGAGAGAGAGAGGGGGGGATAAGAATGTTGTGAACAGAAAGAATTATGTAAAAAGAAATACAAAAAGAGAGGGAGACAGATTACGAGAGGGAAGGAGATAGAGGGAGATAGATAGATAGATAGAGAGATAGAGAGAGAGAGAGAGAGAGAGAGAGAGAGAGAGGGGGGGATAAGAATGTTGTGAACAGAAAGAATTATGTAAAAGAAATACAAAAAAGAGAGGGAGACAGATTACGAGAGGAAGGAGATAGAGGGAGATAGATAGATAGATATAGATAGATAGATAGAGAGAGAGAGAGAGAGAGAGAGAGAGAGAGGAGAGAGAGAGGGGGGGATAAGAATGTTGTGAACAGAAGAATTATGTAAAAGAAATACAAAAAAGAGAGGGAGACAGATTACGAGAGGGAAGGAGATAGAGGGAGATAGATAGATAGATAGAGAGATAGAGAGAGAGAGAGAGAGAGAGGAGAGAGAGAGGGGGGGGATAAGAATGTTGTGAACAGAAAGAATTATGTAAAAAGAAATACAAAAAAGAGAGGGAGACAGATTACGAGAGGGAAGGAGATAGAGGGAGATAGATAGATAGATAGATAGATAGATAGATAGAGAGAGAGAGAGAGAGAGAGAGAGAGGGAGAGAGAGAGGGGGATAAGAATGTTGTGAACAGAAAGAATTATGTAAAAAGAAATACAAAAAAGAGAGGGAGACAGATTACGAGAGGGAAGGAGATAGAGGGAGATAGATAGATAGATAGAGATAGAGAGAGAGAGAGAGAGAGGAGAGAGAGGAGAGAGAGAGGGGGGATAAGAATGTTGTGAACAGAAAGAATTATGTATAAGAAATACAAAAAGAGAGGGAGACAGATTACGAGTGGGAAGGAGACAGAGGGAGATAGATAGATAGATAAATAGAGAGAGAGAGAGAGAGAGAGAGAGAGAGAGAGAGAGAGAGAGAGAGAGAGAGAGAGGTGGTGGAATGATAAGTAAGAAAAAACTAATGTGAAAAGAAATAGGAAGTTACAACCCTCCTTATGATTCTCTATCTTTTCGTTTTCATCATATTTCCTCTGAGTTCTCACGAGAAAAAGAAAGAGACGATAAGATGGATATAGAAATACAAAGATAAGAAGAAAACAAAAGAAGAATAAACCAATAACAAAAAGAAAGAAAGAAAGAAAGAAGAAAGCAAGTAGACAATTGGTAAAAGAAAGCGTAAATTGCGGGTAAATGAAAGGAAAAAAAAAGAAAAGAAAAAAAAATGAAGAAATAAGAATTCAGCATGTTTCTGATACAACCCAAAAAAGCTTCGCAACATCCACAATGTAAGAAAAGTGTGAATGGAAATCCTATTATAATGGAGATTGTGTGTTTTTCTGTCTGTAACCGAAACTAAATCACTACTCAAGTTACAATTCCCTTAGTTATTGACGTCACATTCACCATAAATTTATTTTAATTTTAACCTCAATTATTAATAAAATTGTTTTACATTATCAATACTGTTAACCATATCTACATATTAATAACATGCTATTATATTTATATATACAACAAAATAGCGGATTACAGTGTGAACGGGAAGGCTAATTTGCATATTGATATTTAAAATATGATTTTAATAAATATGTGCTTAGTATTATTGATTTCTAACTGTTTGGTTTTATTTTAATGAATATAAACAAAAATCTCTTCAATTAATCTTAAAAGAAATCCATTAACAAGAAAAAAAATTACTTTCATTTTATTCTTTCCTTCCCATTTTAACTAAATACTTAAAATATAAAAAATAATAATGAAAGACGGGAGTGATGGAAGAGTTTCAGTTGTTCTATTTTTCGATTATACTCCCTCTGTTTCAAATCTTTTTATCTGCATTCTTATTTAGTTTCATTAGCCTTTCTAATTTAATACGATATTCTATTACATTAAAACTTAAATACTTGCAGCCGGAGGGTGCATATATTTGCTAGTCATATTATAATGGAGATTTTGTGTTTTTCTGTCTGTAACCGAAACTATATAACTACTCAAGTCACAATTCCTATATTTATTAACGTCACATTCTCCATGATTTTATTTTTATTTAAACCTCAATTATTAATAAAATTGTTTTTCATTATTAATACTGTTGACCATGTCTACATATGCAATTGTATTTACATATACAACAAAATAGCAGTTTACAGAGTTTACGGGAAGGCTAATTTGCATATTGATATTAAAAAAATGATCTTAATAAATATATGCTTAGTATTATTGATTTCTAATTGTTAGGTTTTATCTTAAAGAATATGAGCAGAAATCCCGTGGATAAATCTTCAAAGAAATCCATTAAAAAAAAGAAATATATATAATATTATTCGTTGCTTCATATTTTAACTAGATAGTTAAATAAGGAAAATTTAGCAATGAAAGGCAGGAGTGATTGAAGAGTAAGTTTCAGTTGTTCTATGTTCGATTATATCCCCTATCAGTTTCAAATCTTTTTATCTGTATTCTTATTTAGTTTCATTAGCCTTTCTAATTTGATATAATATTTTATTACATTAAAACTTAAATACTTGCACCCGGAGGGTGCATATACTTGCTAGTAAAGAGTAAAGAAAAGAAACGAAAGAAAAATTTGAAAAGAAATGAAAGAAAAGGAGATAAGAAAAGAAAAATTCGAGGGAGAGGAGAAAAAAGATAAAATAATGACAAATTTATGACAAAAGAGAAAAGTAACGGGAAAGCAAAAAGAAAAGAAAGATAATGAGAAAAGAAACGAGAAAGTGTACTGCTCAATACAGAAGTAAGGGGAAAAAACAGATGGAAAGAAAAATAATTATTCATGGAAAAATTAAGTGTCAAAGAAAATAAATAGATATTACCCAACCTCTCCCCTATGGGCAGGGTGTTACAAGGTTAATTTTTGAGTAGAGTAAAACTGATTTGAATTAAGAGATTTCCTTTTCTTAGACTAGTTGTCTTACCAAGGATAAATAACCCAGTCTTATCTAATATTTACATGGAAACGCGTGGCATAATGATTAGAGTCATAGAAAATGGACTCGTCAACCCGAGTTCAAATCCTAGACAAGGCTGTTTGCATTTCACATAGAGCTAATATCCTTGGGAAAGGTATGAATCCATATATTCTCCCTGCAGCTATGGATAAAATAATAGGGCAGACTGTGTTCTTTAACCTTGGATAGGTAACCAGTCTAGGAGAAGGAAAACTCTGAATTTAAAAAGACCTGAGGTTAGTCGTTGATTGGGTTTGAGGCATTCTTTGATGCACCAATTCTTTCCTGTCTACTGCGCCAAAACGTGCGGATGGTCCAAACACAAGCCTTCACCACAATGAAAAACAAAAACAAAAAAAAAACACTGTGTAGGTTATTCATTGGAGAACCCTCATGCGTCGAAATCGTTGAATGAGTACATTTTAGTTTATCTAATAATTACCCATAGCTGTTTGTAGAAGGGAGGGATTCATTCTTATCCCAAGGGCATTAGCACAAATTGGACTGAAACAGCCTTGTCCAGGATTTGAACTCGTGTTATCTATTCCATATTCTACGACGGTAACCGGAATTCAAACCCT
>CM042179.1:5636714-5649214 GCA_023376005.1 Doryteuthis pealeii | reverse complement strand
ATTCAATAAGATAAAACCAAACAATTAGAAATCAATAATACCTAGCATATATTTATTAAAATCAAATTTTAAAAGATCAATATGCAAATTAGCCTTCCCATTCACACTGTAATCCCCTATTTTGTTGTATATATAAATAAAATTGATTATTAATATGTAGATATTGTCAGTCTTAATTATGTTAAACACTTTTATTAATAATTGAGGTTTAAATAAAAATAAAATCATGGAGAATGTAATGTAAATAACAAAGGGAATTGTGACTTGTATAGTAACATAGTTTCGGTTACAGACAGACAAACCCACAATCTCCATTATAATAAGATTTACTCCTTTTGAGTTTTCACATCAGTGTTAGCTGATGGTCTTTCACTGGAGTCTGAGTGACAGCAAGTCTCCTCAGGTCTCCAGGACTCTTCTGGGTATTCTGGCAGATTGCAGCAGTGCAGTGTTCTGAATGGTTTCAATCCTTCCTCTGATATCCAAACTTTCCAAACCCTTTTCTAATCCTTTTGGGACTGTTCCAAGTGCACCAACTACAATTGGTATCACTTTCACTTTCATATTCCATAACTTTTTCAGTTCTCTGGCAAGGTCCAGATATTTGTCAATTTTTTCATTTTCCTTTAACTTCACCCTGTGATCCGCTGGCACTGCAAAATCCACCAGTTGACAAGTTCTTTCTTTTTTGTTAATCAGCGCTAGGTCTGGTCTTCTTGCTGGGATAAGGTGATCCGTTTTAATTTCAAAGTCCCAGAGAATTTGGTGCGTTTCGTTCTCAAGAACAGATTCTGGTTTATGCATATACCATTTTTTTGTGTGGTCAAAATTTAATTTCTTGCATAATTCCCAGTGGATCACCTTCCCAACCCAGTCGTGTCTAGTTTTGTATTCTCGTTGTGCTAGTTTGCTACATTCGCAGAGTATATGGTTAACAGTCTCATCTCTATTACCGCAAAGTCTACATTTACTATTTTGTTGGGTCTTATCAATTTTCGCTTTGATGTAGTTTGTCCTTATGGCATTATTTTGTGCAGCAATTATAAGTGATTCTGTTTCTCTTTTGAGGTTTCCCTTTCTTAACCATGTCCAAGTCTTTCCATGTGCAACCTCATCTATTTGTCGTTTGAAGCGTCCATATAATTGTTTTTCTTCCCATTTTTGTTTTCTAGTCTTTGTCGTTTTTCTGTTTGTCCATCTGCCGTTTCTACTATTGTTGGCCGCCATAAGTAATTTGTCTTTGCTCTTCCTTGTGTAATCTTCAAGTTGTTGGATTGTGGTTTCTACGCATTCCTCTATGTTGGCAATACCTCTTTCCCCTTCCTTTCTTGACACATACAATCTATCTCTATCATCTCTAGGGTGGAGAGCCTTGTGCATAGCCATTAATTTTCTCGTCCTTTGGTCTATCTGTCTGAGTTCTTCTTTTGTCCATTTTAAGAATGGTCCTGAGTGTCTTATAATGGGGACAGTCCAGGTATTAATTCCTTTGATCAGATTTCTGCTGTTAAGTTTCGTTTCTAGAAGTTTTCTAGTTCTCCTGAGATATTCTTTTTTAACTTTTCCTTTCATTTCTGCTTGCATGATATTGTCCGCTTCTAAAATTCCTAAGTATATAGCTTTCATTTTCATCAAGAGATTTTATAGTTTCCTGATTTGGTAGTTGTATTCCATTTAATAGTTTTCTTTCACCCCTTTTTATTACAAGCATAGCACATTTTTCGATTCCAAATTCCATCCCTATATCCTGGCTATATATTCTAATGGTTTGTACTAGGCTCTCCAATTCTTTTTCATTTTTTGCAAAAATTTTAATGTCATCCATGTACATAAGGTGGTTTATCTTTTCTTGTGAATTACTAAATTTGTATCTCCCGGTACATTTTTTCAGTATATGGTTTAGCGGCATCATTGCAATAATAAAGAGTAGTGGTGATAATGAGTCTCCTATTATTATTATTATTATTATTATTATTATTATTATTATTATTATTATTATTTCTCTCCTTGTGATTTTTTCACACCAGCGTGAGCTGATGGAATTTCTCTGGAGTCTGAGTGACAAGTCTTCAGGAATCTTCTGAGTATTCAATCTGATTGAAGCAATGCAGTTGTCATGATAGTCCCAATTCTTTCAAGATATATATATATATTTTGGATGTTGCTGAACTTTTTTTGTTGTATTAGAAGCATGGAACTTGCTGCTTATCTGCCGAATTCTTATTTCTTATGAGTGTTGTTATCTCAGCCAATTGATGTACCATTCCGCTTTTATTATAAAGAAAGAAAGGGAAGAAAAGGGACATGCTACACGGAAAAATATAACAAGAACGAAAGAAAGAAATAAAGAGAAAGAGAGTTGGGAAATGATAGAGAGAGGGTGTGTGCGCGCTGAAGCGATAACGCTTTTCAATTAAACATGATGAAAAGAAGGAAAGAAGAAAAATAATGTGTAAGGTAGAGTTAAGTCAAGATTATAATACATTTTAAATATTGAAGTATGTGATTAAAGGTTGAGGTATAAAAGTGGATAGAATACAAACAATTTCAATCAATTGATATTTTGCCTGGGTGTATTAACGAAGTTTCATCAGAAAACACCAATACGAAATATTAATTCATAGAAATTGTTTGTGTTTTATCCACTTTTATTCTTCAACTTTTAATCAATATTTTGTTTGATTATACCCTATCTGATATCTCCTCATATTGAACTATTTTGCAGTAGCTCTTAAGTAAACATATCAAACGTTGTAATAATTAAATTATTATACTGTGGTATATTCATAGGTCCTGCTAGTAACAATAATCTTTTGTAAACAATTATGTCTTCAAGCCATTATTTTATTCAATTTTTACGCATTTTGTTATCTGTCATATTGAACTATTTGGCAATAGCTCTTCAGTAAATATTTCAAACGTGGTAATAATTAAATTATCATACTGTGGTATATATACAGGTACTGCTAGTCAAGATTATAAAACATTTTACGTATTGTTGTAACTCTTAGGTAAACATATCAAACGTTGTAATAATTAAATTATCATACTGTGGTATTTTTGGAGGATATGTGCTTAATTGAAGTCATACCTAATTTTGAAAATTAATTAGTTAATAATTTCTGAATTTAGGCGGACATATATGTTCAAATGTAAGGCTAAACAAATCATTTGAACATATATGCCCGCCTAATTTCATTAATTATTAACTAATTAATTTTCAAAATTAGGTATGACTTCAATTAAGCACATATCCTCCAAAAACTGTCGGCTTAAAGCCATATAAAAATAAACACATTTGTTTGTTTACTTAACCTCATACTGTTGTATATATACAGGTACTGCTAGTGAAAATTATAATACATTTTACGTATTGAACTATTTTTGCTGTAACTCTTAGGTAATAATTAAATTATCATACTGTGGTATATATACAGGTACTGCTAGTAATAATATGTTAATATTGCTCTAATCCTGGCAGTTCCTTTTTAAAAATCATATAGAGCATCAATAATCACCTTCGTTCACATTTTACAACAAAGCGACATATGTCGATAAAACGCCCGAAACTTGAGACGTGTTAACTTCATCGTAATAATCTCTGTGTTATTCGCAAAAAAAGAACGATTAGAGAAAATATATTAAATTATTTATGTCCAATGTACAGAATTGGAAATTTTTCTCTTCTCTTTTATTTCTTCTTTTCTTTTTGTTTTATCGTCAAAGCAAATTTCCATTTATTTTCTCTTTGTGTGTAATATTATTTTATTTTATTTTTCATTTTTATTTTTTTACATTACTATTGCAGTAAATTGAAATGTCACACGATATTTTTTTATATATATTAACCCTTGTTTTATGACATTTGAAAAAACAAGACATTGATGTTGAATGACACTTTAACTATATCTCACTGCTGAAGCTTTTCAACTGGCATCAGAACCGACTTACGGCAAGATGGTCGCGACGTAACCCGGATGTAAGTCGGGAATTTCTTGAAATGCGTTTCAAGATCCTTGAATTGCCAGGGGTTTTGGTTTGTTTCTTTTGTTTAATGGAATATCGATCTTTGTGGGTTATCTAATACCAAAGTTTCTTTGTAGGAGCTATGAGTAAATAGTAGGGCAGACTGGGCTCTAACAACAGTTAGGTTTTTTGTTTAATAAAATATTAACTTTTGTGGGTTATCTAATGCCAAGATCATCCTTGTAGAAGCTATGGGTTAATAGTAGGGCAGACATGGCTCTTTAACAATAGTTAGGTTTCTTTGTTTAATGGAATATCAACCTTTGTGGGTTATCTAATGCGAAAGTCATCCTTGTAGAAGCTATCGATAAATAGTAGGTCAGACTGGGCTCTTTAATCTCAGTTAGGCAACTAGTATAGGAAAAGAAAACTATGAATTCAAACCTGTTGAACTCCACTTAAGAAATTGTCCTTGTGTCACATCATGCGGTGGGGTTGGTAAATATACTTTGTCGGTATCAGTCTATCATCTTTTTGTTAGCGGTAGATCAGGGAGATTGTTTGCTGAGGTGGAGCGCCATATCTACAGTCAGCTCATAGTTTCTTTACCACACAGATCAGCTTACCGAAGCAGCTCTACTCATACGTTAAGTTGGCGGGGACCCGGAACCTTGCTAGTCCTAGTGTACTAATTTAGTCGATTCAATTCATACTGATATTTCCGTATAGTAAAACTCCAGTCACTTAGTCTGAATATTGAGCTTATTAATGTGTTATGTTATAACGTAAAAACTCCCTCTTTCTAATTAAATACAAGCTTTAACTTAAACAGTTGAGACACTACAAGGCTTTTTAGAGCGAGACTTGATTTAAACATTGGATGGTATATACCCTGCAAAAATTGCAATGAGGTGAGACCTCAAGAAATATTAACAAACGAATCTACGAGCACAAAAGACACATAAAAACATTCGGTTAAATAACATGAATTAACGAAACACATTCTGAAAACTAACAACATTTTCAACTTTAAAGAAGCAAAATGTTAGTTAATATACACAACAAAAATCATTTTTTTAAACTGTTGAATCTAGCATTATTTCGAATTACGATACGATAAAACGGAGACCCGGTTTGTTTTCCAACTCATTTAAACTAGTGTTAAATATTACAAAAAACTTAGGGTGATTAACAATACTAGCACAAAATAAAAAACGCCCCCCCCCATCGGCCGATGTAAAAATAGATTTTTGAAACATATTGCCTGGGGGTGGGAGTAAAAAATTCAATGTCGGCGAGTTTGTACCCTAAGTAAGTAAAATCATCAAATTCATTAAAGGATTAAAAAATAAAACAATTTGAAATGTAAACTTTAAATATGTATTAAAATAAAACAAACTATATAAAGATATATAATACCAGTCATGTATTTATTAAAACTTGTTTTAAAAAAAAACAATGAGGGCTTCTAATGTTGCATGTTCAAATTTTGAGTGTATTTATTCTATGTTATGAAGACTTTGGGTAATGTGACGTAAGCAGTGACGTAATTTTTGTTACAGACAAAAACCGGAAGCGAATCTCCATTATTAATAGATGTAATCTTTTTAAATACGCCATCACATAAGGTAATTCCATTCATAAAAAAAATCTCCAACAGTTTCGAACAAATTGCAACACCCAACGATTACGCGGCATTTAAATTATCTCTTTTTTTAAAAAATATTTGAAGTAAAAAGAGAAGCCGCAACACACTGACAAAAACAAAGGCTTACAAACTTCGTTTTGTTAAAAAAATTATTTCTACGTAGATGATAGCCCCAAAAATGGTTTGATGAATAAACCGACACGCTGAAACGTAAAAATAACATCATTCTAAGCCTCCTGTTTTTTTTTTCATTCTTATATATACACCACACACACACACAACACACACACACACACATATATATATATATATATATATATATATACATATATATATATATATATTGGTGATACCTCGAAACACGTGTCTATAGTTTACCCTATATATATATATATATATATATATATATGTGTGTGTGTGTGTGTGTGTGTGTGTGTGTGTGTGTGTGCGTGCGCGCGTGTGTGTGTGTGTGTGTGTGTAATAATGGCTGTCAACTCGTGTTCGTGTAAAACCATTTCCTGTTTTTTTTTCATCATAGATAGGTGCCAGTAGCATTTGACACTCTATCTTTGTATTTTCTCAGAGGACTCACCAGGCCAGCCCTGGAGAGACCTACTCTTCCACATATACTACATGTTGAAACGTCTCCACTTTGAATGTTGCTGGGTTGAAAATTATCCTTTCTAATATCCCGCTTCAATTTTTGTTTAATTCGGTTGGACTCAAATTCTTCCACAGACAGGTAGATGGTGGTATATATATATATATATATATATATATATATATATATATAAGTGTTTAATTGGAGTCATACCTAATTTTTGAAAATTAATTAATTAATAATGGATTAGGCGGGAATACCTATTAAATGTATGGCTAAACAAATCGAGAAAAATCAATCTCTGTATGTACATTTCGGCCTATTAGGCCTCATCAGCAGAGCTATAGATCGGAAGACCGCCCTGTGCGTGATTTGAAACCGGACTGCCAAGCTGACAGGCCGATCTCATAACCCCAACACCAAACGAACTTCTTAGATTTTTATGATTTTTGTTTTTAGAGTAGGTTAACATTCCTCTTCTAGTGACTTTTATTACACGACGATGTGGTAAGTTGTAAACAAGGTTTGTTTAGAATGGCCTTTTGCCGATAATTTTTTGGAGAATAAGTGTTTAATTGGAGTCATACCTAATTTTTGAAAATTAATTAATTAATAATGGATTAGGCGGGAATACCTATTAATATATAAGAAAGCAACTGTGCAGTTAGCTGCATCATATTACACACACAATCTTAGTGAGTGAATGTCACATGCTGTACACTGCTTGATAAACAAGGACGAAATCATTAGTGACGTTCTTCCGTGGACACGTACACATAGTCACACTAGGGTGGGCCGACCAGCAAAAAAGTACATAAATCAGCTCTGTATGGATTCTGTATGCCACGCAAAAGAACTGCTGGGGCGATTAACAATAGGGAAAGTTGTCAAAAAAGAGAGTCGTGGGAGTCAATACTGACAGCGCAAACTGATGATGATGATGATGATTATGATGTATGTATGTATGCTGAGTAATTTCTGTGTTCGAATATGCGAAAAACCTTTAAAGAAATAATAGAAAAAATGTTTTCAACTTTGTCTTGATCATGTGACTAACGATAGGAAAGGTTGGCGAGAAAGAATCATGGGAATCCATGCCGACAGCACGAACCTGATAATAATGATGATGAGGATGATATATAAACAAGTTGTGTCATAAAAGTATCGAGATTGAAGAATACCAAGATAGAAATGAACAATGAATGAAACGTTATTTTTTTTAAGAATACAAGGTGTGTCATAAAATTGGCGAGGTTGAAGCTGTATTTACCAAGATAGAAATGAACAATGAATGGAACGTTAATGTTTATTAGAATACAAGGTGTGTTATGAAATTGGCGAGGTTGAAGCTGTATTTACCAAGATAGAAATGAACATTGAATGGAACGTTAATTTTTTTTAGAATACAAGGTGTGTCAAAAAGTATCTTCAATCTTGATACTTTTTTACTTGTGTGTGTGTGTGTGTGTGTGTGTGTGTGTGTGTAATTGCTGTGTTTAGATAAGCAACAAACGTTGAAGAAAGAAAAATAAAAATAAAAGGGATTCATTTCCAGTTTGTTGTTTTTTTTATTTAAATAAAAAAAGAAAGAAAATGCACTTGAGGAAATATTCTAAAAAAAAAAGAAAAAGAAAAAGAAAGAAAGAATAGAAAAAAGAAAGGCCCCTTCACCTCAAACTCACATCTAATTTTCTTTTTTCTTTTCTCTTTTTTTCTGTTGACTTGCATATTCATTTTCATTCTGGTCCAACGCGCTTCTTCACTCCAATGTCCTCCCAAATTCGATCATAGATATCTACCTACAGACGTATATAAAAAAATCCAAGTGAGATGATTGCGACAGGCTAGACATTGCTTGAAAAAACAAGGACGGACTCATTAGTGACGTTCTTCTTTGGACACATGATCACACCGGTATGTACCGACCAGCAAAAACATACATCAGTCAGTTTTATGTGGATTCTGGGTGCCATGCAGAAGACATGCCAGTGGCGACAAATGATAAGTCAATTTGGCAAGAATATGCCATAGGAGACCATACTGTCAGCACAATATATATATATATATAATATATATAATATATATATATATATATATATATATATATATATATGATGTAAGGTAAAAGGATAGTGAACAAAAAATAATAACTCAAACAAGGTTGAAGTCAGTTGACTGAGGAAGTCCTTATGGAAAGACGAAATATTTCTACTCTCAGACTTGTTTGAGTTATTATTTTTTGTTCACTATCCTTTTACCAAACCTCATACAGTCGGATTTTACTCAGTCGGATATATATATATATATATATATATATATATATATATATATATATATTAATTTATTAGAACAATCCTAGTAATGATTGTTCCAATAAATAAATTAAAAAAAGCTAAACTTTTAATTATTCATTTTTTTATCTAATAATGCTCTATCACAGATATTGAGCACTCTTCTAATAACACTATACGTTGGATTACTACCTTTTTTTCAAGTATAATAGTGCCAACCATATACATGATATATATATATATATACATATATATATATATATATGTATAAAAAGTGTTGTTCTGGTTATAAAAAATAGCCTGAAGAAGATATATATATCTGAAACACGTGTTGCACATGTAAAACAAAAAGAATAAAACAATTTTTCTGAGAACAAAATACATTTTGCGGACCTTCCTTTTTTATAAAATATATATATATATATATATATATATAGTCGGATTATACATACAAATATATATATATATATATATATATATATATATATATTATATATATTGTGTGTGGTGTGTGTGTGTGTGTGTGTGTGTGTGTGTGATACTAAGTAATTTCTGTGTTCAAATATGTGAAAAAACATTTAAAAACATAATAGAAAAAATGTTTTCATCTTTGTCTTGATCATGTGACTAACGCATTTCTATTTTTTTTTTGTTGTTGTTCTTTTTAGAAAGTATAGTTGAGCAAATATTCTGAAAAAAAAAAAAAAAAGAAAAAAAAAGAAAGAAAGAAAGAAAGTGGGCTGCTTAACCTCAACCTCACATTACACTTCTTTTCTTTTCTTTTTTTTTTTTTAGACTTCCATATTCATGTTCATTTTCATTCTGGCCCAATACGCTTCCTCACCTTCTCTAACTCCGAGGTCCTCCGAGATTCGTTCATAGATATCTACCTACATACGTATATATCAAAAATATGGCTTTTATAACGAGTTAGACTTATATCTTAATTGGAACTAACAAAAATGTTTTATAATGGAAAAATCCGGGGAGGAAAATTGAAATCCATGAACTTTGATTCTCTTACTGCAGTGTCGCAAATGCATTAAAATGGCTGCTCTCTACGAAGCAGACCATTTCAACATTTGTTGTTCGGATATAATTATTCCCGACTGTTAGTGAAATGTTAACAATTTCTGCGCTCAGATATGGGACATTACTGATTCGCCTTGTCTGGTTTGGAAAATTGAATCATTTCTTTACATGAACGATGCTGTGGAACGTTCAGACATAACTTAATTTCACTTGCCGTTCAGACGTGATTACATTTCGCCCGGAACGAGAGTGGAACCAGAACTAGCATGGTGGGCGACATGCGCCATGTCATAACTCGTTACGGTTTACATGCTAACCCACGTTTATGCGCATGCGCGGACGATTAGCGATATTCATAGTGGCAAATCGGCCAATTAGAGTTGCGCGGCTTGTCATATTGGTTATCAGTGGGTGCAACCCTATTTCATAACGAAGAATTGAAAAATTATTATTTGACAGTGTATCGAAACACAAGGTGTAACGGATAATTTTTTTACAGTCTATCGAAACAACAGTTGAAAAATGATTTTTTTTTTCAAACATGCATACTCCACATACAAGGACGTGCATACAAACAGCTACATATTAATACTCATGTTCCTTAATTGTATTTGTAAGACAGGTATCATCTTGCAACACCCACTGGTTAAAAATGAAACAGTCCGAATCGTTCAAGAATGCAATAATGCAAAAAATGTAAATCCTGGTTATCTGGTGTTGCTTATTTGGGGAATTCTTATTTTTTAAGAGTGTCGTCACCTGGGGTAAATAATGGACCATTCTGTCTTTATTATAAAGAAAGAAAGGAAGGAAAAAAAAAACAAGCAACATAAAAAAATATAAGAAATAAAGAAATAAAAAGAAAGAGAGTAGGGTAAAGATAGTGATAAGGAGTGAACGCGTGGAAGTGATAACACTGATCTGTTTCAATCAAACAAACGGAAAAGATGAGAATAAGGAAAGAATGAAAAAAAAAAAAAAAAAGAGTGAGATAGAGTTAAATCAAGATTATTATACGTTTTTTTAAAAGTGAACTATTTTTCAATAGGGCTTAAGTAAACATAACAAACATTGCGATAATTAAATTATCATACTGTGGTGCATTCACAGGTCCTGCTAGTACACAAATTGTTGTGCGCGCTTGAATTGGTGATTAGCCAAGAGTGGTCCATTATAAGTTTTTCAAAGATGTTAACTTCCTATCGCGAAGGCGCAACGCTAAAGTTGCTATTTTTGGTAAGCTAATCAACTAAACATATATGGAAGCGCGTGGTGTAATGGTTAAACTCATGGGAAATGGACTCGTCGCCCCGAGTTCAAATCCTGGACGTGTTAATTGCATTTCACTTAGCGCTAATACCCTTGGGAAAGGTATGAATCCTACTCTCCCACCAGCTATGGGTAAATAGTAGGGCAGACTGGGCTCTTTAACCGTGGCTAAGTAACCAGTCTAGGAGAAGGAAAACTCTGAATTCAAACCTGATAAACTCCGCTTAAGAAATTGACCTCGTGTCGCATCCTGCACGTGCGGAGGGGTTGGTAAATATATATATGAAGTGTTTTCGAAAAGTATCGCGAATAAAACTGTATTTAACAAGATACAAATGAATAATGAATGAAATATTAATTTTCTTTAGAATATTATCTTATTACTCAACACATATATTCCAGCGAGTTTTCCATTGGTCAAAGCGCCTCTAATAATATAACCACACCGAAGCAACAGAAATTGGTCAATGTAAATATTTCTGTTTTAGTTTCGATTTTTCTATTAACAAAATTGTGTTTGCTTTTTTTTTTTTTGTTAATTGTTAAAGTTAAATACTAATAGCATCCAATTAACAAGTATTTGACGATTTCTTGTTAAGTATTTTAAATCTTTTTCTTTCCTCATATCAAAATCTCTAAAATCTAAGCTGTTTGACATATCACAAGAATCCTTCCAGCAGTGCAGAGAAGCGTGAGAAAGAATGATGGGAAAATGCATAAGATTCAAAGGGGACTATTTTGGAGGAGAAAACATTTAGTTTGTTGTTTGGATTTTAAATAAATTGTTTGTGACAACATTCTCATTACTTTTCAGACACACCTCGTATATATATATATATTACAAAAAACCCCATAAAATCAGTAAAATAATACGTAAGTTGTACCAATGCATTGAAAGAGTAGATACTACAATATAATAATATCATAAAAAGTGAGGCTTACATACGACTTTGAGGTCCCTGTTATCGATCTTCAGGGGTATATATATATATATATATATATATATATATATATATATATATATATATATATATATATATATCTACTGCTATCATTCGTTTGAACCCACTAGAAATTCCTATTACCTCCCACTACCAATTCCTACATTACTGCTCGTTGTTTTACAAACGAGACACCCGAAACATCCCATCAGTTTCACACCTGAAGATGGCAGATAGACAGCGAAAGCGCTCGTAAAGAAAACTATATATATATTCGGGTCTCGAACCCGGCCAGAGGTAGCTGTTAAACGGTATAACCACACTGATGAGAGGTGATACCTCGAAACACGTGTCTGTGGATTACTTTATTATATGCTCCCAAATTTGGTTGAGCAGTTTAATTAGAAGGATTTAATTGCAAAATTCACCGTATTCGGCGTACAGCTAAGCCTCGCTTTGTTTACATAAAGTTTGAGTCCTCTAGTGAATTCATTTCGGCTTAGAAATGTAGCGATTAAATAGTCTCCTATATTTGACAGCTGCCTGTGGCCGTACGGGTAAGAGGATTGGCGAACGAAAGTTCATTCGGGTCTCGAACCCGGCCAGAGGTAGCTGTTAAACGGTTTAACCATACTGATGAGAGGTGATATCTCGAAACAGTGTCTGTGTATTACTTTATTTATATATATATATATATATATATATATATATATATATATATAATGAGAAGAAAGAATGGATATGTAATCCGA
>CM042179.1:5609214-5631714 GCA_023376005.1 Doryteuthis pealeii | reverse complement strand
ATTGCCGAATAGCGAGGGACTCAATCTCCTTTTCGCTAGCGCTAGACCAGGGAGATTGCATTTACGTCTGATGTATGGCTATTGCTACACCTGAGTAGGTAGTCAAACGGTTCACATATTTAATTGATCTATTAGGCTCCCGTATGACGAATATATATATATATATATATATATATATATATATATATATAGGCTGTCCATGAAGATGTTGATGTGCCGGTGCTTTGTTGCTGCTGCTTTCTTCTGGACTTTTTAGCTTCATGGTCTTGTGTCAGGGTGACTTCTGACATGAGCAATCCTCTACTGAGAGTCTAGAGATGGCTTTAATGAAAAATGGAAAATTACCGTTTTACTGTTAAAAGTCCAATTTTAAGTTTCCTATATTGGCATTTCAGTCTCGGAAGACTATAATAAAGTTTTTGTGCCCCTGAGGTTACAGCGCCTCCTGTGACTGTGAAGTCCGATGTTTGAAAAACATTCTCGACTACAGATTTTGCATTTAAAGGCTGTCCCTGAATATGTTGATGTTCCGGTGCTTTGTTGGCGTCGCTGCTTTCTTCTGGACCTCTTAGCTTCATAGTGATGCGCCAGGGTGACCAGTTACACCAGAGTGACCTCAAACATGACCAGTCTGCTACGGAGAGCCTCCACAAATCATTGGTATTTCAGTCTCGGAAGACTATAATGTAGTTTTTGTGCCCCTGAAGTTACATTGCTTCATGTGACTATGAAGTCCAATGTTTGAAAAACATTTTCAACCACAGATGTCACATTTGAAGGCTGTCCATAAAGATGTTGATGTACAGGTACTTTTTTGCCGATGCTTTCTTCTGGACCTCTTAGCTTGATGGTGTTGCGTCAGGGTGACTTCTGACACGGGCAATCCTCTACGGAAATTCTGGAGATTGCTTTAATGAAAAAAAGAAAATTGCCGTTTTACTGTTATTAAGTCCAATTCTATGTTTCCTAGACTGACGCTAAACCAGCCATGTACCTATATTGATATTCTTAGGAAGCGCTTGGTGTAATGGTTAAAGTCATGGGAAATGGACTCGTCGTCCCGAGTTCAAATCCTGGACGTGGTAATTGCATTTCACTTAGCGCTAATACCCTTGGGAAAGGTGTGAATCCTACTCTCCCACCAGCTATGTTTAAATAGTAGGACAGACTGGGCTCCTTAACCTTGGTTAGACAACCGGTCTAGGAGAAGGAAAACTCTGAATTCAATCTTGTTTAACTCCACTTAAGTTGAGTTGCATCCTGCTCGTGCGGAGGGGTTGGAACATATATATATATATATATATATATATATATGAAGAAGATGGTATGTAGTATATTAAGAAAAATGAAAAAAACACAGGTTTAGATAAATTGAGTGGTAAATTTATTAGCTGACGCTGCAGTGTTTCGATCTATTAATTAGATTTTCTTCAGGGCATTTGTTGATATAAGGAAAGGTAATAAAACATTTTTTATCACAGAATAACGAGAAAAACTGCGTTAGTCCTTCTTTATCAGTCTGTTCAAAATTTGAAGTTTGAAGAAAGAACGCTGGAAAGGTGGACCGTTTGAAATATGACGTCAAATATTCTTCTTTATGGTGTGAGTATGAGTGTGTGTGAGTCTATGTATCACACACACACACACACACACACACACACACACACACACATATATATATATATATATATATATATATATATATATATATATATATATAATCAATGGTAATATTATGGTTTCACACTCATAACTTAAAGTTTCATGGTAATCCAATCATCAGATGAGATCAGTGGTTGAGATGTCAAAAATCAGTCGTGAAATGGTTGAGATGTTAAAAATCAAATTTTTTAGCGTTTATATGAATATATATATATATATATATATATATATATATATATATATATATATATATATATATTATTGTATTTTTATCTTTCATATATACGTATTTTACGTGAATATGATCTTGACTTTCTTTGCTAGTACTATATATTCTGATGGCACTGGACTATCGGAGGAAGGTGGAGTAATCCCGTGTTGTACCAATGAAACCATTTATACTCATGAACCTGATAATATTTCCTGGAGACTGAAATAAAGAGAAAATAAATTAATATTATATAAATCATTTACAATAAAATAGATTTTTTATTGAAACCATTACACTTTTTTGTCTTCTCTCGGCTCTCATTGACCATAAAAAAAACTCGATTATTCTGAGGCATTTGTGAGATTTGTGACGTAAACAGCGATATACGAGGTGTGCTGAAAAACTTAAGAGCTTGAAGCTGTATTTACAAAGAACACTGAATGAAATGTTCATTTTCTTCCCAAATACAAGGTGTGTTAAAAAGTATCGAGACCAATACAGAAATGAACATTTAATAAAATGTTCATTTTGTTCAAAATTACGAAAAAGTATTATCTGCGTTATTCGGACTATTGTTCTCATCTTTATTGTTATTTGTACAACGTTTCGGCTGATATACCCTCTGGCCTTCATTTATTTCTTGTCGGACTCGGGAACCTTCTTTTCGGACTCGGGAACTGTCTTTTCGGACTCGGGAACCTTCTTCCCGGTGGCTCCCGATAATACTAATCATCAATACTAATCATCAAGTATTATCTGCGTTATTCGGACTATTGTCCTCGTCTTTATTGTTATTTGTACAACGTTTCGGCCGATATACCCTCTGGCCTTCTTCAGGTATTTCTTCTTCATGTATATCTCCCGATAATACTAATCATCAGGCCTCATCCCAAACATTCAGAGAAACAGTGTTGCAAAAGTATCAAGAGTGGTATTTACCACCAAGACAGAAATGAACACTGAATGAAACGTTAATTTTCTTCATATTACGATATGTGTGTTGCATATTGCCTTTTCTATAACATAGAGTATACCTCCATACCCGTAAACCCGTCTACGTATACTCATATACTTATCTTCTGTAGTTCTGGACTTGCTGTCATCTTATCTATGTAGCTGGATCTGGCTATCTGTTGATTTGGATCTTCTCTGGACTAATAGTTAGGATATATGCTGGATCTATTTTGGATCTATCGGACGTCTAACTCTGATCTTGCTGTTATCTGTTATTGGATTTCTTGTTTGAAATCTTGACTTCATCTGGAGAAGTGTTCTTGTGTCTTGCTCCATTGTTTAGTTATTAGTAACGAACACAAGACTTTGCTTTAATTAGAGCTCATATTTTAGTTTATGAAATCCAGATCAATATGTGTATATAATAAAATCCAGATCAAAATGTGTATATAAAAATAAGATGAGAATACCAGATTGACAAACCTAGATAATACATAAAATTCATATTGTTTATTATATTAACTAAAAAAGCGTACAGATATATTTTTGCCATGTTCTTTCTTAAAAAAATGAAAGACAGATTTTTTGAAATCTTTTAGTTTTTTTAATAATAGACATAAAATATTTTTTATTAGATTACGCATTGGTCATACAAGACTAACGCACTCCTATATACTCAAACAAGGACAATAACCACAATGTGAAACATGTCAAACACCTTTGACAGTTAAACACTTATTCATGGAATGCAGGTTTTTTTGCTCACATCAGAAACCGTTATTTTAAAGCAAACAATATGAAAGATCTGTTTGAAAATGTCAACATGGAGGATATTCTCTCTCTTTTGAGGGAAATAAAATTATACCATAGAATATAGACATGAAACAAATCAATACCATACAACATAATTCCTAATAATGCTAATACATTGTTAAAACCAATTACTAAAAAGTTTAAATATAAATACACGATATGTATAACTTCCTAACCGTTAGGCATGACATAACCCCAGACGGGTTGATATGCCGTTAAAATCAATAAACAAACAAACAATAAAAATTCAAATACACAGTTTCTAACAATAAACTTCAAATTAATTTAGGGTTTTTTTTTGTGAGGCGTCAAATGAAAAAAAAATGTTTGTTTTGTTTTACGACAGACGATAACCAAAGAAAATTTCCCCCGTATAATACAATATAGATTATTAATTAATACTAGTAAGATTATAATATAATCTTATTAATATCAATTAATAATTTTATTGCAGAATATTAAATCTAACACCAGAATAACGTTCTACTTTTTAAAACCTGTGTCATTGAATTTGAAAAATGAAGCAGAGGCGTAAGCATGATTGATGAAACTGTCGTTTGAGGGAGTAAGTATTTTTACCAAGTTTATTTTTAAGCAGAGGGAGTAAATATGATTGACGAAACTTTCGTTAAATTTAAACTTTTAATGAAAAGTGGACATGCGCTAAAAGGGATACAGTTAAATATACAGAGATCTTCAAAATTAATGTAAAAGAAGATTATGTGACTATTTCTTGTTTGTAAATAATTTTCTAATAAAACTATATACGTTAGATAACTTTAAAATATATATTAAATTAAAACAAACTATAGATAAATCAATAATGCAGGGCCTGTATTTATTAAAACTTTTATAAACAAAAAATCTGGTCCGTTTAATTTTGTATATTTAATTTCTGAGTATATATAATACAAGGTTGTTCTTTATTCTATGTATTAATTATTTTGACAATAAATTAAATAGATATTGATAATGTATGCAATTCTTTGGGGGTATTGTGATGTAGGAAGTGATGTAGTTTCGGTTTCAGACAGGCAGACACGAATCTCCATTATAATAAGATAGCGTATATTTTTTTGAATGTTAAATATTTAATTAGAATAACACAGGTACTGATCCTACACTCTGATCATAGGCAGATATGTAGGACAGCCATGTTTCCGTCGACAGGGCGTAAAAGAAAAGACCGAGATATATGAGAGAAGATAAGCAAGAAGATAAGAATGAATAATAATTCTAATGGATTATTTTTTCATTATTGAAATAAAGAAGAAGTGTGGGAAAATAGAAAGTAATAAATAATGGATATAACCAGAAGAATGTGCCAAGGACAATAACGAGAAAAGTAGAGAAGAAGAAGAAGAAGAAGAAGAAGAAGAAGAAGAAGAAGAAGAAGAAGAACAAGAACAAGAACAAGAACAATAACAAGAACAAGAAGAAAAGGACAAGAACAAGAACAAGAAAATTGAAAAAAACAAGAAAAGAAGAAGAAGAAGAAGAAGAAGAAGAAGAAGAAGAAGAAAGAAGAAGAGAAGAAGAAGAAGAAGAAGAAGAAGAAGAAGAAGAAGAAGAAGAAGAAGAAAGAAGAAGAGAAGAAGAAGAAAAGAAAAAGAAGAAAGAAGAAGAAGAAGAAGAGAAGAAGAAGAAGAAGAAGAAGAAGAAGAATGCTAGAAGAAGAAGCAAGAAGAAGAAGATTTGAAAGGCGGAGAAAGAATAAGAAAAAGAATGAAAGAATAAGAAAAGAAGAAAGAAGAAGAAGAAGAAGAAGAAGAAGAAGAAGAAGAAGAAGAAGAAGATTGGAAAGGCGGAGAAAGAAGAAGAAGAAGAAGAAGAAGAAGAAGAAGAAGAAGAAGAAGAAGAAGAAGGAATGGAAGAAGAAGAAGAAGAGGAGGAAGAAAGAAGAAGAAGAAGAAGAAGAAGAAGAAGAAGAAGAAGAAGAAGAAGAAGAAGAAGGGAGAAATAGAAAGAAAAGAAAATAAGACTTATGGTGGCTAAGGATCAATCTTCATTTTCCAATAGAGATTGATATTAAGGATAAAAAAATGTTTTTGTAGGTGACAATTCAAGAAGCGAGAGGTCGGAATTTAGAAGATTGAAGCCGGTATAAAACATCAACAAGAAGAACTAAAAGAGAGACAGGAAAAGGTGAATAAAAGGCAACGCTGACCTATTTGAGCTGATCTAGTCCATGAGCTCCTGACAGACTTTATATGGTGAGCATATTTTAGAATCTCCTTGTCTTGTTTCAAAGGCAATGCAACTTATGGCGCCTCTGATTTGCAATACACAATAGAACGTAATCTTGTGGCTCTCGACCGCACACCGGAAGCTGCGGCCATGCGGCAGACACACATCCGGTTTCGAGACCGGGCGCCGATATCTGATGTTCTCAGTCGATAACTGATGAGTTCTATTGGCCGGAAGCGCCTCTGGAAGCTTCGTTATGGCCACCGCAGTATGACGACTGGACCGTCCCTTCATTATAGAAATTGGTTATTCCTTGACTTGTCGAGACGTCAGAGATTGGGGAGGCTAATTCCTATTGTCGTGATCGGTCGTGTGTGGCCGGCTTACGTGTGACCAGCGTACGGTGTCATTTCCACTGTGTGGCTGCATTGCTGTGTTGATCGTCCCCGATACATAATGTGCCATGGGAGCAGTCATTCGTAGCGCTACAAAGGAAGAAAAAGAAAAGATGGCCACGGGGGGAAGGGAAGAGAAAGAAAGTGCTGGTGTTGTGGGGTTAGGACTGGGGGAAGTGACAAGCACCCCACGTACGGGGTGTGATTTGGCATAGAAAGACAAAAGCTAGGGACACGCAAGAAAAAGGAGGAAAGGGGGGAAAGGGGGGGAAAAGGGGTGGTGGTGAAAGAATAAACCCAAAAAGGGGGAAAAAGTCAGGAAATGAAGAAAAAGAAGATGATGATAATAGAGACAGGAAAAAAAGAAAATGTCACTAGGAAGAAAATACGATTAAAAAGAGAAAGAGAAAGAAAAGAAGAAGAAGAAGAAGGAAGAAAAGAAAATTAAAAAGAGTAAGAAAGGAAGATTAAGAAGAAGAAAAAAAATGCGGGAAAGTTATGAAGCCAAAAAGAGTACAGAGAAGAAGCAGGGGAAATGAATAAAGGCGTAGGGATAAGATTAATATATCTATATATATATATATATATATATATATATATATATATATATATATAAGACATCTTACTGATAGGTCATTGGAGAGGCATTGACAGTTCATAGGTCTAGCAGACTGGATCCTATATATATATATATATATATATATATATATATATATATATATATAAGACATCTTGCTGATAGGTCATTGGAGAGGCATTGACAGTTCATAGGTCTAGCAGACTGGATCCTATATATTATATATATATATATATATATATATATATATATATATATATATATATATAAAAGACATCTTGCTGATAGGCCATTGGAGAGGAATTGACAGTTCACCGGTCTAGCAGATGATATATATATATATATATATATATATATATATATATAATAAGATATCTTGCTGATAGGTCATTGGAGAGGCATTGACAGTTCACAGGTCTAGCTATATATATATATATATATATATATATATATATATATATATATATATATGCTGATAGGTCATTGGAGAGGCATTGACAGTTCACAGGTGTTGCAGACTTGATCATATATATATATATATATATATATATATATATATATATATATATATATATATATGATCAAATTTTATTTCATGCCAAGAAGTTGGGAAATAGCATATATTGTGTATCTATATTTACACTTTTGTAGTTAACGGTTTTAAAAATATGTTAGCATCGTTACGTGTCTTGTTGAGGGACTAGTTTTATATTATAAATAGAGGCCTTCAAAGATGAACATGCCTAAACATGACCTTCGCCTTCTTATGTTGCATGAGTGCAAGCTTAGGCACAATGCCTCCGAAACTGCTGCCAATATCAACAAAGCATGGGGAAATGTATCCACAAGTGATCGGACTGTACGAAGGTGGTTCCAGAAATGCCGCAGTGGAGATGAGAGTCTTGAAAATGAAGAAGGTGGAGGACGGACATGCAGTCTTGACAATGAACAATTGCATGCAGTTGTCTAGCAAAATCCACGACAAAGTGTCAGAGAAATGTCTCAGACACTTGGTGTCAGCATTGCAAAAGTTTCTCGCCATTTACAGAGTATTTGAAAGGTGAAAAAGCTCGATAAATGGGTTCCTCAATGAGCACCAAAAACGGTTTGAAGTGTGCTCGATGCTCAGTTTGCGTAACACCAATGATCCCTTTCTTGACCGAATAGTCACTTGTGACGAGAAGTGGATCCTTTACGACAACCGTCGTAAAGGATACTATTTTTCAAAAACTACTTTCTATCTGAAAATAAATTAAATTTTATTTTTGAGCACACATTAATTATTATATATGCAAAAGTTCACCTGAAATAAACAACAAATTCTATGTTAAAATGACATTTCAAAACCGAGCACTTCAATCGGCCATTATTTTTGTAACAACCTAATATCAATATTAGTATTGGGATACCTTGTCATTTGAATATTTGCGCACTTCCCACCGGTATCAGCGATCGCTGTTTGGTTAAAGGTTAGCATTAAGATTACTGATTTCAAGGAAGGCAGGTCATCTCCATAAGGAAGATTGGCACAATAGAATTTTGATTGATGCATTCTCTTTCTTATCTGGCCTTATATTGTATTGTAATCAGCTTATATTCAGTGTTCCTATTGAGAATATAATTATCATAAATGCTATTGTTTAGAAATATGATTCAAATGCACAAACACAGAGACCCACTAAAACGTATACAAAGAAGAGAGAGAGAGAGAGAGAGAGAGAGAGAGAGAGAGAGAGAGAGAGAGAGAGAGAGAGAGAGAGGAACAACACACACACACACACATATATATATATATATGTGTGTGTGTGTGAGTGTGTGTGTGTGTGTGTCTGTGTATGTCTCTCTTGTGTCTTTGTATATGTTTTAGTGGGTCTCTTCGTACCTTTCCCAAGTGTATTTGCGCTATATAAAACAGATTCGTTCATATATATATATATATATATATATATATATATATATATATATATATATATATATATATATGAAACAGCTTCGTTCAATATATATATATATATATATATATATATATATATTGAACGAAGCTGTTTCATATAGCGCTAATACACTTGGGAAAGGTACGAATCAAACTATTCTCTCTCCTACTAAGTGTAAACAGTAAGCAGACTAGGGTCTTTAATCTTTGTTAGGCAACAAGTCTTGGAGAAGGAAAACTCTTTATTCAAACCTTTTAAACACCGTTTAAGTAATTGACATTGTGTCCCATCCTACACGTGCGGAGTGGTTCGTATATATATATATTATAATATATATATATATATATAATATATATATATTATTATATATAAACAGTTGGTGGAAAGTCTTTTGGATATATTAGAAACATGGACAAGTAAGAAATAAAAAATTATAAAAATTCAAGTTAATGAATAATATCTTACATTTAATTTTATATTTTGGTCAGACAACTGTCCTTTTTCACAAAAACAAAAACACCAAAAAAAAAAAAAAAAAATTTAGTAATTACTGTTTTCTATTTTATTTTAATGTTCTTTTCACTAAGACCACATGTATGCTAAACGGTCTCCGGTGTCTTGCGTATGGGAACATAAATAATATCTTAAAATATAATTTTTGGTTGCATAATGTTGCACGAGTTAGCTCAGTCGGTAGAGCATTCGGCTATAAACCACAAGGTTCCTAGTTCGATACCGGTCCTCGCCCACTCAGCGTATGAGTAGCACATGAATCTGTGCGGTAAAGTAAGGGGCTGACGGTAGGTGTGGCGCTCCACCTCAGACGCTAAGATAATCTCCTTGGTCTAGCACAAGTGAAAAGGGGATAGACTCCCTCGCTGATTGGCTGATACCGACTTTAGGCCGCTCCGACGACTTTACTTACTTTTTACCTTTGGTCTAGTATAACAATAAATTTTATTAAATATTTTAAGGTATGTACTTATCTATAACCGATACTATATCTGCCTATTTACTCTCTCTCTCTCTCTCTCTCTCTATATATATATATATATATATATATATATATATATATATATATCAGAAAGAACGTCCGCAAAATGGTTTGAAATTTGTTTTTTCAAAAAACTTTTTATTTTATTTTTGCGACACGTGTTTCAGATTTTAGTATCTTCAGGTTTATTTGATTACTAAGAGCAATATATATATATATATATATATATATATATATATATATATATATTGCTCTTTGCTAATTTGTTGTGTATAATGTTGTCTAGTGGTGCAAGTCTTGTTGATGAAAATACATTTTAACCAAGTTCACAATAGACCTTTTCGAGTTAGAATAATGATCCAAATTGGACAAAATAAAGAGCAAGAAGACAGTGTTGCGCCAGTCCCAGACTTAGAAACAGCCTGTCCCATTTTAAAAAAAAAAGAAAAAAGATCAGTACTCAGAATCCTAACCTCAATTTTAGCTCGAACAAAACAACAAAAGTTGCTAACAGTTATTTAAGTTATTAAGTGGGTGTAAAATACAAGGAATTTTATTCTAGAGATTCCATTCGTGACTTTAAGCCAGATTAGACATTGTATTAGCGGATCACTGACAATCAGACTTTTGTTTGGTTTAGCAGACTGTTTACAAAGAAATTAGTAGCGTTGGTATATTGTTTAGTACTTTCAACAAGAACATCATCGAAAAGTATGTTATCAACCAAACTCGTAAGATAATTTACTGTTACTGGTTTTCGCTGCCGTTGAACAAACTGACATGCCAACAATACAGGACACAAAGTACAAAAGTGGATATAGTGAAAAATGAATACTATACTTTATCAGTAGTTTTGTTATACTAAAACCTTTGTTAATACCTACATCTGCACAGTGTAACTTTTTATATAGCCGATTGTGACATAAACATACGTACATTCTTGCTGAAAGGTTCGTGGATCGATTACCTCCGTGCCGATTTTCAACCGCTCGCAGCTGCTCTTACAATACTGCGATCCTACTGTAAGCCACAGGTAGCGGCTCTTGCACGTATTATTATAATTGAATAGAAGGATTCAGACTACAATAGTAATAAGACTTTATTTGAATAGAACGATTTCTGAGGTGAATAGATAGTGAACTTTGAAACATCACATCATTCTGGTAAAAAGATACCAAGAAAATTTTGTGCAGTCGTGCGGGAAATTTGTTTGGCAAAGAGATAAACCGCTCACAGCGACTCTCTCACCAATGCGATCCTACCATAAATAAAGTACAAAAACTGATGGTTAGTTCATTATAATTGAGCAGAAGGACTCAGCTTAAGCTTACAATAATGATAGGACTTTATTTGGATAGAATGAGTTCTGAGGTGAATAGATAGTGAACTTTGAAATATTCCATTATACAGGCAAGAGGCAATTAACTCTTTGCTTACTTTAAGCGACTTACAGTGACTCTCCCAACACTACAATCCTACCATAAACCACTGATGGTTAGTTCATTATGATTGAACAGAAGAACTTAGATTACAATAATGATAGGGACTTTATTTGAATAGAATGAGTTCTGAGGCGAATAGATAGCGAACTTTGAAATATTACATCATACTGGTAAAAAATACCAAGAAAATTGTGTGCAGCCGTGCAGGAAATTTGGTTGGCAAAGAATTAAACCGCTCACAGCGACTCTTCCATCAATGCGATCCTACCATAGACAAAGTACAAAAACTGATGGTTAGTTCATTATAATTGAACAGAAGGACTCAGATTACAATAGTAATTGGACTTTATTTGAATAGAAAGAGTTCTGGGAAGAATAGATAGTGGACTTTGAAATATCCCATCATACAGGTAAAAAATGCCAAGAAAATTTATTACAGCTGTAGAGGAATTTTGGTAGGCAAAGAGTTAAACCGCTCACAGTGACTCTTCCACCACTAGGATCCTACCTATCATACTTAATTATAATTGGACAGAAGGACTCAGATTACAATAATAATAGGATTTCATTTGGATAGAATGTGATCTATGGTGAATAGTTAGTGAACTTTGAAATATCCCATCATACAGTTAAAACATACCTAGAATATTGGGTACAGCCGTGGGGGAAATTTGGTAGGCAAAGAATTAAGCCACTCACAGCTGCTCTCCCACCAATGCGATCTATAATAGGACTTGGTAAGTTGGTGTTTATCTCTATGCCTACTTTAAACTGCTTGCATTGGCTCAACCACCTCTGCAATCCTACTGTAAGCAATGTTCAAAAACTGATGGTCAGTTCATTATAATTGAGCAGATGAACTCAGTTTACAATAATAATAAAGCTTTATTTGAATAGAATGAGTTCTGAGGTGAATTGTGAACTTTGAAATATCCCATCATACAGGTAAAAAATACCAAGAAAATTTGGTACAGCCGTGGTGGAAATTTGGTAGGCAAAGAGTTAGGCCCGCCCACAGTGGCTGTCCCACCACTGGGATCTTACTTATCCTAGTTCATTAGAATTGAGCGGGAGAACTCCAATTACAATAATAATATGACTTTATTTGAATAAAATGAGTTCTGAGGTGAATAGATAGTAAACTTTGAAATATTCCATCATACAGGTAAAAAATACCAAGAAAATTTGGTACAGCCGTGGGAGAAATTTGGAAGCAAAGAGTTAAACCGCTCAGAGCGGCTTTCCTACTAAAGTGATCCTACTGTAAGCAAAGTACAAAAACTGATGGTTAGTTCATTATAATTGAACAGTAGGACTCAGATTACAATAACAATTGTACTTTATTTGAATAGAATGAGTTTTGAGATGAATAGATTGTGAACTTTGAAATATCCCACTACTGGGATCTTGCCTATCCTAGTTCATTAGAATTGCGCGGGAGAACTCCAATTACAATAATAATATTTTATTTGAATAAAATGAGTTCTGAGGTGAATAGTGAACTTTGAAATATCCCATCATACAGGTAAAAAATACCAAGAAAATTTGGTGCAGCCGTGGAGGAAATTTGGTAGGCAACGAACAAAGAAAGACATTATGTAAAGCAATTAAACCATCATACTATTTCACATATTCATCTCACAGTTCAAAATACTTTGCGCATACTTTGTTAACTTAAAAGAAAAAGGAAAACTTTGAATTGAAACCTGTTAAACTCCGCTCAAGAAATTGATCTTGTGTCACATCCTACTCGTACGGGGGGTGGGCGGGTAAACCCATATACTAATAAATCAGCCTCCCCTTTACTTTGCCGTTATACTCTTGGGAAAAGCATGAATCTAACTGTTCCATCTCCCAGCTATCGGTAACGAGTTGGGCAGACTGGACTCTCTAACTCAGGTTAGGCAACCAGTCTAGGAGAAGTACAACTCTGAATTGAAACCTGTTAAACTCCGCTTAAGAAATTGATCACTAGTCACATCCTACTCATGAGCATAAGTTAGTAAATAAATGATTTCTTGATATGGCAACTAGTCTAGGAGAAGGAAAACTCTGAATTCAAACCTGTTAAACTCTGCTTAAGAAACTGAGCCTGTGTTACATCCTGTTTATGAGGCGGGATTGGTAAATATATATATATATATATATATATATATATATATATATATATATTTAATTATCACGCCAGTCATATCACGCCAAAAACACTAGTTCTGGCATGATGACCGAAGATAAGCAGTTCAGAACCTGGTCAGTATTTGGATAGGTGACGGCTTGTGAATATCAGATGCTATAAGCATTTTAAAAGCGACCGGTTTAGCTCACTTCGTCTAGGAACTACGAAGCTCCGTGTTCGATCCGGCCTACGCCAATCCAGTGCATGAGTAGCACAGCTTGGATCTGTGTGGTAAAGTGGGAAGCCACCTCAACAAAAACAATGTCCCTGGGCTAGCTATAGCGAAAAGGGGATAGACTCCCTCACAATAGTCCACTCCGCCATTTTTGAACTCTTATTGTATCTCTTACTATGAGTAAATGTAAGAGAAGACTGTGTTCTTTAAGCTTGGTATGTGTTGTAACCTAACGATGGTTACCAAATGAGAACTAACCAAAACGGAGGTTGGCATGAAATGGAATCTTTATAATATTAACAAAATACAATACTCGCCAGAGGCGTGAAAGAAGGTAAGCCACTGCTAGTGGTATAAGACTCCTCAGTCAGAATAATACTCCCGTATTTATGAGGAATGGGACATACCCATTAATGTTCATAAGTAGTGTATATAACAGTATTTCAACCGCTCAAGAAGGAAAACTCTTAATTCAAATCTGTTAAAACACCGCTCAAAAATTGATCGTGTGCCGTTTCCTGCTCATAACGGAGGAGTTGGATATATGGATGCATTAGGAAGGGAAGCATAATCGTTTATATAAAGCGCCTGGACGTTTAATTTGAATTTAATTGTATTGGACAATTAAATAAAACTGATCGATACGATTAGAATTAAATTAATTAAATACAGATACAGACACCGACACAATGACAGGCACACATACTCGCGCACGAACACATGCACACTCGGGGCGTAAGGACGTATATCAATAATAGACAGAAATGTAGCTGAGTAAAACTTTGATATTAATATCAATGTATAGATACTACACTCAGGTTCAATGACACCCTTTCGGCTAGGGCGTTAGAATTCAACGACTACACCTCTGCAGAGGGGTAAGACTCCCCCAATGGGGCACCTGTTGGCTGTGGGTGGCGACCCGTGATGCTTAAGAATAGAACCCAGATGGTTGAGCAGTCCATGACTTGCAATACTCCACTTAGACCCTTTCTCGAGCTAGATGGTCGGTCGGAGAGGCCCGCTCCGATCAATCGGCTGGTCACGTCAAGCCCTAGCACTTATTTTCATTTTTTCAACCCTATTGCCATTATGGCAAGCCCCAAATTTTATCATATGGGTGCTAGAAGGCAGTGGCTGAGGGTTTACATGTCCTGGGAATGACGTTAAACTCTATCTGATGGTGAGGTTCCAGTTCTGGAGGTTTGGGGAATGTGGAGCACCCCTTCATCACCATTGCTCCCCGGTCCACTCTGACCCGGAGTGGTAGCACTCGTTAGGGCCCATCTATGGGTTAAATAGAAAAATGTATTTATAAAAATGTGTATCCATTATGAATTTTGGGTTCTTCTTTTGTCCACATTTTCCTTCTATTCTTTTTCCCACATTCTGTCGGATTTACTCCAATCCTCCTACCCTCATATATATGTATAAATGTATATGCATATACATATATATCAGCCCAAGTAAATGTACACACACATATGTGTATATATATATAAGTATATGTAAGTGCATATATGATTGTTTGTGTTGGTGTATATATAAGCATACAAGTGTATACATTTGTTTTTTATTTATTTAAAAACGTATGTGTCTTAAATAACTCTTACTAAACCTAAAATTTCTATAGGTCTGAAGCAGACAAAAGCGCGCGCACACACACACACACACACACACACACACACACACAACACACATACATAATATATTATATATCTTTATGTGTCTGTGTGCCTGTGAGCACGCCATTCTTGTATGTGTATATACTTATATATATATATATATATATATATTATATATATATATATATATTATACGCACATTCACGCCCTCGTGTATATTTCTCTATGTATATATATCTTGCTAACACGTTTACGTTTCAGCAAGACACACACACACACACACACACACACACACACACATATATATATATAATATATATATATATATATATATATATATAATGATGTGTTGCGTGTGTGTACGCTTGTGTGTGTGGTGTAAATATGTGTGCGTGTGTGCGAGCACGTGCGTTCGTGTGTGTACGTGCGTATATATATATATATATATATATATTATATATATATATATATATATATATATATATATATATATATGTATTATCGCACACATATATTCTATATATGTATATCTTGCTAGCAAGTTAGTATTCGTTTTAACGTGGGTTGGTGTGTGTGTGTGTGTGTGTGGTGAACTAGTATCCAATTTCTTTCAAAGCAGATGCCATGGATATGCTATCTCACTGTCTACATTGTATATTGTTGCATGTCAGATATTTAGGTATGTTTTATTTAACCTCTTTTTCATTTGACAACCTTTTTTTTTTCAACATGCATACTCCAATATGTCTTCTTGACTAATTCATTTTAAAAGAAAACATTTATAAAGCATTCAATTTCTTTATGCTATCAAAATGGATTTTCATATTTTGAAATAACTGGTTTTTTTTTTTTAATGATAATAAAATTATCATGCTGTGGTATATATACATGTCCTGTTAGTAATAATAAATGCGAATGTTAGTGTGTCACATTTTTTTCCAACTTTTCATCTAGAGGTCTTACCCCAAGTTAGTATACCATTTTGAAATCAGACCCACTCTGTGAGCAGAGTAAAATCCTGCTGGTCAGAATTCGAACTTGCAATCATAACATTTTGGATTCCCAAGTTTTAATTACAATGTGTTACACGGATTCTTTATCACCAAGGTATGCAGCCCCGCCCGGTTTCGACCGGGGGTCCAGTGAGCTTCGGCCGCTGGACCGGTTCTGTTATAATAATAGCGTCGATCCCAGGGGGCCATCCCCCCAGGCAACACCTGCCCCCTTGATTTAAAGGGGCAGGGCTGGGTTTATTGCCCAGTGCCTGAGGCGCCCCCATTGAGAGGGAATGCCGACGGGATCGACGCAATTTTTCACCTGCCACCCCATGAGTCTCGGCTTGTGGGTGGTCCCACATAAATAGGGCCTTTGTGCCTGACCCGTACAAGTGGGTTACGTCGAAAATATCATGCAGCCTTACCGCATGAGCCTTATATTTGCGTGCATTTTGACTCACCCTGTATTAACATTCTTTTAAATTCTATCCTATATGGATAAACATTATAAATCTATAGGGTAAAATTGCAATTACAACCTAGCTGAGCACAACAGCTTATGCAATCTAGTCAAGTGTTCAGCCAGTAATGTTATCGTGCATCTGGCACCAGCTATATATTCTGACTTTGGTTAACTTAACAGTTCTTAATCTGTTGTACTCCCCCGCAATTATACAAATTATAAAATGGATTTTATTTGATTAAATTTGAAGTTAAACCCATTAGTTTTATTTGAAAGATACAATTTTCTATGTTATACTTTGATATATCCGGGTTAAGGGATATATTCTGAAGTTGGTATTTGGTATATTATCGCAGTAGTAATTGGTACATCTAATAGCAAACCGTCGGCCGAGCAGTCGTGGTGTCATCTAGCGAGTAAGTTTAGCTTTTAGGCTTAGGTATAGGTCCAACACAGTGTCGACTATTTGTACATGACACTGTCCAATCAGATTATAGTGAGGGGGTACCAAGGTATTTACATATTCATTATATCATACTTCTTCAAAACTGATATGTATTACTGCGATTATTTTCGGCGATTTTTACATAATGTTTTGCAACGGAATTTTTTTTACGATAAGGATTTGTATAACATCATTAACATTTTATAACAATTATTACTATTATTACTAGATGGGAACTACACAAGAATGCTGCGGGTGATCCTGAACAAGACATGGAAACAACACCCTACGAGAAAACAGCTGTACGGTAACCTGCCACATATCACACAAACCATCCGAGTAAGACGGACAAGACACGCGGGTCACTGCTGGAGAAGCAAGGACGAACTCATAAGCGACGTCCTCCAGTGGAAGCCAGCACATGGACAAGCCAGTGTGGGCCGACCAGCAAAGACGTACATTGATCAGCTCTGTGCGGATGCAGGATGCTGCATAGAGGACCTCCCGAGAATGATGAGCGATAGGGACGGATGAAGAGAGATTGTCATGGATATCCGCGCTGAAAGCGCGACATGATGATGACTAGCAAAATAAAAAAACGCCCTCTGGGTGACGTAAAATAAATATTGCCTGAGGGGATGGGAGTTGAAAATTTAATATCAGAGAGTTTGTATTATAAGTAAAGTAAAATCATCAAATTTATTAAAGGAGTAAAAAATAAAATAAATTTATTACAGGAGTAAAAAATTAAAAAATTGAAATGGAAACTTAGTTCTGATAACTTTAAATATATATTAAAATAAAACAAACTATATATATATATATATATATATATATATATATATATATATATATATATATATATATATATATATAATACCAGACATGTATTTATTAAAACTTGTTTTAAAAAACAATGCGGACTGTCTAACGTTGCATGTTCAAATTTTGAGTGTATTTATTCTATGTTATGACGATTTGGGGTAATGTGACGTAAGCAGTGACGTAGTTTTTGTTACAGTTAAAAACTTGAAGCGAATCTCCATTATTAATAGATTATTAACAATCAGGACCTGTGGATATACCACAGTATGATAATTTGTGGATATAACACAGTATGATAATTGTGGATATACCACAGTATGATAATTTGTGGATATAACACAGTATGATAATTTGATTATTACAACGTTTGATATGTTTACTTAAAAGCTATTGCAAATAGTTCAATATGTAAAAATATAATAATCTTGATTTAACTCTCTCTAGTGGGACCTGTGGATATACCACAGTATTATGATTTGATTATAACAATGTTTGATATGTTTACTTAAGAGCTATTGCAAAATAATTCAGTATATGAAAAGTATATTAATCTTAATATGTTTACTTAATAGCTATGGCAAATAGTTCAATATTTCTTTTAATTTTACGTTGGACATTGAAGCAACGCAAGACCATTTGCAATGTTTCATTTTTAATATTGAGTGAAATAAAATGGGACAAATAAGAAATCTGCGATTAAGCGACAGCAGATAATCTGGATTTACATTTTTGGATTGCATATTGAGGGTGCTGCAGATTTAGGAACACGCGTATAACACATGGACATGCTAGTGTGGGCCGGCCACCAAGGACCTACATTGACCAAGGTTGCTGGATGCTGCGCAGCACAATGAATAATAGGGAGGGTTGGCGAGAGATTGTCATGGATATCCGTGCTAATTGCGCGACATGATGATGATTATTATCAATCAACTAATTTATTTATTTTGTGAGATGTTGCATCATGGATAAGTGGTGATCTTCACTGAAACCCGAGTGACAGTATGTATAAAATCACTCGTCTAAGTATTTGTTGTGATGTTAGTTCAACAGTAAAAAAAGAAGTCAAGTCGAGGTAGGGTAAAATGAGACAAGTGTATTTACAATAAGGTACAAGAACGGCTAGCTTGCCGCTAAACGGTAACAGTACAACCTTTTCACTCGGTGTCTCACTATTTATAGTGAGAACCGGTGTATATTCTCCACTGTAGGAACGGCCGGTACAACAGTATTTTAACCAGCTAAAATAGTTAAAGAGTTAAACTAGCAGACTATTTTTTAGTTTTAGTTATATGCCTCCACAATTCAGGCCTTGTGCCACTTCTAATCTAAGCTTGATAGATAAGTATTGATCTGGTTGGCAGACAATGAAGACAAGAGACGATGGAGTAGTGTCAATTTTTATTTTTTTTTTTTAAAACTAAATAATCTGAGCGGGTTCATATGGAGGATAAGCTGTTACCCGTGCAGCAAATTCCTCCTCTGCACATTGCCACTGTGATCCAAAGGAAAGGTGAGGTACCAATGCGGTTTGGCAACGCCAGTGTCGCAAGTAAATAGTGCTCACTATGGTGAATAGAGCATGTAGATGTAAGTTAGTGTAGCGCGGACATAAAGTCGACAGCGCTTGGTTATTGACAAATTCTAGCACATGCGATTTAAACAAAAAAAAAGAAGTTACATACAGTCATTATTCGAATTTGGTGCCTCGAGTGGTGCGAGGTAGGCTAGCAGACCGTACTTAGTGAGTTTGATCCTCAAAATTTTGGCCTTGTGCCAAACTGAGTTAATTTTCAGCATTGCTCTGATCTGGATATTTTCCCCCAGTTTCCCCTAGTCTCTTTTCCAGATCCTTTGAGATCGTTCCAAGTGCTCCAAATATTATTGGCATCATTGACACCAACATTTACAGTGGGCTTTTTTTTTTTATTTATTGCAACACCCGTTTTCTCAGATGCCCGACACATTTCGCTTATTTATTTATTCTGAGGAAATTCTGTTTTTTAGAAATACTGCCCTTTGTATTGCTCTTTTACTTCTTACTTTTTTTTTTATAAAACTCCAACTTGTTGCTGTTATTCCCCAATATCACAGCATCCTACTTCTCATGGTGTCTTATTTATTTATCTATTTATCTATTTATTTATTTATTCACTCCTAAATTTTCCTGATGTATTAAAGGTTGTGCTTAAGAAGGCGCATGACTTCTCAAGAGCTTGATCACATTTTTCAGTACCCTTGCTATCTTTAGCAATATTTATTTATACGAGTAATATCTTGTGGCTCGATGGTGGAGATCTTGTTTCACTCATGCTTCCCCAGTATTCCAGCAATTTCTTCATTATTCTTATTCAGATGAGTAATATGGCCGTATGGATAGTCTCAAATCATCATCATCATCATCATTACTACTACTACTATTATATTATTATTATTATTATTATATTATTATTATTATTATTATTATTATTATTATTATTTCACTTCTTGTGAGTTTTCCCACCAGCGTTAGGTGAACGTCTTTCACTGATTTCTGAGTGTCAACAAGCCTCCTTAGGTTTCCAGGACTCTTCTGGGTATTATATCCAATTGCAGTAGTGTGGATGGTCTCAAGTCTTCCTCTGATTTTTCGTACCGTTTCCAATACACCAACTATTATTATTATTTATTACTATTATTATTATTATTATTATTATTATTTCAATCATTTTGAGTTTTTCCCACCAGCGTAAGCCGATGGTCTTTAAATGGAATCTGAGTGACATTAAGTCTCTTCGGTTCTCCTGGATTCTTCTTCTTCTTCTTCTTCTTCTTCTTCTTCTTCTTCTTCTTCTTCTTCTTCCTTCCTTCCTTCCTTCCTTCATCTTTCCTTTCACAATATCATTTTCTTAAGCGGAGCTTAACAGGTTTTAATCCAGAGATTTCCTTGTAGACCAGTTGCCTTACCAAGGCTGAAGAGCCCAATCTACCTTACTATTTACCAATATGTATTTACCCAAAACTCCATACGAACAAGATGTGACACTGGATCAATTCCAAATGCGGAGTTTAACAGTTTTGAATTTCCTTCTCCTAGACTGGTTACCAAAGCCAAGGTTTAAGAGCCCAGTCTCTCCTTATTGAACATAGAGACAACTAATTATCATGTAATATGGAGACAACCACCATGTAACGATTAACGAGTTAGGCTACTAAACCATAGTGATTCTGTCTCTTACTGGGTGCCTCATACTCGTAGCCTTAACCTAAATTAAGTAAAGCAAATTATTACAGTTAGAATCTGCGTCTCATAAATTACTATTCACATCGTTTTGTTTCAGTCATAAAAGGTTCGTAATTGGGTCTTTTAGCCATTCCTACCCCCCACCCCCCAAAAAAGACACGATTGTCAGTCTGCCCTTAGCAATTCATATTTTGGCAATATTTACCGTGTCATTATTTTATTGATCATAATTAGTTGTTTCTGTTCAACACCTTCATTTATTCATTTTTAGCTTGTTTTCTTTTTGTCTTGTTTTTTTTTTTTAACTCTTTTGTTCTGTTTTGTCTCTAGTGTTTTCCTTCTTTCTTTCTTCTTTCTTTTATCATTTATTCATTATTAGCTTGTTTTTTTATCCTTTCTTTCTGCTTTTGTCTCTACTGTTTCTTCTTTCTCTTTCTTTCTTTCTTTCTTTCTTTCTTTCTTCTTTTTGTGGCTTCTTTCTTTCTTTCTTTCTTTCTTTCTTCTTTTCTTCTTTCTTCTTTTTTCTTTCTTTCTTTCTTTCATCTTTTCTTTCTTTCTTTCTTTTCACTTTCTTTCTTTCTTCTTTCTTTCTTTCTTTCTTTCTTTCTTTCTTTCTTTTCTTTCTTTCGTGACCCTTTCTTTCTTCTTCTTTCTTTCTTTCTTCTTTCTTTCTTTCATGATCTTTCCTTTCTTTCTTCTTTCTTTCTTTCTTTCTTTCTTTCTTTCTTTCATGACCCCTTCCTTTCTTTCTTTCATTCTTTCTTTCTTTCTTTCTTTCTTTCTTTCTTTCTTTCTTTCTTTTCCTTTTTCTTTCTTTCTTTCTTTCTTTCTTTCTTTCTTTCATGACCCCTTACTTTCTTCTTTCGTGACTTCTTTCTTTCTGTCGTGACTTCTTTCTTTCTTTCTTTCTTTCTTTTCTTTCATGACTTCTTTCTTCCTTTTCTTTCTTTCTTTCTTTCTTTCTTTCTTTCATGACCCTTCCTTTCTTTCTTTCATGGCTTCTTTCTTCTTCTTTCTTTCTTTCTTTCATGACCCCTTCCTTCTTCTTTCTTTCTTTTCTTTCTTTCATGACCCCTTACTTTCTTTCTTTCGTCTTGACTTCTTTCCTTTCTTTTTTTCTTTCTTTCTTTCATGACCCCCTTCCTTTCTTTCTTTTGACTCTTTCTTTCTTTCTTCTTTCTTTCTTTCTTCTTTTCGTTGACTTTCTTTAATTCACTATCTTTTCTTTTTTCTTTTGTCTCTTTTCATTGTCCCTCTCTCCTTCTCTCTCTAAAACGATTGGTTTTTACAGAAATTTACGACCAAGAGAATTCAAAATTCTGTAACAATCTTATTAATTAAAGAAACCCCATCGTTATGTTTTTTCAAACAATTTTCCCTTGCTGGGTGTGGATACTTCTCCCC
>CM042179.1:5590429-5609114 GCA_023376005.1 Doryteuthis pealeii | reverse complement strand
TTTATAGATTATAATATATAATATATATATATAATATATATATATAATATAATAATATAATATATATTATATATTGATCTTTAATTCCTTATGGGCAAAGGGAAAATTTTTAATATTTTTGAAAATAATTAAATTAATTAATTAGATAAATAAAATAAACAAAATAAATAATAATTGCAAACTAGCACAACGAGAATACAACTAGACACTGACTGGGTTGGGAAGGTGAAAAAAATTCCACTCTAAGCGGAAATTTATCCAATCGTGACACACACAACATATCTAAATTTATTCACCATACACAAATATCCGGTATGAGTGACTACAAACATAGAATACGTCCCGTTCGTTACTACAGACACGCTCCGCACTCATCGATCGGTCACGATCGGCCCGCGAGTACTCACGAACACGCACATACCACTAGTACCTACTAAGGGCCATACTTCTCTGAGCACTATTGAACATCAAAACCCGCGCAGATCCCAGCTATAATCCCACATAAGAAAACCAGCCTAGTTGTTATAAACAAAAAGAAAGAAATACTAGCTCCTAACTAGTGGATCAATTATGCTGTGCCCTAGCAGCTCGATGCACACGATTGCAGGAGATAATCCAGCCGACACACGTATCAAAAAATACCGATGAAGCCTAAAGCGAAAACTGACACAAAAACACATGGCAACATAATCCTGACATCACTGAAACCGTAAATCTTGCCCAGAAAACACTCACCTGACGTAAATGACAAACACCATCTACTGGAATCGTATGACAAGTCACCAAAGTCTGATACCTAAGATTGCTTAACGTTGAGCAATGTCGTTAATTGCACCGTCAAAAGGAATGGGAAGTAATAATGAGAGAAGAAGAATAGGCGAGATTGAAGAAGAAAAGAGAGATTGAAGAAGGGAAAAAGGGGATTGCAAGAAGGGAAAAAGGTTGGAGAAGAAAGAAGAAGAAGAAGCAAGAAACTGAAAAACAGAAAGGGAAGGCAAGCGAAGAGATTGATTATACATCAAACCACATTAATTTCGCACTATTTAATAACAAAAACTTCAACCCTAGCAAATATCAACAATTAATACGCAATATTCTGATAATGAAGATTTTGATAAATGCTATCTAACCTCGAAAGAGCATTGTGTACAAATGTTTTTCGAAAATACTTTTACTTTGTAAATACTTACATGAGAAATACGCGTTTTTCGGTCTCCAAACGTTGTTGAAATAATAATTAATAAATAAATAATGAATAGAATTTAATAATAATAATAATAATATTTATTAAAATAAAAAATGTGAATAATAATAAGTCAAAAGTAAGTAATAATTAGAAAAGAGGAAGAGGAAAAGAAAAAATAAAAGAACAGCCCTAAACTCGAGGCATGTTCCTCCGCCCCAGAGCGTACGATGAACATGACGTGGGAGGAATGGAGTGAAAATCAATAGAAGTGACAGGAGAAAAAAGAATACAATTAGAGAGGGATGGAAAGTGTGACATATATTTAGTGAAGAGACAGGCAGTATTACAGTGGAAGGGAGTTGGGAGGAGAAGGGGAAGTGGAAGGAGGCAACAGAACGGACTCTGTTACCAGCATGACCTAGCAGGAAGAAGAGGGCAATTTGCAGGAAGAATTAGTGCAAAGACCTGAGAACTTACTTAAGATGAACTAGCAGGTAGAGGCGAGAGGAGGGAAAAGGGACATGAGGAGCGAGAGAAGGACCAAGCTTGGACAAAAAGGAGCATAAAGGGCATTGGAGAAGGACAAGGAGTGAGAATAACAGTGAAAGGAAAGTAGAAGGTGAAAGACAGCAAAGAAAGGAAAGGAACACGTCGGATATCAGAAGAGAACATGAGAAAGAGAAGAAAGAGTTGAAGGTACAATAGGAAAGAGAAAGAAGAAAGAAGAGGACGATAAAGAAAAAGCAAAGGATATAAAGAAAGAAAGAAAGAATAGAAGAAGAGACGAAATAAGCTAGGATTCACTCGCAAAAAAAGCAAGAACAATACAACGCCAAGAAGAAAGAAAGGAGAACGATCAGTAAATAGAGAGAACAGAATGAAAAGATAGACCAAGAAAGAAAGTACCAGATGAAGAAAAAAGAAGAAAGAGAAGGAAAAGGCACATCAGTCAAGATAAAAGATAAGCTAAGCAAAAGTAAGAGATTGGAAGAAGAAACTCGAAAGAATAAAAAGAATAGGAAATATAAGAAAGGAAAAAGATAAAGAAATAATAAGAAGAGGGGGAAGATTAGAATAAGAAAAGAAATAAAAGATAAAAAAGATGATTAAATAATTTTGTAATAAAGTACAAGAAAGAAAGATCCAAACAAAGCGAAGAAGATAATGATAAAGAAATAAAAAAGATAAGTAAAAGCATACAAGAGCCGAAGAGAATAACGAATAGAAAGGAAAGAAATAGACGCTAGCATAAATTTCCGAAGAAATAAATAAGAAATCAGAACAACCGAATAATAAAGCAACAAGAAAGGCATTAGGAGTGAAGAAGAAAAAAAAACAAGAGAAGAAAGAAATGCCAAGCGCTCTATGGTTAACGGAAAGAAAAAATAGCGGATGAAGAAAATACGCAAGCGAAGATGAAGAAAGAAAGAGTTGAAAAAGACGAAGAATGAAGCCAAGAAGCAAAGGCGGTTAGGAATGAAAGAAATAAAACTCAAAGAAAGAAATAAAGGGAGAAGATATAATAAAAGAAAGATACCGAAAGAAAAGTAAAGAAGAAAATGAACGGCAAAGACACAAGAGACAGAAGGAAATAAAGGAAAGAAATAAAAGGAGAAAGATGAAAGAAAGAAAGAAAGTGAGAAAGATGGAAGAAAGAAAAAAGAAAGAAAGAAAGGAGAAGATGAAGATAGGAAAAGAAGATGAAGAAAGAAAGGAAGATGAACAGAGAAAGAGAGAAGAAGACGAAGAAAGAAGCAAAAGATGAAAGGAAGCTGAAGAAAGAAAGAAAGGAGAAGTAAACTCCTGGCATAAAATAATCCCAAACGGGTTTAAAACCAATCATCAATCAATCGAACGCAAACATATATTAAATTAGAAGCACCTATTAATCAATAATTTTGTGTATAATATTTTCTCATTTCGATGTTGAAATATACACAATATATATATATATATATATATATATATATATATATATATATATATATATATTATATATCTTAAATTTCCTTCAATCCTCCTAATATATAATTAAAGATAATCTTTATTTACTTATTTTACTGCGTCCATCTAATTAAATTAATCCATTTACTTTTTACAACTGAAAAAAATATATAAAAAGAAAAAAAATTAGAGAAAAAATAAATAAAATAAAAGCTAAGTATATGAATTTTTCTATGGGACCGTTTTTATTTTGAATTCAACATGGCTACATTGTTGCAATATTCACCGGAAGATAAACAGACAATATTGGATACTTATACAAGCGTAGGGGTTCAAACATTCGTTCTCAACAGATATTTAAAAAATAAGAAATCACAGTTACTCGCCCATTTCATTCATAACATGAAGAAAAAAGAAAGGAAGAGAAAGAAAAAAAGAAAAGAAAAAAAAAAAAAGAAAAGGAAAAAAAAAAAAGAAAAATATATACCATACGTACTTAAAAAAAAAACTTAAAAACTTAAGCACGTACATTTCTGATATTCATCTCTGAAGATAAAGTTTCTACTTTGAAATCGATAGGACAAAAATAACATCTTTTTGTTTTTATTTTTTATACGCATTGTAATTGCCTTCAAATCATTATTATAATATATATATATATATATATAATATATTATATATGTGTGTGTTGTGTGTGTGTGTGTGTGCGTGTATAATAAAAGAATATATATTGTATATAAATATACAATATATATATATATTCACAATGATGATTAGAAGTGACGTTCTCCTGTGGAAACCTGCACATTGGGCACGCCACTATGCCCAGCAAGAACCTACATAAATCAGTGCTGTGTGGATTGCGGATGGTGGACAAAGAATGTCCAAGTAGCAATGATAGTTATGGATGCTTAGCGAGAGATTGCCATAAAATATCCGCTGCTGCAAGCATTGACATGAGAATATATATATATATAATATCTAATATTATATATATATATATATATATTATAGTACTGCTGATTTGAGGGCCTAATAAGCCGAAAATGTACATACAGGATTGATTTTTCTCGATTTTGTTTACTTTACATTTGAATAGGATATGCCCGCCTAATACATTAATTATTAACTTAATAAACTTCCAGTACGACTTCAATTAAGCACTATTCTATATTTCTCCATAAACCATTAAATTAAAAAAAAACATATCAAAAAACACCATCGTATTGTGTATTATTCTCATCTTATATAATTAATATATAAAAAAGCATATTAACTATATATATAATAGATATCATCTCTCATGTTGAAAGAATACCGAAAGTTTACAGATAACTTACTTATATTTCACAAGCAAAGAATCTTCTTGACGTGAAATCCACTGGATTAATCAAGATATTGATTAATTGCAGTCTTTACACGAGTGTTGCTTTTTTCGCGATATAAACAGTTCGTAAAGAATTTGCTCTACTAACGTATGAGCACTTTTATTAGATGATATAATGCTCGACTTAGCTGTCTTACATTTTCTGAATTTTGCATCACCTAACCATTGTGACCATATTCACCGGTAAGTCACCTTTTTCCATCTGCACCAGAAGAATGCTGCGAGCGGTCCTGAATAAGTCGTGGAAGCAGCACCCCACAAAAAAGCAGCTGTATGGGCCACCTGCCCCCACCAAAAACACATACGAGTGAGAGAAGCGGGCTAGGCATGCGGGGCACTGCTGGAGAAGCAAGGACGAGCTTGTAAGCGACGGACTTACTGTGAAGCCAACACAATGGCATGCTAAATGTGGGCCGACCAGCCAGGACCCTACATTGACCAACTATGTATGGATGCTGGCCGCAGCGCAGAGGAGTACCAGAGTCATGAATGATAGGGTAAGGTTGCGCAGAGTATAGTCTTATGGAGTTGGCAAGCGCGACATGATTGCATTGAGTGGATGAAATTATCATAGATATACATATATATAGATATATATATACAGACATAGAAAATACAACTTTCACACCAGCACATATACTTGCATACGTATGTGTTGCGTACGCAAAATTATTGATTTTTGTTTACTTTTAACTGACAGAAAGAAAACTGGAAAATTTCAGACACATTATATACCTTTGCATACACAGGTGTATACAGAAAAAATTACACATTCACAAATAAACAAAACAGGCAGGGCGCATTTACGCTTACCTGCGCAAATACATTTGTGTATGTGTTTACTTATTACAACGATTGTACACCTGGACAGGCGCGTGCCACTAAGAAAATATATATAAAAAAAACCCACACACAGAAAAAAAAACAGGTACGCAAAGATTTAAGCATACTCGTCTATATACCAACACAAAAGGGCGAAACAACCATATACTATATATAGATATAATATATATATATATATATATATATATATATATTTATATATAATACAATTATATGGCATATAAATACAGTTACATACATATATATATGTATACAATTATAATTATAATTCGATTCTATATATAAATACATTTCCAATACATATATATACATATATACATACATTATATATTGATATATTTCCGATAAACATGTCGGCAAAGAGACACAATACCCCTGTACATAAATCCGTATCTCTATCTACACAAGCTCGGACATATAAATTCGCGTGAACGTTAACAAGATAAGGAACGCCATTCTAAAATAAGTAACGTCAAAAGAAACGAAAAAAAGAAAAAAGAAAAAACGTATTGAAGGAAAAAAGGGAAAGAGAAAAGAGAATTATCCTCATAAAAGATGCAAAAGGATATAATCAGACGAGAAAAAATACCCCCCAAAACCCCTCCCCCCCAAAAAAAAAACGTTGCATGATTGTGTGTATACCCTCATGGTCGCCATCATTTTTACTGTAATTCTCTGGTGTATACTGAATCTACTTAAACTCATAGCAATATCACTAAGTGGCAAAAGATTGTTTTATTGGAAGTATACGAGATAAAGTCTCAACACTCCGACAGATCAATCCCTGATTGTGTCTACAAGAACATTGATACTAATAAAAGAAAGCAGGAAAAACAATATCGCACAATATATTTCCTCGTAGAAAAAAAAGAACGTTATTGAATCAATAATGTTGATAATATAGGAAGTGATTTAGATATATTTATCATGTTAATATTACTTTGTGTATGATAACGTCGAATCAATAATGATATGAACCATAAAATGATTTTTTTAAATAATTTCTATTATTACAAACTTATAGTGGAAAAATTAGAATTGTCGCATAAAATTGCCTGTAAATATTTACCCAAAGCTTTCGCCACGGGTAGGATGTGACACAAAATATGGGACATTCAGCGTTGATAATACAAAATGTGATTTAGATATATTTAGCATTTTAACATTACCATCTAACCATCTCCGAATCAATAATAATATTAAACCATAAAATGATTGTTTTTAAAAAATTTCTCTATTATTAAAAACATAGAGTTAATATTATCTGTTTTCGAAATTAAAGATACCAGAATTCTTTTTATTTCTAGTAAAACATTATACAACCAAAACGGATAGCATTATCCATTATGGATTTCCAAACTCTAGACAATTCAAAAATGGTAACAAAAAATAATTCGTTTAAACATTTATCGCAGAATATATTTCCTCCTAGAAAAACAAATGTTGATAATGTTGGAAATGATTTAAATATATTTATCATGTAAATATTACTTTGTACATGCTAACGTCGAATCAATAATAATATGAACCATAAAATGATTTTTAAAAATAATTTCTATTATTACAAACTTATAGTGGACAAATTAGATTTATCACATAAAATCGCTTGTAAATATTTGCCCAAAGCTTTCGCTACGTGTAGGATGTGACACAAGACATGGAACATTCTGCGTTGATAATGAAAAAATGGTATTTAGGCATACTAGCAGATATATGCACCCTCCGGGTGCAAATATTTAAGTTTTAATGTAATAGAATATCATATTAAATTAGAAAGGCTATGAAACTAAATAAGAATGCAGATAAAGAGATTTGAAACAGATTAATTTTTTAAAACTTTTTAATAGAAAAATGGAACAACTGCAACTTACTTTCCATCTCTCCCGACTTTCCATGCTAAATTTTTCCTATTCAACTATTTAGTATTAAAATAGAAGTAAAGAATAAAATTACTGATTAAATTTTTATATTTGGTAATGGATTATCTTTTAAGATTTTATCCGTAAAATTTTGCTTATATAATTCTTAAGATAACAATCAAATAAGTTAGAAATCAATATATACTAAGCACATATGTTAATAATTATTAAAATCAAATTTTTTGATCATATAGCAAAATTAGGCCTTCCGTGTCACACTATAACCGCTATATTTGTTTTATAGCTATAAAATATCCAAATTTGAATAGTGTTATTAGTATGTTATATTAAGCCAACAGTATTAGCAATTTGTAAAACTAATATTTTATATAAATAATTGAGAATTAGATAATCATAATCATGAGAATGTGACGTAAATAACTAAGGGAAATGATGTGACTTGGCAGTAGTAACATGATAGTTCGGTTACTCTAGACAGAATTCTCACAATCTCCCAGCATCAATTGATAAGAATTTTACCATGTTATATTTCTTTGTAAACTTCTTGTAATTAGCGTCAATCCCCATTAATAATAAAAGGATTATTAGAAATATAAATTCTATTATTACAAACACATAAAGCTAATATTATTCTTTTCTAAACTAAGAATAACCACAAAAAGTTATTTTTATTTTCTTGTAAAATATTATACAACCAAAATGGATTAAGTATTAATATGGCATTTCCAAAACCTGACGATTTCAAAATCAAATTAACGGTAACAATAATTTGATAGTCAAAAAAATTTATCACACATTATATTTCCTAGTAGAAAAACGTTATTGAACAATAAATTTGGTAATATAGGAATGGATTTAGTATATATTATTACATTGTTAATTTAATATATTGTGCATTTATTTAACGTCAAATCAATAATGATAAAAAATCCACATAGATGCTTTATAAAATAATTTCTATTATTTACAAACTTATAGTGGACAAATTAGAATTGTTCACATAAAAAATTGCCAGTAAATATTTACCAAGGATGTGCACACAAGACACTCTGGACAGCAGCGTTGATAATATTTAGAAGGAGAGGTGTAGCTAACCTCCTTATGGATAGTTATATTTATCATGTTAATATTACTTTCTGCGTAATAAACGTCGAATCTCAATATTCATTAATAACACCTAAGATCCATTTTTTAAGTAATTTCTATATTACAAAATTATAGTGAACAACTCTAGGAACTGTTGAGACGTAGTTACTACTATTAAACTGCGTTGATCAAGGCCAGCCAAAAACAAACTTTTTAATAAGATATTGTCATTGAATAATGGCTATCCCCCCCAGACAATACATGGCCCCTTCATTTAAAAGAGCAAGGCTGAGTTTATTGCCCAGTGCCGGAGGTGCTCCCCTTGACGAGGAATGCCGACGGGATCAACGCATTTTTTTGTGCCTACCACCCGTGGGCTTCGGCTTGTGGGTGGGCCCACATAAAAATATTCTTGTGTCACGCCTTCATAAGAGGGTTGAGAGGCAAATACACTGAGACTGCAAGGATTACGGAACATTTACACGAACCGTCTACCTCCAAGTCTTAGCACTCTATTGCGAGTTACTATATGTCTGGCGCACATGTAGTTTCAATGTACCAGTAGTATACTGAATACTGTATGATTCAGTATACAACATTATTCAATAACAATATATTGTTATTAAAAAATTGTTTTTGCTGGCCTAATTTATGAGCGATATTGAATAATATTGAATTAAAAATTAATGTTAGACAGCTATTTAAACATATCGATATATTTCGGATCGATATTATATCCCATATCAAATCAATATTATCGATATTTTGCAATCTTTTTATGACCCTGAATCAGTAGTATTAATCATGTTTTATTATTTCATATCGTTTGTTTTGTATTGCATCAGCAATATCGAATGTTCCGGTGTTTAATTATTGATATCAGTGCCCAACGAAATCTTTATTCCAATAATATTGTATTGATAATTACGATAATCTATTTATTACAATTATTAGTCTGTACGAAAACGTGATTGAATCTCTGGATACATTTTATAGGTCAAAAGAAAAATAATTCCTATTTTAGTATAAGTAAATGTTGGCGTTTGAATTGATTGTAGTAGTAGTATAATCATAATAATTATGAAGGAAAACAAAAAAATGTACAAATACATGGATCTTGCCAGAGAATTGAAAAAGCTGTAAAATATGAGGGTCAAAGTGATACCAATTGTAGTTGGTGCAGTTAGAACGGTCCGAAAAAGCTTGCTAGAAAGACTGGAAGATATGGAAATCAGAAGAAGAATTGAGACCATCCAGACAATAGCATTGTTGAAATCGGCTAGAATACTGAAGTGTCCTGGAAACCTGAGGTGACTTGTTGTCACTCAGACTCCAGTGAAATACCATCTGCTAACACCGGTGTAAAAAACTCCCAAGGAGTGAAATAATAATAATAATAATAATAATAATAATAATAATAATAATAATAATAATTGCGGTAATAGAGATGAGACTGTAAACCATGTACTCTGCGAATGTAGTAAACTAGCACAACGGGAATACAAAACTTGACACGACTGGGTTGGGAAGGTGATCCACTGGGAATTATGCAAAAAATTACAACAAAATGGTATATGCATAAACCAGAATCTGTTCTTGAGAACGAAACATAAAATTCTCTGGGACTTTGAAATTAAAACGGATCACCTTATCCCAGCAAGAAGACCAGACCTAGTGTTGATAAACAAAAAAGAAAGAACTTGTCAACTGGTAGATTTTGAAGTTTCAGCAGGTCACAGGGTGAAGCTAAAGAAAAATGAAAAAATGTACAAATATCTGGACCTTGCCAGAGAACTAAAAAAGTTCTGGAATATGAAAGTGAAAGTGATACCAATTGTAGTTGGTGCACTTGGAACGGTCCCAAAAGGATTAGAAAAGGGCTTGGAAAGTTTGGATATCAGAGGAAGGATTGAAACCATTCAGAACACTGCACTGCTGCAATCTGCCAGAATACTCAGAAGAGTCCTGGAGACCTGAGGAGACTTGCTGTCACTCAGACTCCAGTGAAAGACCATCAGTTAATGCTGATGTGAAAACTCAAAAGGAGTAAAATAATATATAATAATAATAATAATAATAATAATAATAATAATAATAATAATAGTTGGTCCGAAAAATCTTAGAAAAAAGATTGGAGAATCTGGAAATCAGAGGAAGGATTGATACCATCCAGAACACTGCACTGCTGCAATCTGCCAGATACTCAGAAGAGTCCTGGAACCTGAGAGACTCTGTCACTCAGACTCCAGTGAAACACCATCAGCTAATACTGATGTGAAAACTCAAAATAATAAAAAATAATAATAATAATAATAATAATAATAATAATAATAATAATAATAATAATAATAATAATAATAAGAAGAAGAAGAAGAAGAAGAAGAATAGAATTTGTCATCTCGTAGATTTTGTCATCGCGGCCGACTACTAAGTGAAAATGAAACAGAGCGAAAAGATAAACAAATACTTGGATCTTGTCGGAGAACTGAGAAAACTGGGGAACATGAAGCTGAAGGTCGTGCCAATTGTAATTGGTGCCCTTGAAACGGTCCCCAAAGCTCTGAGAAAAGAATTTGGATGAATTGGAAATCAGAAGAAGAATCAAGACCATCCAAACTACAGCACTGTTAAGATCAACTAGAATACTCAGAAGAGTCCTGGAGACCTGAGGAGACTTGCTGTCTCTCAGCCTCCGGTGAACCACCGGCTATGGCAGGTGTAAAGACCTCACAATAATAATAATAATAATAATAATAATAATAATAATAATAATAATAATATAGACTCTAGTGAAAGACCATCAGCTAACGCTGATGTGAAAACTCAAAATGAAAGAAAATGGAAAAAATACTTGGACCATGCCATAGAACTAAAAAAAAACTGTGGAACATGAGGATGACAATGGTAACAATTGTAATTGTTGTCCTCAGAACCGTTCCCAAAGTTTTGGGAAAAAGACTTAAATAATTACTATTGGTATCACCTTCATCCTCATTTTCTCTTGATAGATATTGTACACTCAAATTTCTATAGTATGTGAAATTGTAAAGATCATTTAAAAAATAACGTCAAACTATACATGAGTAATAATTTTGTAGGGTTGAAATTCAAACTTAACGAGAACAACTAAAGTAACAATCGTTTTCAGAAGGTAATCCCATAAATTTATATCTTCGTGATCATAAATCAAGGGTCGACCTATACACGAGTGATAATGTTATACTAGCAGGACTTATAGATATACAGCAATATGATGATTTGATTATTACAACTTTTGATATGTATAGTTAAGGGCTATTGCTAATTAGCTCAATATGTAAAAATATAATAATCTTGATTTAACTCTCTCTCTCTCTCTCACTTTTTTCTTTCTTTTCTCCTTTTCATCTATTTATTATGTTCAATTGAAAATTGGGCATTAAATAACCCATAATTTTTTGTCATGCCATAAAATTAGACGTTAAAGGCTTTCTTTCTTTCGCTTCTCATCTTTGATTGGCTTCCTTTGCTTCCTCGCTTCCTCTCTTTCCAATTGAAACGGATTAGCGTTATCGATTCCACGCGCTCATCCCCTACTCTATCTTTCCCCTACTCTTTCTTTCATTCTTATTATATTTTTTTCTGTGAATCATATCCTTTTTTCTTCCCTTTGTTTCTTTATAATAAAAACAGAATGGTCCATTATTTATTTAAGTGACGACTTTCATAAGAAATAAGAATTTTGGCGGATAAGCAACAACCAGTAATTACATTTCTGCATTTCATCTTGGACGATTTGGATGGTCTCATTTTTAACCAGAGGGTGGTGCAAGATGATAACGGTTGTACAATTTAGGAACACGAGTATTAATATATAGATGGTTGAAATTGAAACTTCATAGGGGGAACAAATATTAACACGCGTCTTCAGAAATAACTTGCATAAATTAATAACTGTGTGAGTGTAAATCAAGTGTAGAACTTATCATGAGCTCGACTTATACACAAGTTTATAGGGTAAGCTAGTCTTGACATTTCATGATTTTAAATATACCAATATTTCAAATCTTTCATAATTGCATTTTACTTCTTAATGACAATTTTTATTGCATCAACTTTTTGAACGTATTTTAATTTCTTTGTAGATTAAAGAATATGGAATCGATAATAGTGATAATCGATAATCTAGTCAATACCGTTCACGTCAACTGGATACTTCTATGAAACTGTTACAGTGAATAGAAATATTGTACAATATTTCTGTTCACTGTAAAAGCGAGAATAACGGTTATCCTAGAAGGAAATAAAAGAAAAAAAAAAACAATGAAATCATATTGGAATATATGCAACAAAAAGAAAAAAGAAAGCGTACAGATGAAAGAGAGAGGAAGCGAATAAAAGAAAGAGTGAGGAAGCGAATAAAGGAAAGAGAGAGAACGAATATAGGAAAGAGAGAGGAAGCGAATAAAGGAAAGAGAGAGGAAGCGAAAGAAAGAAAGAGAGAGGAAGCGAAAGAAAGAAAGCCTTTAACAAAGGCGGCCTAGTTTTATGGCATGACAAAACATTCTGGGTTATTTAATGCCCAGTCATAATCAATTCTTAGGTGTACTCACATGTCCATACACTAGATATTTTAATAAAGGCTATCTGGTTTTATGGCATGACAAAAACATTCTGGGTTATTTAATGCCCCAGTCATAATCAATTCTTAGGTGTACTCACATGTCCATACACTAGATATTTTAATAAAGGCTATCTGGTTTTATGGCATGACAAAACATTCTGGGTTATTTAATGCGCGAGTCATAATCAGTTGAAATAATGTCTCTCTTATACTATGTGGCCCATTTTTTGAATGTGGCCTACGAAATCATGTCTCTCTTATATATGTGGCCTAGCTTTTAAATGTGGCCTACGAAATCATGTCTCTCTTATAGTATGTGGCCTACATTTTGAATGGGACCTACGAAATCATGTCTCTCTGATAGTATGCGGCCTACCTTTGAGTGTGGCCTACGAAATCATATCTCTCTTATAATATGCGGCCTACCTTTTGAATGCAGACAACAAAATCATGTCTCTCTTATAGTATGTGTCCTACCATAAAAAGTATATTATAAGGTTATAATAATAACTGCTAACCCTAACCCTATTTTAGAATTTTAGAATATTTAAAATTAAATAGATCTCTGATTCATGTAAACTATGGATAAATTCTTTTTTAAAATTATACTTAATTAATATATACAGCTTATGACTGAATTGCATTTCTTGAAATTGAATATATGTGCAAAACAACATAATCAAAAAGGTAGGCCACTATAACATAATCAAAAAGGTTGGCCACATACTATAACAGAATCAAAAAGTGTAGGCCACATACTATAACAAAAAAGGTAGGCCACATACTATAAAAAGAATCAAAAAGGTAGGCCACAGGTAGGCCACATACTATAACAGAATCAAAAGTGTAGGCCACATACTATAACAGAATCAAAAAGGTAGCCACATACTATAACATAATCAAAAAGGTTGGCCACATACTATAACAGAATCAAAAAGGTAGGCCACATACTATAACATAGGCCACATACTATAACATAATCAAAAAGGTTGGCCACATACTATAACAGAATCAAAAAGGTAGACCACATACTATAACATATCGGTTGGCCACATACATAACATCAAAGGTAGGCCACATACTATAACAGAATCAAAAAGGTAGGCCACTATAACAGAACCAAAAAGGTAGGCCATATACTATAACGGCACCGTTCTTTTTTTTTTTTCTTTTTTTTTTTTTCTTTTTTTTTCCTGTTGTTTTTGTTGCTGTTGTTGATCCTCAAATTGACTTGACCCCGTCGAAATACCTTAAAGCTAAAATAAAAGCAAAATAAGGGAACGTGTAGGTAACTTTCTTGATTCTAATCATCGTGTATTGAACAAAAGATATATCTACATGTCACATAGTTTTGCCCCCCTTTTTTTTGGTCCATGTTTCCAGTTTCCGGTTTTTTTCATTATCACTAGTACTGTTCGTCATGTCAGAAAATGAAGAAACAATACGGGAGGGAGCTCCCGTGTAACTGATATGTAGATTGAATGTGAGAAAGGGACAAACAGAGAGAAACAGAGATTAATATAAAAAAGACAACAGAAAAAAGAGAGAAAAATAATTAAGTTAAATGCAGCGATATGTATTACAGATGAGAAAAATGAAAAAGGCAAAAAAAAAAAACAACAAAAAAAAACTAGAAAACAAAAAATATTTTATCTCAGAAGGAAAGGCTAATGGGGTAATAAAGAAGAAGAAGAAGAAGAGAAGAAGAAGAAGAAGAAGAAGAAGAAGAAGAAGAAGAAGAAAGAAGAATTGATAGATGAAGGAAAAATGGGTAATAAAATATTAATAGATATAGCGATAATAATAAAGAACAATAAAGTGACAAAAGAAGAAGAAGAAGAAGAAGAAGAAGAAGAAGAAGAAGAAGAAGAAGAAGAAGAAGAAGAAGAAGAAGAAGAAGAGAAAGCGAAAAGAAAAAAAAGAAGAACGCAAAATGAAAGAAAGGGTAAATAAAAGGCTGACAATTATCACATTAATTGAAGACAAGAAGGACAATATGAAGTAAGATAAGTAGGAAGAGGAAGAAGAAGCAAACGAAGATGAGTAGAAGGAAGCGAAAGAGAAGAAGCATGAGGATACACTGAAGAAAAACAATAAAGTCGGGAGGAAAAAATACACTAATAGGAGGGTGTGACAAGAAAAATAAGAAAAACGATGGAGAGTAAGGAGGAGTAGAAGCAGCAGCAGCAGCAGCAGCAGCAGCAGCAGAATAACAATAATCGTTGCTATCCATACACAGCGTCCCCTACCCAAAATGGCGACGTGTTACATTCACGTTTCCCTGTTGTCTCGCGAGAATTTACTTGTCGCCTCGTTTGTACGATATCCCGACAAGTTCACCGCTCAAAGGTTAACAGATGTTCAAGAAAAACCGATAAGGAGTGACTGTGCGCCAGCACAAGGCAAAAACACGGCAAGAAAAAACTCTTTACGAGAACAAGTAATTTCTACCACACACACATACAAATATATACAAATATACAAATATATATATGTATATAATTATATATATATATGTGTGTGTGTGTCCATGTATATATATATATATATATATATATATATATATATATATATAATATAGCAAGATCTTATTTTGTTTAGAAACTAACACAAGAAAAAAACACCATATTGATATTTGAGTTGCAAGCCTTCATATCTCAAGATATAGATAGGAAAAGATTAGGGTAATTAGTTTGGTCTTACTCTTATATTAGCTGCAGCTAAAAACCAATAACCGTCGTTCTTACACAGAGGGAGAGAGAGAGAGAGAGAGAGAGACAGAGACAGAGACAGAGACTAAGAGACAGAGGAGAGCGAAAGGGGGGGGGAGAACTGAGAAGAGAAATTATGCAAGAGAGGGGGAAGATTACAATGGCTTTAAGTGAAAAAGAACAGTGACCAGTTCATGGTTTATAAATGATAAATGAAACTGCGGACCTTTGCTTCGTAGAGAATAAATGTTAAAACAATATGAGAAATATTGTAAAAAAAGAAAATCTTTTTTTATTGTATGCTAGTAAATGTTAAGCAAGAAATGTGTTGACTAACTAAACAGAAAAGAACGAAGGGGTTAATGGATGTTAAAGTAAAAGGAAGAAGAAGAAGAAGAAGAAGAAGAAGAAGAAGAAGAAGAAGAAGAAGAAGAAGAAGAAGAAGAAGAAGAAGAATGTAGAGTAAGAAAAGAAGAAACAAAAGGAATTAATGCTTGGTAAAGTAATATAGAAGAAGAAGAAAAAGGAGGAGGAGGAGGAGGGGAAGAAGAAAGAGGAGGAGGAGGAGGAGAGTATGAAAAGGAGGAATAGATTTCTATAAATAAATAATAATAATAATAATAATAATAATAATAATAATAATAATAATAAGAAAGAAGAGAAGAAGAAGAAGAAGAAGAAGAAGAAGAAGAAGTTAAAAAGACAACCCCTACAAAAAAAAAAAAAAAAAAAAAAAAAACGGAACTGAAATAAGATTATCGGATAAAGAAAATACAAATTAACAAAAAGAAAAAAAAAAAAAAAACTACTGCTATGATATGAACATTCTGAAAATAAAAGAGAAAAAAATGTTATTTTTATAGGGAGAATTTACGCAAAATATAATAAAAAGAACCACCTTGTTTTGGCATATGTGTTTCTGGCTATGTTCGTTAGTCATATTATCTCAATAGAAAAGATTTTAAATAATTAAAAATAACACTCACAATAGCTAACATTATAGATATTCACAATTGTGGTCAATGGGTGCTGGGAAGACAATACCGAATTTTTAAAAAGTCCAAGGTGGACACTATATGTAATATTACATGAGAATATATTCTCAGTATATACAATTAACTATCAAATTTCTAAGTCGTTTTCAAGCCTAGTTCAAGATCAATAGTGTTGCTAAAAATCTCGATAGAAATGATCTTAAATAATTAAAAAATCACACTCACAATAACTAACATTATAGATATTGATAATTGTGGTCAATGGGTGCTAGGAAGACAGTGTGGCAACAACAAAATTTGCATGTGAGCCCTTTCTTTCTTTCAAAGTTTGGGTAATTTCTTTCTTTTTTTCTTTCTTTCAAAATGTTGGTAATTTCTTTCTTTCTTTCTTTCTTTCTTTCTTTCAAAATGTTGGTAATTTCTTTCTTTCTTTCTTTCTTACTTTCTTTCTTTCTTTCAAAATTTGGGTAAATTCTTTCTTTCAAAATTTGGGTAATTTCTTCTTTCTTCTTTCTTCTTTCTTCTTTCTTTCTTTCTTTCTTTCTTTCTTTCAAGTTTGGTAATTTCTTTCTTTCTTTCTTTTTCTTTGGGTAATTTCTTTCTTTCTTTCTTCTTTCAAAATTTGGTAATTTCTTTCTTTCTTTCTTTCTTTCAAAATTTGGATAATTTATCTCTTTCTTTCTTTCTTTCTTTCTTTAAAAATTTGGGTAATTTCTTTCTTTCTCTCTTTCTAATTTTGGAAATTTCTTTCTTTCTTTCTTTCTTTCTTTCTTTCTTTCTAAGTTTGGTTAATTTCTTTCTTTCTTTCTTCTTTCAAAATTTTGATGATTTCTTTCTTTCTTTCTTTCTTTCTTTCTTTCAAAGTTTGGGTAATTTCTTTCTTTCTTTCTTCTTTCAAAATTTTGGTAATTTCTTTCTTTCTTTCTTTCTTTCTTTCTTCAAAATTTGGATAATTTATCTCTTTCTTTCTTTCTTTCTTTCTTTCTTTCAAAATTTTGATAATTTTTTCAAAATTTGGTTATTTCTTTCTTTTTTCTTTTCTTTCTAAGTTTGGGTAATTTCTTTCTTCTTTCTTTCTTTCTTTCTAAGTTTGGTTAATTTCTTTCTTTCTTTCTTCTTTCAAAATTTTGATAATTTCTTTCTTTCTTTCTTTCTTTCTTTCAAAGTTTGGGTAATTTCTTTCTTTCTTTCTTCTTTCAAAATTTTGGTAATGTCTTTCTTTCTTTCAAAATTTGGATAATTTATCTCTTTCTTTCTTTCTTTCTTTCTTTCTTTTTTTCTTTCTTTCTTTTTTTCTTTCAAAATTTGGGTAATTTCTTTCTTGCTTCCTTCCTTTCTTTCTTTCTTTCAAAATTTGGGAAATTTTTTTTTCTTTCTTTCTTTCAAAATTTTGGTAATTTCATTCTTTCTTTCTTTCTTTCAAAATTTGGGTAATTTCTTTCTTTCTTTTTCTTTCTTTTTTCTTTCTTTCAAACTTTTGGTTATTTCTTTCTTTTCTTACTTTCTTCTTCTTTCTTCCTTCCTTTTCTTACCTTCTTTCTTTCCTTTCTTACTTTGTTTTCTTACTTTCTTTCTTGCCTTCCTTACTTTCTTTCTAACTAAAATTTTGTTAATCTATTTCATTCTTCCTTTTCCTATATTTTCTTCTTCTTTTTTTCTTCTTTGTACATCTTTTTCTTTCTAAAATGAGTTAAGAAAATAGAGTTAAAAAATTAAAATTGAGTACCCATGAAGAAAGAATAAAACAAAATGTCTTCGGCATAAAATAACCCAATTGAAATTCTATCTGTCAACAAATACAGACCACCGGTAAAAAAAGAAAAGAAAAAACGGATTTTATTTTCATCTTTTTTTTCTTTATTCTTCTTTCTTTTTTTTAACCTACAGCATTGAAACTCTGTAACTAAAATAATGTATATGTAGCAGTTGCAAAATAAGTACGCCTCCAAATAAAAAAAATCTATATAAGTAAGTTTATTTTCAGACCAATCTTAACGTTCTCAATCCCGTAGAGTTTAGAACTGAATGACACTTGATAATATCCATTTTG
>CM042179.1:5577929-5587929 GCA_023376005.1 Doryteuthis pealeii | reverse complement strand
TATCGTGGTTGTTAGGCGGAATCTCTACCAACTAAACCGGCTGTTTATTTAAAATGCTTACAGCACCTGGTATTCGCAAGCGGTTACCTATCCAAGTACTGACCAAGCTCTAGGCTGCTTAACTACGGTGATCGAACGAGAACCGGTGTTTTAAGCATGATGTGGCCGTAATCAGAAATAAGTAAATAAATCTCATTAGAATGGAGATTCGGGATCTGCCTGTCTGTAACTGAAATTACGCCACAATACCCTCAGGAATTACGTAAGCTTATTAATGAGTATTTAATTTATATTTATAGTCAAAATCATTAATATATAAAGTATATCTTATTTATTATGGAAATCTAAGTAGATTTTCCTTTAAAACAGCCCATGTTATTTCTGTGTTTAAAATCCTGCAATATGTCATCTATCACTAAGAAATAAAGGTCTACATAATACATATGATGTGGTTAATTTGCTTACTGGTTTTAACAAAACTGGGTTTAATAAATAATTAATTGCTGTTATTGATATGTAATATTATGATTTTATTCTGCGACGTATTAAAACCAATCCTATAAGTTATTTTCAATAGAAACCCATTTGAATATAATTAAAATAAGCGTAATCTTTTTATATACGTTCTTATTTAGTTTCGTTAGTCTTTATTATTTAATATATTTCATTACATTAAAACATTAAAAAATTTAAGCCCAGAGAGCACATATACATTGGGCATGATGTAAGTGTTTTGTAACAATAAATATTATCAAATAATATTGTCTTCATATATAATTAGATGTTGAATGTTACAGTTTCTAAGCAAAAAGGATTTTAAATAATAAATAATCTAGAAAAATACCTAAAAATACCTAAAAAAATACCTAAAAATACTTAAAATACCTAGAAATACTTAAAAATACCTAGAATACATAAAAATACCTAAAAATACCTAAAAATACTTAAAAATACCTAGAATACATAAAAATATCTAAAAATACCTAAAAATACCTAAAAATACTTAAAAATACCTAAAATACTTAAAAATACCTAGAATACATAAAAATACTTAAAATACCTTAAAATACCTAAAAATACCTAAAATACCTAAAATACTTAAGAATACCTAGAATACCTAAAAATACCTAAAAATACCTAAAAATACTTAAAAATACCCAAAAATACATAAAAATACTTAAAAACACATAAAAATACCTAAAAATACATTTTCTATTAGGTATAATGATATAATCGACGCAAATAGCACGTACCGAACTATAGCAAAACTTTGGACTCGCCCTTAGTGGCTAGAGGATGATTAAAAAGTTTTTACTTATAAATAAATCCCAACTTTAACCCAACTAACTATCGTCAATTACGGATAACTATATGAAAGTCTTTTGGTATAGAATAAGTGGTCTGTTTGTATCTCAAAATCCCAGAGAATCCTGTGTGTCTCTTTTTTTCCAAAACAAATTCTAATCGTAGGAGAACCGCAACCACCGGCACCACTAGATTTAATGGCCATATATTAAGGAACATACATTAACGAATTGGGAAAAATATAACGACATATAAAAAATATAAACAGTTTAAAATAGGGAGTTATTTTTTCAATCACTCTGTATATAAAATACACTGAATGCAAATATACCAGTTAGAAACGGCTGAAAGGTTCAAAATTAATCAAAGCATTTAAGTTGATTTGTCGGGGTTGATTTTAGTTTCAGTCAACCTTTCCTTATAACGCAATCTCCAAGGTATTGATAGGATGATTAAAAAGTGTTTTTACTTATAAATAAATCCCAACTCTAGGAATTTAACCCAACTAACTATCAAGTACGGATAACTATATGAAAGACACTAAATGCAAAAATAGCCTTTATAACGGCTAAAGGGGCCAAAATAAATCCCACACAAACACGTAAACAGCAATTAAGATGATTTTTCAGGGTTGATTTTAGTTTTAGTCAACCTTTTGTTAGAACGAAGTCCCCAAGGTCACCGGACATCTGAGATCCTCAATAACATAACAATGATGCTATCAGTGTCGATGAATAGCTTTATACAATTACCTTTGGGCAAATTAATTTAAAAAAGGACCGGATATGACGTTTCCTCTCACAAAATATTTTCAATGTTTCAATGCAATCATTTAAGAAGAGAGGATAAAATAAAAAATAAATAAGTTTTTTGTTTTTTTAATGGCAAATCAACTCCTGGATTATTCAGAAATTAGAAAGAAAGAAGGAATAAAGAATAGAAATATGAAAGAAATAGATAATAAGTTTGGTTTGCTTAATGGCACATCAACTCCTTCTGGGTTATTTAATGAAGAAATTTTATCAGTTCCTAAAAGTTATGATTATAATCATAACTATTTATATGTTCTATAAATATTTCTATTCTATGTAAATGGCAAGAGACAGATTGGTCAACCCCTGCTGCCAGTGGGCTATCTATATTTGAAACCACTTTGGCGTAATACCATGAATCAAGGAGATCTGAGAGAAAGCAACAGCAACAGAGAATCGGCACATCTTCAAGACAGCCTTTCACATTTGTTTAAAACTATCTTTCAAGAAATCTATGAACTTCTGAGACTGTCAATAGATATAAATGTTCTACTTTTTTATTTGACAGTAATAATCATTTGTTTGCACAGTTATATAGTATCAAGTATTCCTATTTAATACTAATAATTGTATATAAATCCCTGTTTCAATTGACTGTACAAGTTTATAATTATGATATAATCGACCGTTTAATTAAGAAACATAAGTATCAATCTTTAGATGGTCATACCAATTCTTTCTCAAATGGTCAATTTTCTTCATTTTTAAGAAAGATTTCTGCATACATACGACAATTGAGAAAATGTAATTACATATATTTTTTAAAAATTATGACTAGTTTAAAATAGGGAGTTGCTTTTCAATCACCCTGTATTTGAAAGACACTGACTGTCCAAATAGCCGTTAGAATGGCTAAAGGGTCCAAAATAAATCCAACACAAACACATAAACTGCAATTAAGATGATTTGTTGGGATTGAGTTTAGTTTCAGTCAACCTTTCGGTATAACGTTACAACAACATAACAATGGTGCTATCAGTGTCGATGGATAGCTTTATACAATTGCCTTTGGGCAAATCAATTTAAAGAAGGACCGGATATGACGTTTCCTCTCACCCAATGAGGCAAGAGCCTCAATATACAGATGTTACACAGAGGCGAAAGGTGGAGAAGTCTTGACCAATTTAACGTTTGATATCAAAAGGTTCTCGGAGATTTTCGATTTCCTGTACATTACAATTCAGGATGAATTTGAGTCTAAGAAATAATAGCTGAGTTCAAATCAAGCAACCGTCAAGCAGCCTCAAGAAATCGATGGTTAACTATGCCATGTGCTTGGTGACATTACTTATCTATATATCAATACTCATGTTCCTTAATTTTACGATCGTTATCATCTTGAAACTCTTTCTGGTTAAAAACGAGAGCGTCCAAATCGACCCAGATCAAATTCAAAGACGTAGTAACATACATACCAGTATATATTTGCAGAAGTCTTTCTTAAAATGAAGAATATTAACGATTTAAGAAAGGAAATAATTGGTATGATAATCTATTTATTAATACTTATGTTTCTTAATTTTACGATCGTTATCATCTTGCGATACCCTCTGGTTAAAAATGAGACCGTCCAAATCGTCCAAGATGAAATGCAAAAATGTAAATCTTGATTATCTGGTGTATCTCATCTGCCAAATTCTTATTTCTTATGAGTGTACTCACTTCAGCTAGATAATAGAACATTCGTTTTCATTATAAAGGAAATAAATAAAAAGGACACACCACAGAGAAAATATGACAAGAAAGAAAGAAAAAAGAAAGAAAGAGAGCAGGGGAAGCTTAGAGAGAGGGATGAGCGCGCGGATGTGATAACGATAATTCGCTTCAATCAAAGATAACGTAAATATGAACTTTACCGAATAGAGAACATATTTTTGAGATAGTCTAATCAAGTGTAATATTTTAAATTTTCAAAAGTGTGAAATTCAAGCCAACCTGTGAGATCTACATAGAAAAATATATATGAGGCACTGGAGAAACATTTACGAGAATTAAATAAACTGTGTCGTTTGTTAACTAAACATTGATTGGCATCCATTTCTATATAATAATACTAGAAGCGGCTACCCGGCGTCGCCTGGGTAGAGGGGGGATCCTGCAGATCCATTAATACTGAATTATGAGTTGGATCCTCATAGGTTGCCCAATTAAAGTCCCTATATAAAAAAGACCTTGCATTGATCCAGCAACTCTGCAAAGAAACGTTAATGTCTACTATTTAAAATATCAAACAGACAAAAAATTCCATGCTGTTATCAGTTAAATTTCATTTCTTAATTATCTTCACTAATATAAATCAAATGTTTATTATTTTGCTTAAAAACAAAGCCCTGGTGATATTTAATGTATATATATATATAATTTTCTTTTTATGGAAACCTAAAATTTAATCAGTAGTAACCGAAGCAAAATGTATAACAAATAAAATCAATGTGTATGACATTGTGTATGATATATATATATATATATATATATATATATATATATATATATATATATATATATATATATGCAATAAATATTTAGAAAAAACAAACACATGATGTTAAAATTCGCTGATAGAATTCTATTTTGACCCTTTATTGAAGTGGTCTTCATCAAGAGCGAGTTGTGTGTGATAGAGAGAACGGTGAAAGTGGACCGTTATGAGACGAAAGTGGTGCAGATGAAACGTTCAATATTATAGCCGGAATTTTTTTTTTTAAATTAAAAAATAATTTTTTTTTAAATTTAGAAAATGCGTATTCTGTTTTGAAAATAAAATAAAATTAATTTTATTTTATTTTATTAAATCAGAAACATTATAGTCCACAAAGAAAACTCAAAAGAGTTGATGTAAATGTGTATAAAAATGTATAAGAAAGTATAAAAAGTTCAAAAATCCCAGCAGTGTAGACCACGATGTTCACCGGATAAGATCCTGGTATTTTTGTTTTTTCATATATATATATATATATATATATATATATATATATATATATACTAATCCTATTAGTCAGAAAAAATATACTACCAAACACCTGGGAAATAAAAATGAAAAGACCAACAATATTGCACCAACCGAAAATAATCTATTAAAACTAAACCCTTGACTTAAATATATATATATATATATATATATATATATATATATATGTGTGTGTGTGTGTGTGTGTGTGTGTGTGTGTGTGTGTGTATTTTAAACAGACTGAATAACAAGGACTACCACTCGCTTTTCTCGTTATTCTGTGATAAAAATTTCTTATTGCCTTCCATATACCAACAAATGCCCTGAAGATGATCTAATTAATAGATCGAAACATTGCAGCGTCGGCCAATAAACTCACCACTTAACTCATTTAAACCTGTGTTTTTTCATTCTTTCTTAATATACTACACACACACACACACACACACAAACACACATATATATATATATATATATATATATATATATATATATATATATATATATATATATATATATATATATATATATATATATACAAAACGCTGGGATTGTCTAAAGATAAAATTAAAAAGTATTCGATACCTAAGCAGAGCAGATAGTAAAGTCAATCCTAATGAGTCAGATATACCTACTAATAGTTTGCTTAGTAGCTCATCAGTGCAAGAATCTGACTCTTTCCCTGATGAGCTACCAAAGAAACTATATATATATATATATATATATATATATATGTGTGTGTGTGTGTGTGTGTGTGTGTATGTGCATGTGTATGTGTATGTGTATGTGTATGCATGTGTGTGTGTGAGAGTAGGTGTTTGTGTGATATATGTGTCTATGATGCGTGTGAATAATATGTATATGTGTATAATATATATATGTGTCTGTGTGTGTATTATATGTATATGTGTATGATATATATGTGTGTATATGAATATGATGCATACGTGTGTATAAGATGTATATGATATGTGTGTATTATATATATATATGTGTTTGCATGTATAATATGTTATATGTATAATATATAAGTGTATGTATGTATAATATATATATGCGTAAGATATAAGTGTGCATGTATGATATACATGTATGTGTATAATATGTGTATGTGTCAGATATATATATATATATATATATATATATATATATATATATATATATATATATATATATATATATATATATATCAGACACATACACATATGTGCCCGTAATTACTGATATACATTTCGTACAATGTTGCTTTGATATTCATAATGTCGATATCTGTCAGCTAAAATATGTTTAATATGTATGATATATGTTTATAATATGTATATGACCATGATATATATATATATATATATATATACATATATATATATATATATATATATGTTAAGAGAAAGGAAATAAATCCGACAGTATGAGTATTTGAAAGTACCCCATAACTTTTTCGCAACATCAATGTTTTCGTTTTGAATTCATATTATTTTCGTCTCCGCTCTTGATAGTCCGGAATAAAAAAAAGCTCTGAAGATTATTTTTATAAATCGAAATATTGTTCAATATTAGCTATGAATATAAAATGTTTTCACTTTAACAGCATATTGTGTGATTTTCATATCCTTATATATATATATATATATATATATATATATATATATATATATATATATATACCTGTATGTAAAATATGTATATGCTGATGATAAATGTATATTTGTATATGATATGCTTATATGTAAGATATGTTTGTGCAATAAATATAAGTGTGGACGTATAATAAGTATATGTGTATGATATATATATATGTGTGTATAACATATATATATATATATATATATATATATATATATATATATATACGTGCGTGTGTTTGTCTCTGTGTGTGTGTGTGTGTGCCTGATATGTATATTTATCTGTGATCGATAGTATCCTGAGTATATATCTGGAAACAAAGTCAAGTCCAGGAAAAAGGAATGCATTTAGCCGTTTGGGTCAGCTGTGAAGTTTGAGAAGATCCGATCTATTTACGCGATGACAGCTCGGAACGCGGGACGCCGAAATTTATTAACTGGTTACAAAAAGCAAATAAAACATTGAATGGTTATTTTTAAATTTTTCTTATTTTGGACCTTCATTTTTTTTTTTTTTCATTGTTTTTTTTTCTTATATCAACAGATTTTATTGAAATATTGATAAGATTTTTGATGTTCTGAAAAAGAAAATCATGTATTTTCCACGTAAAGATTTGTATCAGTTACTATATAACTGGATCTTTCTACAAACCAAGAAGAAAATTGATAGAAAATTAATTCCTACACTTCAGATACGTAAATATATATATATATATATATATATATATATATATATATATATATATATACTTATATTTATTATATATATACATATATATATATATATATATGTATATATATATATATATATATATATACCACACACACACACACACACACACACACACATATATATATATATATATATATATATATATATATATATATATATATATACAAGGTGTATCAAAAAGTATTGAGATTGAAGCTGCATTTAATAAGATAGGAATATACAATAAATATAACGTTAATTTTTTTCAGAATAAATAGTGTGTCAAAAAGTGCAGATTTTAAAGCTGTATTTAACAAGATAGAAATGTAAAGGAAGTGGACGATAATTTTTCAGAATACAAGGTGTGTCAAAAAGTACCGAAAATCTCGATACTTTTTGACACACCTGTATATATATATATATATATATATATATATATATATATATATATATTCTCAAGCAAATCAGAAGAAACAAACAAAAGCAATAACATTCTCTGGGGATCATTGAAATAAAATGTTGATGTTTTTAAGATTTTCAATTTGGAATCCAACTAATCGGCTTGTCATGTTAGGCCCAACCACCTATATGATTGTCCCAACCCTTATTTCTCTTAATGATATATGCCCAAAAGGAATAAAAGAGTTGGCATGACTGGGTGAGAAAGGAGACCTACTGGGAACAGTGCAAAAGACTAAAATTTTGCCATGCTGACAAATGGTATATGCACAAAACAGAATATGTCATAAGAAATGATATTCATAACTTGGATATGCAACTTTTGGATCTTTTCAGGGGAGAAATTGTAGAAAAGGAAGATGACGGTGATGCCAATTGTAGATAGAGACCTTGGAACGGTACCAAAGGCCTGGAAAAGACATTGGTCCAACATATCACTTTAATATCTTAGATGTCATGTGGCATAAAAAAAATGTATCTTTGCAAAATTCAGTGAAATTATTAATTGACCACAAAGATTTTTAGACTGCAGGTGAGAGTATTTTGGAGTGGAGATCCTTTGTGTTCTTTAGTGTTAGGTAGAATCCTTGTGTTCCTTAGTGACAGGCTGAATCCTTGTGTTCCTTAGTGTTATAGAAGATGGTGGATTTGGGGCTTAGGGTCCTGAGTATGATTTTAAATTCTATCTGATGGTTACAATTTTGCTGGAGAATGTGGAGTAACCTTTCATCGCCATTACTCACAGAGTAATGGTACCTGCTAAACTCCCATCTATGGGTAAAATAAAAAACGTGTTTAAAAAATTGAGTACCATTCAAGGATGAATAAAAAAGACATGATGTAAAGTCCATCCATCCAACCAACCAACCAACCAACATAGAAGAAAAATCAGGTAATCTAAAGAGATATTCAATATACTTCTATCAAGTTAATTCACATTCCGCGAGTCTCGCCAAATATAATCGGAATTGGAAATCTGAGTAAGAATCGAGAACATCCAGACAGCAGCATTGTTAAGATCTACTAGAATACGCAGTAGATAGGAAACCCTTATATTTCTTTTCTTCCCCCCCCCCGTCACAATCAGAACGGAATGTTTACTTATTTTTCTGAGGTGATGACAGGGCGAAACACCGTATAACTATACTGATGAGAGGTGATACCTCGAAACACGTGTCTATAGTTTACCCCATATATATATAATATATATATATATATATATATATATATATATATATCAGCATAAAATGACCCAACCAGACCCTTTGGTATATTTCAGTTTTAAAATTGAGTGAAGTAAAATGGGATAAATAAAAATAAAATCTGTGATTAAGCGACATAAAAAATCCCTACAGGTAAGATTTCACACCTGGACACAAGTATGAGGTACCCAGTGAAGATTAAACTCGATTTCCAGTACTAACGGATTTTTGAGACTAGCTTGCTAACCATTACAGCATGAGTGAACGCAGCTTTAAAAAATCTTTGTTGCTAAGCAATATCTACTTAAGAAATGACAAAGTCTCTTGGAATTTCTTAATATTAGATAGGAATACTTGAAACCATAAAACTGTATGCAAATTATTATATAATAATTATATACAATTATATTGTAATATTATTATATAGATGTGGTTTGTGTAGAATAATCATATTAGGTACCAATTACCCTCGAATTGGTAAGACAAGGCAACAAGGTACCGTAACTTAATACGGATCTAACCTTGTTGCAATCCAACTGCAGAATGCCAGAGTATTTATGGAGTCACATAACAACATTGAAACCAAGCAGCCAATCAGGACTCAAGGAATGGAATCACCCAAATACATGAATGGGCTATTTTTCAGTTCCATATGTACCAGCTATTTTAGACATTACTTCAATTGTGCTTAGCCGGTTACTGTTATCCAAACCATACTCTCAACATTACCTACACAAGGAAAAGAGGAAAACAACGATGAGACTTGTTCTTGTAGTTAATCAATATTTGGTTAAGAATAAATTTATTGGTTAACATTTCCATGTTTATTTCCAACATCCTCACAACATAAACTATACATAGAAAGGATGAGAAGGATTAATTTCCATAATTTACTCCCATATATATATATATATATATATATATAATATATATATATATAT
>CM042179.1:5562929-5570429 GCA_023376005.1 Doryteuthis pealeii | reverse complement strand
CACCTTTCCAACCCAGTCGTGCCTAGCTTTATATTCTATTATTATTATTATTATTATTATTATTATTATTATTATTATTATTATCATTGTTACCATGATTCATAAAAATATATATTTACCAACACGACCAGGATGTGACATAGGTCAATTTCTTAAGCGGAGTTTAACAGGTTTGAATTCAAAGTTTTCATTCTCCTAGACTGCTTACCTAGCCATGGTTAAAGAGCCCGGTTTGCCTTGCTATTTACCCTTTGCTGGAGGGAGAATTGGATTCATACCTTTCCCAAGTGTATTAGCGCAATGTGAAATGCAAAGAGCTTTGTCCAGGAATTGAACTCGGTTCGACGAGTCCATTTCCTATGACTCTAATCATTAGACCGTGCGCCTCCAAAATTCATAACAATATTAGTCACGTCTATGATTTTCTCTACTGATTACAAGAATTCAATAAGATGATGGTACAATATTTTGGAACCAGTGGAGATGATTTTTGACCAGCATAATTTGTGAAACACAGCTTTGTGCAAATGCAGTGTATTCCATTCTCACAAACTTTTTCTTGTCTCTACACTATCATAATAATTCACCAAATTAATTCCTAGAACTTTGGGTACCGATCTAAGAGCACCAATTGCAATTGGTACGAGCTTCACCTTAATGTTCCACAGTCTTATCGGTTCTCTGGCAATGTCTAAGTATTTGTCCATCTTTTCCCTCTCTTTCATTTTCACTCGGATTGACTGAAGGTAATGTATTTTAAAATTTATTTGTTATATATCAATATTTTGACTAATATAAATAACTCTTGTTCGTTTCTCTTGTAAGAGAGATATATCATAAGATTTTAACTTTTTCTGTCATACATAATAGACTTATGCTTTTTACTATCTGGATATTGCTGTCTTCACGTGTTAGATTATTAGGTATATTTTGCAGAGAGATGCCCCCCCCCAATTCATCGCCATAACTGAACTGACTTTTCAATTTAAAAAAATGAATAAATAAAATAGAAATAGATAGACATTTTAAAAAATGAATAAATAAAATAGAAATAGATAGACATTTTAAAAAATAAAATAAAAATAGATAGCCATTTTAAATTATTATTATTATTATTATTCACTTCTTTTGGGTTGTTCACATCAGCGTTAGCTGATTGCCTTTCACTGGAGTCTGAGTGACAGCAAGTCTCCTCAGGTCTCCAGGACTCTTCTGCGTATTCTGGCAGATTGCAGCAGTGCAGTGTTCTGAATGGTTTCAACCGTTCCTCTGATTTCCAACTACTATTGGTATCACTGACTTTCATATTCCATAACTTTTTCAGTTCTCTGGCAGTTCTCTGGCAAGGTTCAGGTATTTGATTTTTTTTCTAACGATAAAAAGGACTTAATAAGATAGAAGTACATTATTTTGAACCCATTGTAGATGATTTTGGATCAGCATTTTTGGTGAAACACAGGATTGTGAAAGTATTGCATAACTTCTTGCCCCCTAAATGTGAAATTCATCTCAAGGGCAGGGTACCTTAGGATATTTGGGACATTAAAATAAACATATCGGCAGAGTTTTCTATCATATCAAAAGAAGAGTTTCATTCAAACATCATCGGAATAAGTGTAATGAATGCCGACGGGGCAAAGAAAAGTAAAGTTTGGTTTATTTTCTATTTCCTTCTGAGCGAATACAGCTTCAAACTCGCTATTTCTCGGATCCGCTACGTATTCTGTTATCATTTTGCCGTATGTGAATATACATGAAAATTTATCAACCGCTCAGCACCTTACTATTTACCAGTACCTGCGGAGGAATGCATACCTTTCCCCAGTGGATTAACACGATGTGAAATGTAAACAGTCTCGTGAAGAATTTGAACTCGTTCTCCGGGTCCATTTTTTTTTAAATCTCGATACTTAGTACACCATTCGCATTTGATTAGTTTCGTTGGTGATAATAATTAACAGTTTCTTTTATTATTATTTTTCTTCAAATAAAACTTTAAAACGAAAGCTCGTGTGGAACTGTTACCGAAATTTGATTCCTGACAGTAAATTCTATTTTCCATATGACACATACAAGTAACGATGCTAAGAATGTGTACGACAGCTTAGCTTTGCTTTTTATTATTTGTTATGCCTCCCCTTTTTACTATCTTCTTATATAAACTTTCTCTATGATCTATTTATTTGTTTGTTATGTCTCCTAGGGCATCTCCCCTTTTTACTATCTTCTTATATTAACCTTTCTCTATAGATCTATTTATTTGTTTGTTATGTCTCCTAGGGCATCTCCCCTTTTTACTATCTTCTTATATTAACCTTTCTCTATAGATCTATTTATTTGTTTGTTATGTCTCCTAGGGCATCTCCCCTTTTTACTATCTTCTTATATTAACCTTTCTCTATAGATCTATTTATTTGTTTGTTATGTCTCCTAGGGCATCTCCCCTTTTTACTATCTTCTTATATTAACCTTTCTCTATAGATCTATTTATTTGTTTGTTATGTCTCCTAGGGCATCTCCCCTTTTTACTATCTTCTTATATTAACCTTTCTCTATAGATCTATTTATTTGTTTGTTATGTCTCCTAGGGCATCTCCCCTTTTTACTATCTTCTTATATTAACCTTTCTCTATGATCTATTTATTTGTTTGTTATGTCTCCTAGGGCATCTCCCCTTTTTACTATCTTCTTATATTAACCTTTCTCTATAGATCTATTTATTTGTTTGTTATGTCTCCTAGGGCATCTCCCCTTTTTACTATCTTCTTATATTAACCTTTCTCTATAGATCTATTTATTTGTTTGTTATGTCTCCTAGGGCATCTCCCCTTTTTACTATCTTCTTATATTAACCTTTCTCTAAGATCTATTTATTTGTTTGTTATGTCTCCTAGGGCATCTCCCCTTTTTACTATCTTCTTATATTAACCTTTCTATAGATCTATTTATTGTTTGTTATGTCTCCTAGGGCATCTCCCCTTTTTACTATCTTCTTATATTACCTTTCTCTATAGATCTATTTATTTGTTTGTTATGTCTCCTAGGGCATCTCCCCTTTTTACTATCTTCTTATATTAACCTTTCTCTATAGATCTATTTATTTGTTTGTTATGTCTCCTAGGGCATCTCCCCTTTTTACTATCTTCTTATATTAACCTTTCTCTATAGATCTATTTATTTGTTTGTTATGTCTCCTAGGGCATCTCCCCTTTTTACTATCTTCTTATATTAACCTTTCTCTATGATCTATTTATTTGTTTGTTATGTCTCCTAGGGCATCTCCCCTTTTTACTATCTTCTTATATTAACCTTTCTCTATAGATCTATTTATTTGTTTGTTATGTCTCCTAGGGCATCTCCCTTTTTACTATCTTCTTATATTAACCTTTCTCTATGATCTATTTATTTGTTTGTTATGTCTCCTAGGGCATCTCCCCTTTTTACTATCTTCTTATATTAACCTTTCTCTATAGATCTATTTATTTGTTTGTTATGTCTCCTAGGGCATCTCCCTTTTTACTATCTTCTTATATTAACCTTTCTCTATTGATCTATTTATTTGTTTGTTATGTCTCCTAGGGCATCTCCCCTTTTTACTATCTTCTTATATTAACCTTTCTCTATAGATCTATTTATTTGTTTGTTATGTCTCCTAGGGCATCTCCCCTTTTTACTATCTTCTTATATTAACCTTTCTCTATAGATCTATTTATTTGTTTGTTATGTCTCCTAGGGCATCTCCCCTTTTTACTATCTTCTTATATTAACCTTTCTCTAGATCTATTTATTTGTTTGTTATGTCTCCTAGGGCATCTCCCTTTTTACTATCTTCTTATATTAACCTTTCTCTATAGATCTATTTATTTGTTTGTTATGTCTCCTAGGGCATCTCCCTTTTTACTATCTTCTTATATTAACCTTTCTCTATTGATCTATTTATTTGTTTGTTATGTCTCCTAGGGCATCTCCCCTTTTTACTATCTTCTTATATTAACCTTTCTCTATAGATCTATTTATTTGTTTGTTATGTCTCCTAGGGCATCTCCCCTTTTTACTATCTTATATTAACCTTTCTCTATAGATCTATTTATTTGTTTGTTATGTCTCCTAGGGCATCTCCCCTTTTTACTATCTTCTTATATTAACCTTTCTCTATAGATCTATTTATTTGTTTGTTATGGGCATCTCCCCTTTTTACTATCTTCTTATATTATCTATTTATTTGTTTGTTATGTCTCCTAGGGCATCTCCCCTTTTTACTATCTTCTTATATTAACCTTTCTCTATAGATCTATTTATTTGTTTGTTATGTCTCCTAGGGCATCTCCCCTTTTTACTATCTTCTTATATTAACCTTTCTCTATAATCTATTTATTTGTTTGTTATGTCTCCTAGGGCATCTCCCCTTTTTACTATCTTCTTATATTAACCTTTCTCTATAGATCTATTTATTTGTTTGTTATGTCTCCTAGGGCATCTCCCTTTTTTACTATCTTCTTATATTAACCTTTCTCTATGATCTATTTATTTGTTTGTTATGTCTCCTAGGGCATCTCCCCTTTTTACTATCTTCTTATATTAACCTTTCTCTATAGATCTATTTATTTGTTTGTTATGTCTCCTAGGGCATCTCCCCTTTTTACTATCTTCTTATATTAACCTTTCTCTATGATCTATTTATTTGTTTGTTATGTCTCCTAGGGCATCTCCCCTTTTTACTATCTTCTTATATTAACCTTTCTCTATAGATCTATTTATTTGTTTGTTATGTCTCCTAGGGCATCTCCCCTTTTTACTATCTTCTTATATTAACCTTTCTCTATTGATCTATTTATTTGTTTGTTATGTCTCCTAGGGCATCTCCCCTTTTTACTATCTTCTTATATTAACCTTTCTCTATAGATCTATTTATTTGTTTGTTATGTCTCCTAGGGCATCTCCCCTTTTTACTATCTTCTTATATTAACCTTTCTCTATGATCTATTTATTTGTTTGTTATGTCTCCTAGGGCATCTCCCCTTTTTACTATCTTCTTATATTAACCTTTCTCTATAGATCTATTTATTTGTTTGTTATGTCTCCTAGGGCATCTCCCCTTTTTACTATCTTCTTATATTAACCTTTCTCTAATGATCTATTTATTTGTTTGTTATGTCTCCTAGGGCATCTCCCCTTTTTACTATCTTCTTATATTAACCTTTCTCTATAGATCTATTTATTTGTTTGTTATGTCTCCTAGGGCATCTCCCCTTTTTACTATCTTCTTATATTAACCTTTCTCTATTGATCTATTTATTTGTTTGTTATGTCTCCTAGGGCATCTCCCCTTTTTACTATCTTCTTATATTAACCTTTCTCTACTATTTATTGATCCTAGGGCATCTCCCTTTTTACTATCTTCTTATATTATCTATTTATTTGTTTGTTATGTCTCCTAGGGCATCTCCCCTTTTTACTATCTTCTTATATTAACCTTTCTCTATAGATCTATTTATTTGTTTGTTATGTCTCCTAGGGCATCTCCCCTTTTACTATCTTCTTATATTAACCTTTCTCTATGATCTATTTATTTGTTTGTTATGTCTCCTAGGCATCTCCCCTTTTACTATCTTCTTATATTAACCTTTCTCTATGATCTATTTTATTTGTTTGTTATGTCTCCTAGGGCATCTCCCCTTTTTACTATCTTCTTATATTAACCTTTCTCTAATGATCTATTTATTTGTTTGTTATGTCTCCTAGGGCATCTCCCCTTTTTACTATCTTCTTATATTAACCTTTCTCTATGATCTATTTATTTGTTTGTTATGTCTCCTAGGGCATCTCCCCTTTTTACTATCTTCTTATATTAACCTTTCTCTAATGATCTATTTATTTGTTTGTTATGTCTCCTAGGGCATCTCCCCTTTTACTATCTTCTTATATTAACCTTTCTCTATGATCTATTTATTTGTTTGTTATGTCTCCTAGGCATCTCCCTTTTTTACTATCTTCTTATTAACCTTTCTCTATGATCTATTTATTTGTTTGTTATGTCTCCTAGGGCATCTCCCCTTTTTACTATCTTCTTATATTAACCTTTCTCTATAGATCTATTTATTTGTTTGTTATGTCTCCTAGGGCATCTCCCCTTTTTACTATCTTCTTATATTAACCTTTCTCTAATGATCTATTTATTTGTTTGTTATGTCTCCTAGGGCATCTCCCCTTTTTACTATCTTCTTATATTAACCTTTCTCTATAGATCTATTTATTTGTTTGTTATGTCTCCTAGGGCATCTCCCCTTTTTACTATCTTCTTATATTAACCTTTCTCTAATGATCTATTTATTTGTTTGTTATGTCTCCTAGGGCATCTCCCCTTTTTACTATCTTCTTATATTAACCTTTCTCTATAGATCTATTTATTGTTTGTTATGTCTCCCTAGGGCATCTCCCCTTTTACTATCTTCTTATATTAACCTTCTCTAATGATCTATTTATTTGTTTGTTATGTCTCCTAGGGCATCTCCCCTTTTTACTATCTTCTTATATTAACCTTTCTCTATGATCTATTTATTTGTTTGTTATGTCTCCTAGGGCATCTCCCCTTTTTACTATCTTCTTATATTAACCTTTCTCTATAGATCTATTTATTTGTTTGTTATGTCTCCTAGGGCATCTCCCCTTTTTACTATCTTCTTATATTAACCTTTCTCTAATGATCTATTTATTTGTTTGTTATGTCTCCTAGGGCATCTCCCCTTTTTACTATCTTCTTATATTAACCTTTCTCTATAGATCTATTTATTTGTTGTTATGTCTCCTAGGGCATCTCCCCTTTTACTATCTTCTTATATTAACCTTTCTCTAATGATCTATTTATTTGTTTGTTATGTCTCCTAGGGCATCTCCCCTTTTACTATCTTCTTATATTAACCTTTCTCTAATGATCTATTTATTTGTTTGTTATGTCTCCTAGGGCATCTCCCCTTTTTTACTATCTTCTTATATTAACCTTTCTCTAATGATCTATTTATTTGTTTGTTATGTCTCCTAGGGCATCTCCCCGTTTTACTATCTCTTATATTAACCTTTCTCTATGATCTATTTATTTGTTTGTTATGTCTCCTAGGGCATCTCCCCTTTTTACTATCTTCTTATATTAACCTTTCTCTAATGATCTATTTATTTGTTTGTTATGTCTCCTAGGGCATCTCCCGTTTTAACTATCTTCTTATATTAACCTTTCTCTAATGATCTATTATTTGTTTGTTATGTCTCCTAGGGCATCTCCCCGTTTTACTATCTTCTTATATTAACATTGCTCTAATGATCTATTTATTTGTTTGTTATGTCTCCTAGGGCATCTCCCCGTTTTACTATCTTCTTATATTAACATTGCTCTATAGTTCTATTTATTTGTCTATAATCCCTACTATGTATTTCCCACCATTGTAACTAATCTAAAAAATGATGTATTCACTAGAAATAAGAATGAGAAGTGATCTATTTGATTTA
>CM042179.1:5550429-5557929 GCA_023376005.1 Doryteuthis pealeii | reverse complement strand
GAGAGAGAGAGAGAGAGAGAGAGAGAGAGAGAGAGAGAGGATTATAGAAAAGGTACAAAAATAGAGAAATTATTAAATAAAGGTGTCTGAGAAGATAAAAGACACATCAATCAAGTCGAGTTAGGGTAAGAAAAAGAGATAGAATAAAGAAAGAAGAAAGAAAGAAAGAAGAAGAAATATATTAAGAAGAAGAAGAAGAAGAAGAAGAAGAAGAAGAAGAAGAAGAAGAAGAAGAAGAAGAAGAAGAAAGAAGAATGATTTTGCAAAAGAAGGCCTGAGAAAACGAACGAAAATAAAATAAATTTAAAAACTAAACGAAAGAAAAGCTGAAAACGTGAAGCAAGGGGTAAAATAAAATGGGTTGCAGCTGGAAGTTTACAAAAGAAATTGACGAGAAAAATCCAAACCAGTTGTCAATTTTAGAATAAGAAAAGAAGAGTGATATATATATATATATATATATATATATATAATTATATATATATATATATAATATGCTCTCCATCACCCTGGGTTGTTGAGCACTTTGGAGGGGATTTCGCTGAATGCCCGCCAACTAAAGCGTAAACGCAATGCTCTCCTATAAAAGGGATGGAGCATTCTATGGCGGCATTTACATACACACAGAGGTATGTATTAAAACAGTTAAAATCCCCTTCGCGTTCTGTGGGTGACGATAGCTGAGTGGTTAAGCTGTCCACCTGATGCTGAATTGATCGGGTTTCTATCCCGGCTGTAGGTAGCTCACAAATGTCTAGCCACACTGAAGACACTTGATAAGTCGAAACACGTGTCTGTGGATACATACATACATATATATACAAAGTCTTCTGGGTGGCCTAAAGTCGCTATCAGCCAGACAGCGAGAGACTCTATTCCCTTTTCCCTAGCGCTAGATCAAGGAGATTGTTTTTTGAGCCTGAGGCGGTGCGTCACACCTACCATCCGCTTCTCACTTTCCCGCACAGATCACTATGCAAACGCTGTTGGCTAGGGTCGATATCGAACCAGGAACCTTGTGGTTCCTAGTCGAATGCTTTACCGACTGAACTATACCGGCTCATAAGTCAATGGAAGAGTAGGCGAAGGTAAAGGTAGGGATTGTTAAAGAAGATTGTATCTTCATAATATCATATTTTGCGTAAAGATGCTGGCATATTTAAAACAGAAAAAAAAAGTGGAAGTGACAAGGAAAACGAACGACATGATTGCGTGTCGAGTCGCCTGGCAAAGGACCGTATATCATCGTGACAGGACTCTGCAAGATCTCTGATGATAAGGATATTTGCCAAGAAATACATTGTAAGGAGCTGCGATATCGACATCTATCAAATGCTATCTCTTACAAATAAATATCTTCTCATCTATAATCAATGCATATCAGCAGGCCTGTGAACGGACCTTTAAAGGAGATAGAGTGGGTGCATATAGCGGAGAAGAGAGAGGAAGAGATAGGAGGAGAGAGAGGGGGGAGCGAGAGAGGTGAGCGAGAGAGGTGGAGCGAGAAAGAGAGAGAGAGAGAAGGGGAGAGGAGAGAGAGAGGGGGTGAGAGAGGAGATAATAATCTATAATGAATGTATATCAGCAAGCTTGTGAGCGGACCTTTAAAGGAGATAGAGTGGGTGCATATAGCGGAGAAGAGAGAGGAAGAGATAGGGAGAGAGAGAGTGGGGAAGGGGAGAGGAGAGAGAGAGAGAGAGAGAAGAAGGAGAGGTAGGAAAGTTGAAAGAGGTGGGATGAAAAAAAGGCACTTCAATGCAGAGAGAGAGAGAGAGAGAGAGAGAGAGAGAGAGAGAGAGAGAAAAGAGAGAGAGAGGTGGGGGTGGAGATGGAGAGATGGAGAAAATAATCTATAATGAATGTATATCAGCAGGCTTGTAAACGGACCTTTAAAGGAGATAGAGTGGGTGCATATAGCGGAGAAGAGAGAGGAAGAGATAGGGGGAGAGGGGGAGCGAGAGAGGGGGAGCGAGAGAAAGAGAGAGAGAGAGAAGGGGGAGAGGAGAGAGAAAGAAGGAGAGGTAGGAAAGTTGAAAGAGGTGGGATGAAAAAAAAGTCACTTCAATGCAGAGAGAGAGAGAGAGGGGGGGTTGAGATGAGAGAGGGGGGAGAAAATAATCTATAATGAATGTATATCATCAAGCTTGTGAGCGGACTTTAAAGGAGATAGAGTGGGTGCATATAGCGGAGAAGAGAGAGGAAGAGAGATAGAGGGGAAGAGAGAAAGAGAGAGAGAGAGAGGGGAGAGTAGAGAGAGAGAGAGAGAGAGAAGGGGAGAGGAGAGAGAGAAAGAGGAGAGGTAGGAAAGTTGAAAGAGGTGGGATGAAAAAAAGTCACTTCAATGCAGAGAGAGAGAGAGAGAGAGAGAGAGAGAGAGAGAGAGAGAGGGAGAGAGGAAGATAAAATAATCTATAATGATGTATATCAGCAAGCTTGTGAACGGACCTTTAAAGGAGATAGAGTGGGTGCATATAGCGGAGAGAGAGAGAAGAGATAGGAGAGAGAGGGAGCGAGAGAGAGCGAGAGAGAGAGAGAGAGAGAGATAGGAGAGGAGGGGGGAGAGGAGGAGGAGGAGGAGGAGAGATGAAAGAGAGAACGAAGGAGAGGTGGGAAGTTGAAAGAAGAGGGATGAGAAAAAAGTCACTTTAATGCACGGAGGAGAGAGAGAGAGACAGACAGACAGACAGACAGTCAGACAGACTGATAGACAAATAGAGGACAACACAGAAAAAGAGTGAGAGAGAGATAGAAAGGGGGAGACGGGGGAGATGAGAGAGAGAAAAAAGAGAGTTGCGGAAGTAGTTTGAGAAAAGGATTTAAAGAAATCATTTAAAAAACTGAAAAGAAAAAAAAGAAACTCTAATGCAGCAAAGGAAAGAGAGATGGGGGGAGAGGGAGAGAGGGGGATAAAGAGGCTGGAGAATAAATAAAGTGAGGAGGTCGAAAAATGTAAATTATCTGGTGTCGCTTATCTGCCGAATACATATTTCACCCATTTTGAATCGTTCCGTACTTACAACATATTAAGTTTTAAAAAATATTTTTAAAGAAAATTAAGTTTTTGAAAAATGTTGAATACCCATCAAGAATGAATAAAACAAAATGTCTTCAGCATAAGATAACGCAACAAGGGTTGACATGCCATAAAATCCAACCAACTTATAGCATATAAAGCATCAGCAGGTAATTCCTAAAGAATCCCACCCAATTTTCCCAGAAAAAGTTATCAGTTGACTGTAACATAACCTAGGGAATGTTCATGTCTTAATTACTGATGAATGTCAAGAAATGTCTGTGAATTTCTTGTACTGATTCATGTCACTATAGAATTGTTTTTTTTTTTTTTTGTTTTTTTTTCAATTCAAAAGTTTTTGGTTTGGTTTGTTTTACGGCATATCAACCTCGTGGGTCATTTAATGCCGACAAAGTTGTGAAATAAATTCATTCTTAATGCATAATACAATTTTGTTTATCAACTCATGTTTTTCTATCTAACCCATAGATGGGACCCTAACAGGTACTACCACTCCGGGTCAGAGTGGACCAGGGAGCAATGGTGATGAAGGGGTGCTCCACATCCCCAAACCTCCAAAACTGGAACCTTACCATCAGATAGAGTTTAACGTCATTCTTAGGACATGTAGACCCTCAGTCACTGCCTTCTAGCACCCATATGGTATAAAGGGGTTGGGGCTTGCCATAAAGACAATAGGGTTGGGAAAATGATATAGGTGCTAGGGCTTGACGTGACCAGCCGATTCATATATAATTTTTTTTTTTTTTTAATACTATAAAATAATGAGGCCCTGCTCGGGGATATTGAAATAAAGATTAACAACACAGTTGAGTTTATCAAATACAGATGAAAATTTAAAAACAAAATGTTTCGATCCTCTGAAGATAGGCATTTGCCTGAAAATATTAAGGACTCAAAAAAAAAAAAGAAAAAAAAAGAAAAAAAGAAATAAATTAAATATGTTTTTTAAACATAAATGTGCAATTACGCCTTCAAATATATATATATATATATATATATATATATATATATATATATATATATATATATATATATATATATATATATATATAATCCAAAAGTCCAGAGAATAAATCTTTCCTTATGACACAAGAGTTTTATTTAAAAAAAAAAACTGTCGCAGTTTGAGAGCTGAATGCGAATGGTGATTCATTCATTCGCATCTGATGAGTCGGGAGAGTTTGACAGTTTGTCTAAGCTCCCTGAAATAGACTATAAGCCAAATCTCTAAGTCTTTTATTTTTCTTTTACTTATATATATATATATATATATATATATATATATATATATTATATATATTATAAAATGGGTACAATTGTACCCATTTTATAATAAATTTGCTCTACTTAGTATTGAGCACTTTGTATTTGTTATATCGCTGACTTACCCCCCTGAATTCCACACTTACTAACCATCGTGAACAAATTCACCGGTAAGTCAACTCCTCAATTTATAAATAAATAAATAAATAAATATTTATTTATTTATTTATATATGCTCCCCATCCCCTAGGGTTGAGCACTCTGACGGCCGCCAACTCAAGCGTAAACGCAACGCTCTTCTCTGGATGGAGCACTCTGTGAGGGCCTTTACACACAAAGCGATGTGTGTATTAAAACAGTTAAAATCCCCTTCCCATTCTGTAAGTGAAGACAGCCTAATGGTTAAGGTGCCGGACTGACACCCAACCGACCGGAGTTCAATTCCGGCTGTAGGTAGCTTACAAAATGTCTAGCCACACTGAAGAGACTTGATAAGTCGAAACACGTGTCCGTGGATGACTATATATATATATAGTAAAAAAGTTGACGAGGCGGCCTAAAGTCGGTATCAGCCAGACCGCAAGGGAGTTTATCCACTTTTCAATAGCGCTAGACCAAGGATATTGTTTTGACGTCTGAGGTGGAGCGCCACATCTAACATCAGCTCCTTACTTTACCGCATAGATCCCTGTGCTACTTATATTCTGAGTTGGCGAGAGCTGGTATCGTTCGATATATATATATATATTAAAAGGAAAAATAAACAAAGGAAAGAAAATGCTAAATCGATAAAATAGATTTATTTTACTAACACGTGTGTTTCGGCCAGGAGCCCATGTACATATGTATTCTATTTATTATTATTTTAAATATAAAATAAAATAATAATAATAGAAAACTACAAAATCTTTAAGCATACAAAGAATAACGGCCTTTGTCAGAGTAAAATGTTTGGTGTTTGGAATTAAAGCGGTCAAAATACGGAGAATTTCTCCGTATTTTTACCGCTTTATTCTTTGTATGCGTAAAGATTTTGTTGTTTTCTATTATTATTATTCAAAATAATAATAAATAGAATACATGTGTACATGAACAAACACCTGGCCGAAACACGAGTAAGTAAAATAAAGGTATTTTATCCATTCAGCATTTTTTTATCCATTGTTTATTTTTCCTTTCAACTTACCGTCGGATTCGCTTCCATTTTCATATATATATATATATATATATATATATATATATATATATATATATTATATTGCAGCTTATTTATTAAATATGTTGATTCTCTCACTTAGCGTGTCGTAATCCTTACCCTAGCCTTGAGTACAAGCCGTTACACACTGTATAGAATTACAGTCAGTCCGTGACAATACATACTAAGATAACCAGAGATATAATTATCCCTAAGAATGACTAAACAATTTTTCTATACAAGTATGCCAATCGGAAATATATTGATCATTTTATCATGCAGAATATTTTTAACACCATTATTTGCTTGTAAATGCCCAGAATAATAGTGTTCTCAATAAAGGTTGAACTCACTAAAATAGAGAATGTTCTGTGGATGGCTATATATATATATATATATATATATATATATATATATATATATATATATATATATATCTAGAAAGGAAGGAAAAACTCAACACTGTAATTCCATAATAAATTTATTTCGACCAAATTCTTTTTAAATTTATCTATTTATTTATTTTTTTGAGAAGTAAAATTTTTCAGTTATGCAATTCAAATAACCTGATCTTCCATCTGATGAGACTGGATTTTGGGAGCTATATTAAATCAACTTAGATTTATATAGGCCCCAATTTTGGTCGAAATAAATTTATTATGGAATTACGGTGTTGAGTTTTTCCTTCCTTTCTAAGATAAATATTGCTCTGTATATAATCTAAAAAGTTTATTATACATTGAGCTCTCTTTAGTGATTCGCTGTATTTATACATACTGGATCATACAATAATAATACAGTGTATCTTAGAAATCACATATAGAATCATCCCTCACTACCAAGTTTTGGATGCCTCTCATCTCTCTCTCTCTCTCTCTCTCTCTCTCTCTCTCTCTCTCTCTCTCTATATATATATATATATATATATATATATATATATATATATATATATATATATATATATATATATGGTTTGGTCGTTAGTTTTAAAGGCTATTCGAATGCGAGTGTAAAGAAAAATGAGCTAATTATGATGTTGTTGTTTACCTTGGATTTATTCTTAATATTTTGAGATAAAGATCTCTTCGTCAAAAGATTTCTGAAGGACCGGAACTAGCTTGCTGCTAGGTTATGTCCATTTTGATGTATGACAGACTTCCTTTAAATTCTCTGCTTATATATATATATATATATATATATATATATATATATATATATATATATATATATATATATATAATTTAATTACTTTTTTGGCCTCATATACAACATTTCATCTTTTTTTCTCCAGACCATCTGATAGAATTTGAAAATATCGGAATAAATTAAACCCGGATCAGAGCAACGGTTGAATATATAAAAATTCTGATTTTTTGTTATGTTTTTGTTCTTTTTTCCAATGCTTCAAAAGACCAAACAAACAACGTTCACAATAATATAACATACACAATTATATATATATATATATATATAATATATATTATATATATATATACACATGCCTGTAAGATACTCAAACCCGACTGGGCCAATACACTACAGACTATAGATCTATACATGTACCTTGGCATAGCTTAGATCAAGGTTGTAATTTAAACTGGCTGTTACGCTTTACCAGGATTTAACCTGCTGCCTAGAGATAACTATCACTTAGAACTGTCTTAACTCAACACTTGGACACATGGCATGGGGTATATAGCCCCAGTTACACCTTCATCGCCATTGCTCTGTCCATCCACAGTGAACCGGACTAGTACATGTTAGTGTCCCATGTTGCATTTTTTTAGATATAAAGCTAGTTCCCCGCCTATACTTATAGACTGGACAAGGTCACGTGATTGACTCTTCTAACCAATCACTGGCAGTTCTACTGGCCTGATAAGATACTTAACCCCCCCCCCATATTGGTCATAATTCAAATTGCACTATTAGAGGACGTACATAGGATTGCCGGGATCTTTACCAATACTCACGAAGGACTTATACGATTGCCAGTAAATGAGGA
>CM042179.1:5525429-5545429 GCA_023376005.1 Doryteuthis pealeii | reverse complement strand
AAGATTTCGACAGACAGAACAAGGAAGTATATGATAAATGGACTTTTAGAATGAACACATATCATAGCAGCAGCTGTCCTCTTTTGAATAAAAGGGATCTTCACACTCTGTATTTACAGGATTAGAAATTTATAAACTTGATATACCAGACGATATTTAAGCAACAAATTCAAAAGAATATTTTTTTTGCCTTTTTTCCCATCAATTTCGATTCTATGACAATTTTATCGTATTTTTACAAGTGCATGTAGAAAAATCTCAATGTTTGGACGGTACAGAATGGGTGCATAACCTTTAAAAACAAAACTGTAGGAAACTTAACAGATGTGTTTAAATATTCTGATGTTCATGATATTTTGGATCTTCATATCGTTTTGGTGTTTGTTCAATACGATATCTATCTATCTATCTATCTATCTATCTATCTATCTATATATATATATATATATATATATATATATATATATATATATATGAGTAAAAGTAGCCTGGACGTAGTCAACACCTGCTTATTGACAGGTTTTCACCTATACGATCTTCATATGCTCCCAACTCCAAAGTAATTAAAATTTCACCGTTTAGCGTAAGCCGTTCCTTGCTTGTTTACAGGCTTGAGTCCTCTGGTAATTGTAAAAACATTCCCCGTAGGGATGTATCAATTCTGTTGGGTTTTGATCCCGGCAAGTGTAGTTGTTAAAAAGTTGAACCGCACTAATGAGAAGTAAACTTCGAAACACGTGTCTGCGGATGACTGATATATATATATATATATATATATATATATATATATATATATATATACACGACTTGGTCTGTTCTATGTGCACGCTACATTATCTCAAATATAAACGCTCTATCAATGATATTGAGCACTATTTGCTGATAAATATATCTCATCAGGACCCTCTCTTATACTTAACTAAGCCGATGTCATTACTTAGTTAAGTATAAGATATGGTCCTGATGAGATCCTTTAGATCGAAACCATGGTAGACCCTTAACTGTTTTCCTGTATACTAATTACTAATATTATAAATGCTTTATGTTTTTTATATATTGATATATATTGCTAATACCCTAGGGAAAGGCATGAAATCATATATTCTCCCTCCAGCTATGTGTAAATAGTAGGGTAGACCGAGCTCTTTAACCCTGGCAAGGTAACCAGTCAAGGAGAAGGAACATTCTGAATTGAAATCTGTTAAACTCTGCTTCAGAAATTGACCTTCAGTCGCATCCTGTCCGTGCGGAAGTGTTGGTAAATATATACAGCTCTGGGTAAATGACTAGAGAAGCATGAGTTCTTTAACCTTGTTTAGGAAACCAGTCTAGGAGAAGGGAATACTCTGAATCAAACCTGTTAAACTCCGCTTAAGAATTGACCTTGACACCCTGTCGTACGGAGGGTTGGTAAATACATACAGCTCTGGGTAAAATACTAGAGAACACTGGGTCTTTAACCTTGTTTAGGAAACCAGTCTAGGAGAAGGGAATACTCTGAATCCAAACCTGTTAAACTCCGCTTAAGTAATTGACCTTGGGTTACACCCCTGCTCGTACGGAGGGGTTGGTAAATACATACAGCTCTGGGTAAAATACTAGAGAACACTGGGTTTTAACCTTGTTTAGGAAACCAGTCTAGGAGAAGGGAATACTCTGAATCCAAACCTGTTAAACTCCGCTTAAGTAATTGACCTTGGGTTACACCCTGCTCGTACGGAGGAGTTGGTAATACATACAGCTCTGGTAAAATACTAGAGAACACTGGGTCTTTAACCTTGTTTAGGAAACCAGTCTAGGAGAAGGGAATACTCTGAATCCAAACCTGTTAAACTCCGCTTAAGTAATTGACCTTGGGTTACACCCTGCTCGTACGGAGGAGGTGGTAAATACATACAGCTCTGGGTAAAATACTAGAGAACACTGGGTCTTTAACCTTGTTTAGGAAACCAGTCTAGGAGAAGGGAATACTCTGAATCAAACCTGTTAAATTCTGTTTAAGAAATTGACCTTGTGTCACATCCTGCTCGCGGAGGTGTTGGTAAATACATATAGCTCTGGGTAAAAGACTAGAGAAGAGTGGGCTTTTAACCTTGTTTAGGAAACCAGTCCAGGAGAGGGAATACTCTTAATCCAAACCTCTTAAACTCCGCTTAAGTAATTGACCTTGTGTCACATCTTGCTCGTGCAGAGGTGTTGGTAAATATATACAGAGGGACAAAATCCCTCCAATGGGGCCCCTCTGTTGATCGAGGGTTGGCAATCCGTGATGGGTAAGAACGGAATCCAGGTGGCTAAGCAATCCATAAAATGCAACAGTTCATTTTGGTCCTTACTTACGCTAATATGCGTGGTCGGAGATGCTCCTTACGATCAATCGGCTGGATATGTCAAACCTTAGCACTTATATGATTGTCTTGGCCGCATTGCTCTTATGGCACACCCTCGCAACATTTTTTATCATATGTTTGGTAAAAGGTGGAGGATGAGGATCTTAGTGTCCTGTGTATGACGTTAAACTGCATCTAATGGTAAAGTTTCAATTCCAGATCAGGGGAGTGTGGAATACCCCCATCACCAATTCCCCCGAAGTCTAAACCGGAGTGGTAATGCCTGTTAGGGTTTTATTATGAGTTAGATAGAAAATCATTTATTAAGATATGTTGCTTTTTTAAAATTAAGTTAAAAATGTTTTGTAATATCCATCAAGAATGAATAAGCAAAATGTCTTCGGCATAAAATAACCCAACAAGGGTTGACATGGGTAATATCCAACCAACCAACCGACTTCAAATCAGGAAATTTCATTACTTTGAATGTTCATTTATTCAACCTTATTGAAAAAGAAAACGTGTTTAAAAAGATTGAGTTTAAAAACAAACTGTTGAATATTCATCATGAATGAATAAAACAAAAGGTCTTCGGAATAAAATTCCCAACAAGGGTTGACATGCCGAAAAAACAACCAACCAACCAAACAACAAACCACCAGCCAGCCAGCCAGCCAGCCAGCCAGCCGACTTCAAATCCGAGCATTTCATTACTTTGAATGTTCTTTTATTTTATTTGATTGAAAAAGAAACGTTTAAAAAAATTGAGTTAAAAAAATAACTTTTGAATACTCATTATGAATAACTTTGGCCCTATTTGGGCTAGACGGGCGGTCGGAGAGGCCCCCTCCGATCAATCGGCTGGTCACGTCAAGCACTAGCACCTATATGATTTTCCCAACCCTATTGCCTTATGGCAAGCCCCAACCCCTTTTTATCATATAGGTGCTAGAAGGTGGTGGCCGTGGGTCTACATGTCCTGGGAATGACGTTAAACTCTCTGATGGTGAGGTTCCAGTTTTGGAGGTTTGGGGAATGTGGAGCACCCCTTCATAACCATTGCTCCCTGGTCCACTCTGACCCGGAGTGGTAGTACCTGTTAGGGTCCCATCTATGGGTTAAATAGAAAAATGTATTTATAAAAAAATTGTATTATCCATTAAGAATTAATTTATTTCAATACTTTATTGGCATTAAACGACCCACTGAGGTTGATATGCCGTAAAACAGAACAAAACAAACAATCATTATGAATAAATAAAACAAAACGTCTTCGGTATAAAATAACCAAACACTGGTTGACATTCTGTAAAATCCAACTAGCCATCAGGCCAATTGTAGACATCCCGACTTCACATCAGGGCATTTTATTACTTATAATATTCATTTATTCTACCTCTTTCATGTCCCAATTTCTCTATTTGTAATTGGAAAAGTCTCAGACTAATGCTTGTTTTTATAATATTCACTGGTTCAGCGGGAGGGACAAGGGATTTCAAAGAGGGGCGATGCTCTCTGCCCCTCCCGACGGGCCTGTACAAAGAAATATTTGGTATAATTTAACAACCTGCCAAGGCTACGTAGTTTACCACTGTATATGTGTGCGTTTACCCAACCACTGCGAGTCACAAAGTAAACCTAGTGGAGTATAAGGAGTTTGAAATCAGTTTTCTTCTCCTATACGGTTGATATTTCAAGGTTAAAGAGCCCAGTCTGCTCTACTATTTACCCATAGCTGGAGGGGAAATAGTTGAATTCATACCTTTTCCAAATGTACTAGTTTTATGTTCATGCAAACAGAATTGTCCAGTATTTGAATAATAATAATACTTGTTCCTATACTATTCACTGGTTCGGCGGGCGGTGGGGGGACAAGTGATTTCAAAGAGGGGCGATGCTCTCTGCCCCTCCCGGCGGGCCTGTACAAAGAAATATTTGGTATAATTTAATTGTATTCACGTTTGAGTAAGTGCGTATACCCTACAGCATTTTTTTTAAAGTGCTGGGTATGTGTTTTATGTATGTTGTGGTTGTTTGCGTGCATAGTGCATGCAGGCTGTGTGTGCTTATGTGCTGGGTGTATCAATACAGTGTGTGTCAGCGAGTGGGTAAGAGCCCAGTCTGCTATACTATTTACCCAGAGCTAGAGGGAGAATAGTTGGATTCATAGCTTTCCCAAACATACCATTGTTATGTAAAATGCAAACAGAATTGTCCTGGATTTGAATTCAGAGTTTCCTTCTGCTAGATATACAAACACATTCCCTTTAAAATTTCTCTCCCTCTCTCCTCTCCATCCCACTCCCTCCCCCTCTCTCTCTCTCTCTCTCTCTCTCTCTCATATAATAGCGAACAGTATTGTTCCAGGATTTGAATTCAGAGTTTTCCTTCTGCTCGATATATAAAATACATTCCTTTTAAAATTTGTAGTATTTCTCCCCCTCTCTCTCCCCCTCTCAACCCCCCTCTCTCTCTCCTTCTCATATATTAGCGAACAGTATTGTTCCAGGATTTGAATTCAGAATTTTCCTTCTCCTAGACCGATTGGCGTACCAAGGTTAAAGAGCCCAGTCTTTCTGTTATTTATCCATAGCTGGAGAGAGAATGGTTGGATTCATACCTTTCCCAAGAGTACTAGTGCTACGTGAAATACAATCAGCTTCGTCTAGGATTTGAACTCGGGTCGACGAGTCAATTTTCTACGACTCTAACCCTTACACCACGCGTAAGAGATAATATCATTATATTACAAATAAAAAGTATTACATTTCATGGTACAAAGGCAGAATAGCACACAAGAGATATCATTAGATTACGTATAAAAAGCATTAGATTACATGGAACAAATGCAGAATAGTGCGCAAGAGATAATATCATTAGATTACGTATAAAAGCATTACATTTCTAATGGACTAATGCAGAATAGCGCGCAAGAGATAATATCATTTGATTACGTATAAAAAGCATTACATTTCATTACATTCTAATGGTACTAATGCAGAATAGTACGCAAGAGATAATATCATTAGATTACGTATAAAAAGCATTACATTTCTTTAAATTCTAATAGTACTAATGCAGAATAGCACGCAAGAGATAATATCAATAGATAACGTATAAAAAGCATTACATTTCTTTACATTCTAATGCTACTAATGCAGAATAGCACGCAAGAGATAATATCATTAGATTACGTATAAGAAGCATTACATTTCATTACATCTCTAATGCCTTCTAATTAAAGAGATAGATTACGTATAAAAAGCATTACATTTCATTACATTCTAATGCTATGCAGAGCCCGCAAGAGATAATATCATAGATTACGTATAAAAGCATTACATTTCATTACATTCTAATGGTTCTAATGCAGAATAGCCCGCAAGAGATAATATCATTAGATTACGTATAAAAAGCATTACATTTCATTACATTCTAAAGGTACTAATGCAGAATAGCGCGTAAGAGAGAATATCAATAGATTACGTATAAGAAGCATTACATTTCTTTACATTCTAAAGGTACTAATGCAGAATAGCACGCAAGAGATAATATCATTAGATTACGTATAAAACATTACATTTCATTACATTCTAATGGTACTAATGCAGAATAGACGCAAGAGATAATATAATAGATTACGTATAAGAAGCATTCATTTCTTTACATTCTAAAGGTACTAATGCAGAATAGCACGCAAGAGATAATATCATTAGATTACGTATAAAAAGCATTACATTTCATTACATTCTAATGGTACTAATGCAGAATAGCACGCAAGAGATAATATCAATAGATTACGTATTAAAAGCATTATTATTCGAGGTCTCGTGATTTATAAAAAGAATGACCTTGACTCTTCTCCGATTCATAGGCGTGCAAAAAAATCTTCTTCAATGCCTTTTTTGCTCTGGGTTGATTTTGTTTTATTCAGTTTGCTTTGTTTTACGGCATAATCAACCAAGGTGGGTCATTTAATGCCGACAAAGTTTTGAAAGAAATTCATTGTTAATGGATATTCATTTTTTTATAAACTCATGTTTTTTTTTTTCTATTTAACCCACAGATGGGACCCTAAAAGTGAGAATGAACCTGGAAGCAATGGTGATTAAGGGGTATTCCACATTCCGCAAACCTCCAGAACTGGAACCTCAACATCAGATAGTTTAACGTCATTCCCAGGACATGAAGACCCTCAACCACTGCCTTCTAGCACAAATGATAAAAAGGGTTAGGGCTTGCCATAAGGGCAATAGGTTTGGGTAATCATATTAGTGCCAGGGTAAAGATCTAAGTTGTGTTTGCATGTCACGGACTGCTCATCCACCAGGATTCCGTCCTATCAGGCGGCCGCATTGGGGGTAGGGGTATTATTCCCCTGTAGAAGAGGCAGTCGGTGTTTTCTAAAATCACAGCTTGCAGGGCTTGCTCTGGATTCATTTAGAGGCTTTGACCTCTAGACCTTAAATTGATTGCGTGTTCAGGCCGCACCTGTCCTTAAACTAAAAGGAGTAGGGCTGGGTTTATTGCTAAGTGCCTGAGGTGCCCCAAAATGCATATGCCGACGGAAACCTTGCACTTTTTGCTCTAGCTATCGCATGAGCTTCTGTTTATGCAAGGCTTCCCACGTTAAAAAAAACATTGTGTCACCTCCTAACCATGTGGGAGGTTAAATAAGCACCCCCCCCCCCAATTTATTGTTTGTTCAGCAAACTATTCAAAATGATTTCCCAGGTTGAATAATTGTCATGCTTAGACGGACAAGGTACACCGTGTGTCGCATCCTGCTCGTGCAGAGGCGTTGTGAAATGTATCTACAAGGTGTGCCAAAAAACTATCGAGATTTTTTGTAAGTTTTGACACACCTTGTATTCTGAAAAAAGTAACGTTCCATTCATTGTTCATTCTTACCTTGGTAAATACAGCTTTAAACTCGGTACTTTTTTGACATACCCTGTATTCTGAAAAAAAAAAAAACAACAAAAAACAACAAAAAAAGTTTCATTCATTGTTAATTTCTATCTTGGTAAATACAGTTTGGAACTCGTTAATTTTATGATACACCTTGTATTCTGAAAAAAAAATATAACGTTCCATTCATTGTCCATTTCTATCTTGGTAAATACAGCTTTAAACTCGGTACTTTTTTGACACACCTTGTATTCTGAAAAAAAAATAACGTTCCATTCATTGTCCATTTCTATCTTGGTAAATACAGCCTTAAACTCGGTACTGTTTTGACACTCTTATTCTGAAAAAACAAAAACAAAAAAACAACGTTCCATTCATTGTTAATTTCTGTCTTGGTAAATACGGTTTTAAACTCGATAATTTTATGACACACCTTGTATTCTGAAAAAAAAAATAACGTTCCATTTATTGTTCATTTCTATCTTGGTAAATACAGTTTGAAACTCGATAATTTTATGACACACCGTATTCTAAAAAAAAAGTTCCCTTCATTGTAAATTTCTATCTTGGTAAATACAGTTTTAAACTCGATAATTTTATGACACACCTTGTATTCTGAAAAAAATACGTTCTCTTCATTATTCATTCTATCTTGGGAAATACAACTTTAAATTCAGTACTTTTTTGACACACCTTGTATCTTAAAAAATAACGTTCCATTCATTGTCCATGTCTATCTTGGTAAATACAGCATTAAACTCGATAATCTTATGACACACCTTGTATTCTGAAAAAAATAACGTTCTCTTTCATTATTCATTCTTATCTTGGGAAATACAACTTTAAATTCAGTACTTTTTGACACACCTTGTATTCTAAAAAATAACGTTCCATTCATTGTCCATGTCTATCTTGGTAAATACAGCATTAAACTCGATAATCTTATGACACACCTTGTATGTCATGCAAATTTAGATAATCCAATGAACAAATTAGTTAATAACCGATATGAAATCGATACTTTTAGAGATTATGCCAATTTACTAAAGGGTCGTAGGGATAAAGAGTGTGCAGATCACTGTGTCAATTTCTTGTTGGATATCGTATTACTTCGGTCCTGAAATTGAAAATAGTCTGTACTCGAATAGCATTTAGCAAGTGGCTTTTATGTGGCAAGGATTATGAATTCACTTATTTCTGTGAGCGCCACATGCTTATCATATTTCAACGCAAATGATATGAAGGGATCAGTTTTGAGAATACTAACATGGATGACATTTTATCCTTCTTCAGAGAAATAAAAATATATTGAAAGAAGTTATGAATCTGATATAAAATAATTCCACGAAATACAACTACAAAGATTATACTAGCAAAAGAAACTTTTGTCGCACACCCTGTCTGTTTTTGCCATTAAATAAATCACAGAATTATTATACATATTAAACAAAACAATACGAACCAACCAAATGAAGTTAATGATAATTATTTATATCAATTTGAAGATATTAAGAACTAGAAACAGAAATTTTTATAAAAGAATACTTCGGCATAAAATGAACCGAAAATGGCTGATATGCCACAAAAACAAAAAAAAAAAAAAACATCAAACCAAATAAAGTTAATGAAAATTATTTATACCAATTTGGAGATATTAAGAACTTGAAACATAGAAACTTTTATCGAAATGACTTGTTTCGGCATTAAATTACCCACAAAGTGTTGTTATGCCGTAAAACCAACAAACCAAACCAAATGAAGTTAATGAAAATTATTTATACCAATTTGAAGATATTAAAAACTTGAAACATAGAAACTTTTATGCATTAAATGTCCCGAAAAGGGTTGATATGCCATAAAACAAACAAACTAAATCAAACCTTAATCCATACTAGGATGATTAAAGTAAGATCCTTCTTAAAACCGCGGTTTTCTTTGCTGTCTTTTTCTTTTCTACTGAAAAATACCTGTAAAGATTACGCTTTTAAGTGCGGTGAGAAATTCATTCTTTGTTGTGGGTGAGGTCTGATTTTCTCGAATCGAGTATATTGGTTTTTATTAATTTATTTACTAGAAGCGGCTACCTGGCGTTGCCTGGGTAGAGAGTGGATAATATAAAAATAATCTCGCAGATCAATTGATTGTTTGGGTCTTACATCAAATATTTATGTTTTAATCACAAAGACAACCAATTACTTACCCTTCTCTCTGTATTCAAATGCTAATTGTTAAATATCTTCCCATATACAAATAAAATCTTTCTTATTTTTGCACCAAAAGCAAGCCCTGGTGATAGTGAACGTGTACATATATTTACGTTCTTAATAATTGTTTAATTTTCGCAGTTTCAATCGGAAATACATATATAGACACAAATAATCCTTTGTATATGTACTAGAAGCGGCTACCCTGTGACCCCAAGGTAGAAGGGAAACTCTGGTGTATTGATTTGTCTACTTTTGAGATTTACAAATGCAGGACATTTTTTAAGTAGAATTTCAATGCTATTTCTATGCATATTTTAATTTTTAAGTATCATCGAATATAAATCAAATCTTCATAATTATTGTACAAAAATCAAGATCCAATAATGTTTATATAATATATATATATATATATATATATATATATATATATATATATTATGCAACAAACAATACATAGGAGAGACATCCAGACATATTGACCAACGAATCCGAGAACACAAGAGAGATATCAGAAATGGTCAAATGAACAACGCACTCACAAAAGACATCTCAGAAACTAACCATTCTTTCAATTTTAAAGAATCCAAGTTGTTAATTAGAATTAGAATTCATCCGGACATACTACGCACCAACTACATACATTGTCCTTATATATGTAAGATTTCATCTGACATACATACACACCAACTGCCCTTTATCTGTTATTTATATATAGATTCCATCCGGACATACATACACACAACTGTCCTTTTATATATGTATAGATTCCATCCGGACATACATACACACCAACTGCCCTTTATATATGTATAGATTTCATCCAGACATACATACACACCAACTGTCCTTTATATGTATAGATTCATCCGGACATACATATACACAACTGTCCTTTATATTTAAGATTTTATCCGGACATACATACACACCAACGTCCTTTATATATTATAGATTTCATCTGAACATACATACACACTAACTGTCCTTTATATATGTTATAGATTTCATCCGGACATACATACACACCAACTGCCCTTTATATATGTACAGATTTCATCCGGACATACATACACACAAACTGTCCTTTATGTATGAATAGATTTCATCTGGACATACATACACACCAACTGCCCTTTATATATGTGTAGATTTCATCAGACATACATACACACCAATTGCCCTTTATCTATGTAAGATTTCATCCGGACATACATACACACAGCTGTCCTCTATATTATATTTTCATCCGACATACATACACACCAACTACCTTTATCTATGTATAGATTCATCCGGACATACATACACACCAACTGTCCTTTATATATGTATAGATTTCATCTGGACATACATACACACCAACTGTCCTTTATATATGTATAGATTTCATCCAGACATACATATACACCAATTGTCCTTTATATATGTATAGATTTCATCCGGACATACATACACAGCAATTGCCCTTTATCTATGTATAGATAGATTTATTTATTCATTCATTCATGATTTACCACCCAATTGCTTTTTGATTTTTCTGCCAATTCAAAATATTACTTTCACAAAAAGTATATATAATATATAAGTCTTCTAATCGTACTTATTAACGTTTTCATTCATATATTTATTAATTTATTCTTTTGTTCGATTGTTCATTCACTCATTCATTCATTCATTCATTCATTCATTATTTCACTCATTTTTTTATTCATCCCCTCATTCGTTTAATCTATTCTCTATTTCGTTCATTCAGTTAGTCGTTTGCTCTCTCTTTTTCTCCCTCCATCTCTCTCCCCCTCTCTCTCTTACACATATACACAGACTTCCCTCTTTCACACTTTATATTAATCTCTCTCTCCCTCTCCCTCTTTATATTAATATCTCTCCTCTTCTCTCTCTCCTCTCTCTCTCTCTTCCCTCTGTTACACTCGCCATACTCACTGCATCTCTGTGTCTTCAGCCGAGCGGCGAAACCTTCCAAAGCCGAAATACGACATCTAAATGCCAAATTTAGAAGTAAGGAGAGACAGTCCAGGAAACAATTCGAACGCGGCACGACTAAGATTTCATCGGCCTATTTTCTCTAAAGATCAGGAAATTGTAATCTTAGTGAATCGAGTTAAATTGATGAGTCACTGTCCACTTGTCAACAAATAGTACTGCACGCCATTTTGTCGTCATTGGCTGATTGAAATGTCGCCTGAAATGAGTATATTGCCCAAGTGTGGCTTCTTATTTTAATACGTTGTGTGTATATATGCATTCCTGTTAAGAAAGCAACCCCCAGGTGGCAAAAGACAATCGATGTCAGATCTCCTTTACCCGGGAGTCTGTTTGGAACTAATGCGTAGTGTCTGTTCTTCTCTCTCCGTCGTGTATTTGACGCGTAAAGTTTTCTGGGACTTTTGAGATACAGACGATCACCAAATCCCGGCCAGGAGACCAGATCTTGAGTTAATCAATCTATTAATTAATAAGAAGAAAAGTAGCCATATCGTGGATTTTACCCTCTCGCCAGATCAGTGAGTGAAAGTGAAAGAAAATGAAAAGATAGACCTTGTCAAAGAACTGAGAAAACTGTGGAACATGAAGGTAAAAGTCATACCAATAATAATTGGTACCATTGGAACGGTCTGGAAAAAAAGTCTGGGAGATTTGGAAATTAGAGGAGAAATAGAGGTCATACAAACTATGGCATTGGCTAGAATATTCAGAAGAGACGTGGAGACCAGTAGAGACTTGGTGTCACCCAGGCCCCAGTAAAAGACCAGAAAATAATGCTGATTTGAAAACTCGGAACGAATGATATAATGATACTAATGAGGAGACTTGCTGTCACTCAGACTACAATTATTGACCACCAGCTGGCGGGAAAAATCACAATATAATAATAATAATAATAATAATAATAATAATAATAGTGTTGATAAACAAAAAAGAAAGAACTTGTCAACTGGTGGATTTTGCAGTGCCAGCAGATCACAGGGTGAAGCTAAAGGAAAATGGAAAAAATGGAGAAATATCTGGACCTTGCCAGAGAACTGAAAAAGTTATGGAACATGAAAGTCAAAGTGATACCAATTGTGGTTGGTGCACTTGGAACAGTCCCAAAAGGATTAGAAAAGGGCTTGGAAAGTGTGGATATCAAAGGAAGGATTAAAACCATTTAGAACACTACACTGCTGCAATCTGCCAGAATACTCAGAAGAGTCCTGGAGACCCAAGGAGACCCAAGGAGACCCAAGGAGACTTGCTGTTACTCAGACTCCAGTGAAAGACCATCAGCTAACACTGGTGTGAAAACTCAAAAGGAGTGAATAATAATAATAATAATAATAATAATAATAATAATAATAATAATGCTGTTACCTAGACTACTTAAAAAATGTCAAGGATTAATATAATAATAATTATAGTAATGATAATAATGATAATAATAATGAGGAGGAGGAGGAGGAGGAGAAGGAGGTGAAGACACATATATACGCATACACTCACGCATGAGTGACCGCTTCGTATACACACTGGTGAAGGCATGAACATAAGCACACACAAACATTCACACGTGCGAATATTCACTCAAACATACTTGAGAGAGACAGAGACAGACAGACAGACAGACAGACAGGTGGAGTGTCATATTAATACACGCACAGACTCGCTAGAGTGTGCACACATACACGTTGATATTATTATTATTATTATTATTATTATTATTATTATAATTATGAGTTTTATACATAAGCTATTATTATTATTATTATTATTATTAATAATAATAATAATAATAATAATAATAATAATAATAATAATAATAATGACCAGAAGACCAGGCCTATCATTATATAACTTGTAACCCCGTGTAGTTTACCGTTTCAGTGGACCATAGAGTGAAAATGAAAAGATAGACAAATACTCGGACCTTGCTGGAGAACTGAACAAACTGTGGAACATGGGCAATTGTAACTATTGACCTTAGCACATTCACTAATTGTTCGGAAAAAAAATGGAGGAATTGGAAGTCTGAGGATGCATCAAGACCATCCAAACAACCACATTGTTGAGATCAGCCGTGAAGATTCCTGTAAACCTGACGAGAATTTGTGTTACCCAGACTAGTTTAAAAGACCCACAGCTGATAATATTATAAAAATATCACAAGGAATAATAATCTTATTATAATGGAGATTGTGTGTTTGTCTGTCTGTAACCGAAACTATATTACTACTCAAGTCACAATTCCCTTTGTTATTTACATCACATTCTCCATGATTTTATTTTTTATTTAAACCTCAATTATTAATAAAATTGTTTTACATCATTAAGACTGTTGACCGTATCTACATACTAATAACATGCAATTGTATTTATATATACAAAAAAATAGCGGTTTACAGTGTGAATGGGAAGGCTAATTTGCATATTGATATTAGAAACTTGATTTTAATAAATATATGCTTAGTATTATTGATTTCTAATTATTTGATTTTATCTTAATGAATATGAGCAAAATTCTCGGAGATAAATCTTAAAAGAAATCAATTAACAAAAAGAAATAACTGTAATTTTATTCTTTACTTCCTAATTTAACTAAACAGTTAAATTAGAAAAGTTTAGCAATGAAAGACGGGGGCGATGGGAGAAGAAGCTACAACTGTTATATTTTTCGATTATACCCTTCTCTGTTTCAAATCATTTTATCTGCATTCTTATTTAGTTTCTTTAGACTTTCTAATTTAATATAATATATTATGACATTAATACTTGCACCCGGAGGGTGCATATATTTGCTAGTAATAATAATAAGCATACAACAAAATGGTATATGCATAAACCAGGATCTGTTCTTGAGAATGACATGCATAAAATTCACTGGAACATTCAAGATAAAGACGGATAACTCTATCCCAGCTAGGAGACCAGACCTAGTGTTGATTAACAAAAAAATAACTTTTCAACTGGTGGACTTTGCAGTTCCGTAGATTACAGGTGAAGATGAAGGAAAACGAAAAGATGGACAAATACCTGACCTTGCTAGAGAACTGAAAAAGCTGGAATATGTGGGTGAAAGTGATACCAATTGTAGTTGGTGCACTAGGAACGGTCCCAAAAAGCTTGAAAAAAAGACTGAGGAACTGGAAATCAGAGGAAGAATTGAGATCATCCCAACTACTGCATTGCTGCAATCATTTAGAATACCCAGAAAAATCCTGGAGACCTTAGGAGACTTGTTGTCACTCAGACTCTAGTGAAATACCATCAACTAATACTGCTGTGAAAAATTCACATAATCTATTAATAATGGAGATTCGCTTCCGGTTTTTGTCTGTAACAAAAATTACTTCACTGCTTACGTCACATTACCCAAAATCGTCATAACATAGAATAAATACACTCAAAATTTGAATATGCAACATTAGACAGTCCTCATTGTTTTTTTAAACAAGTTTTAATAAATACATGACTGGTATTATATATCTACATATAGTTTGTTTTATTTTAATACATATTTAAAGTTTCCATTTGAAATTGTTTTATTTTTAATCCTTTAATGAATTTGATGATTTTACTTACTTAGGGTACAAACTCGCTGACATTGAATTTTTAACTCCCACTCTTCAGGCAATATGTTTCAAAAATCTATTTTTACATCGCCCGGAGGGTGTTTTTTATTTTCTACTAGTTCCCATAACATAGGCAATTGTGTTTTCTCTGCTTCCCAAATGCTGATTATTACTCCCATCCCAGGCAATATGATTCAAAAATCTAGTTTTTTTATTTTGTACTAGTAATAGTAATGAGGAGGAGGAGACACATACATACGCATACACTCATTCATGAATGACCGCTTTCTATACACTCTAGTAAAGGCATACACATAAGCACACACAAACATTCACATGCATGAATATTCATACAATCACACTTCAGAGATAGAGATAGAGAGAGAGAGAGAGAGAGAGAGAGAGAGAGAGAGAGAGAGAGAGAGAGAGAGAGAGAGAAAGGGAGAGAGAATGAGACAGACAGACAGACAGACACAGAGAGACAGAGACAGAGACAGAGAGACAGAGACAGAAACAGAAACAGAAAGAGAGAGACAGACAGAGAGACAGACAGAGAGACAGAGAGATAGAGAGAGAGACAAAGGGAGAGAGAGTGAGATAGACAGACAGACACAGAGAGACAGAGAGACACAGACAGAGAGACACAGAGAGAGAGAGAGACAGAGACAGAGAGACAGAGAGACAGAGACAGACAGATAGACAGACAGACAGAGAGAGAGAGACAGACAGACAGACAGACAGGGTGACAGAGAGACAGACAGACAGAGACAGCAACAGAGACAGAGACAAACCGACAGCGAAAGACAGACAGACATACAGACAACAGGTGGAGTGTTAGATTAATGCACACATAGACGCGCTAGTGTGTTCACACATACAGGTTGATGGGGGGGGACCACATTAATTGAGGATACACAGGTTGGTGTAGACGCACAGACTGTGCGAGATAGATATAGAGATATATAGAGATAGATAGATAGATAGATAGATAGAGAGAGAGAGAGAGAGAGAGAGAGAGAGAGAGAGAGAGAAAAGAGGGCACAAATCTAGTGGCACTGACACTGTTTTGGGGGCTTACACATACAGACAACATATACCTGCACACATAAGTATGCGCACGCACATACACGTATACACACGCACACATACACTTATATATATATATATATATATGTGTGTGTGTGTGTGTGGTGTGTGTGTGTGTGTGTGTGTGTGTGCTCTCAATTGAACAAACACTTATTTAAACGTATAAAATTTCCGTGTTTTAGACTTATTTTTATCAATAAGTTTCCACTGATATTTTCAGATATCTTTAGCAACTTACAGCAAACAAAAGACAGGTAGGGACATAAGAGAGGACGAACGTACAGTCACAAACAGAAGGGTGGGGTCAAATCACGTCTGACTAGTATATTTACACAAGTGATGTAGAAAGAAATATGTAATTTTGTTGCCTACCGAAATTCGCGCATAATGTTCACAAAAACATGTCTAATCATAGATATAATCTTATTTCTACAACTAATCATTGAATTCATTGAATCACCTTGAGAGATTTTCCCGAGCTCTCATCTAATTTCTCCACCTACACAAAGTGCAATTCGCACAGAGAATTTTTCTATGAGCGTTCCTTGTATAAGCCGACAAAAACAGCAATAATTTGCCGCCATTTTTACAAGCAACAAAGATTTCGATGTTGTAAAAAGCTTTTTGCACTTGTGATGATTTCGAGTCGACTGTGAATGTTGCCGGAAGTGCCATCGAGAGAACTTCCGGAAACAAACAAGCAAAGTGCCAGACCATTAGGCTTGTGGAATAAAAAGGGCTCCCCCTTAATTTACAGCCGCTGAATGTATTGGTCTTTTTCCACACCACAGCACACTACAGATAAAGCATTCGCATAGTAACAGAAGCGTTACATTGAATAACAAACAACACTGACTTAACCCTATTTCATATATAAAGTAAAAAGGAAGGACCTTTTTTTCCGTCTTCTTGAACTTTCATTAATAATCAGTTTCTTTCTCCGCATTTCACTTTTTATAATATTATTCACACATGCTGTTTTCTGTTACAGCACTTAGATATATTGATGCCCATGACACCTAAGATTGTTATTATATTACTAGAAAATCAGGACAAATAATTAACTGGGACAACAAAAGAAAATGAAACGCAGAAAAGGCATTCTATGTGTATCTTAACAAAGATTTTATTCTTTAAAGTTTAGTGTTAGCTATTATCATTCTTTGATAAAATATACGTATCTGAATTATTAACTGTCTTGGTTCTGCCAAAATCCCTAAATACGATAATAAGTTAATATAGCATTAATTATTTGTACTGGTAAACAATATTCTTCACATATATGTAAAGACAAAGACATCAGGATTCTAACAGATTATTAAATGATTCTAAGATCATATCTTCTACATTCTTTGATGAATTATACGTACCTGAACTATTAACTGTCTTGGTTCTGCCAAAATCTCTAAATACGATAAAAAGTAAATATATATATTTACCAACCCCTCCGCACGAGCAGGATGTGACACAAGGTCAATTTCTTAAGCGGAGTTCAGCAGGTTTGAATTCAGAGTTTTCCTTCTCCTAGACCGGTTGCCTAACAAAGGTTAAAGAGCCCAGTCTGCCCTACTATTTACCCATAGCTGGAGAGAGAGTAGGATTCATACCTTTACCAACGGTATTGGCGCTAAGTGAAATGCAATTACCACGTCCAGAATTTGAACTCGGGGTGACGAGTCCATTTCCCATGATTTAACCATTACACCACGCGCTTCTACATAATAAGTAAATATAGGATTAATTATGCGTACAGGTAAACGGTATTCTTCAGGTGTCTGTAAAGACTGCAGTTCGATAATTCCAACAGATGATTTCTTGTTACATCACTTAGATATCTTGATGTCTATGACATCAAAGATTCATTATTAGTCAATAAAATACAAAGAAATACAGAAAAGGGATTCTATTTATATCTTATTATAATGGAGATTGTGTGTTTTTCTGTCTGTAACCGAAACTATATTAATACTCAAGTCATAATTCCCTTAGATATTTACGTCACATTCTCAATGATTTTATTCTTATTTAAACCTCAATTATTAATAAAATAGTTTTACATTATTAATACTGTTGACCATATCTACATGATATTTACCGCGTACCCCACTTGTACGGGTCAGGCACAAAGTCCCTATTAACGTGGGACCACCCACAAACCGAAGCTCATGGAGTGGCAGGTGAAAAAATTGCGTCGATCCCGTCGGCATTCCCCCTCAAGGGGGGCGCTCAGGCACTGGGCAATAAACCCAGCCCTGCCCCTTTAAATCGAGGGGGCAGGTGTTGCCTGGGGGGATGGCCCCCTGGGATCGACGCTATTAACTCGTAATGATCCAGGGCCGAAGCCACTGGACCCCCGGTGTGACCAGGTCTACATACTATTAACATGCAATTGTATTTATTGATACAACAAAATAGCGGTTTACAGGGTGAACGTGAAGGCTAATTTGCATATTGATATTACAAATTTGATTTTAATAAATATGTGCTCAGTATTATAGCTTTCTAATTGTTTGGTTTTATTTTAATGAATATAAGCAAAAATCTTTTCAATGAATCTTAAATAAAATCCATTAACAAGAAAAAATAACTGATTTTATTCTTTACTTCCTATTTTAACTAAATACTTAAATTAGAAAAAATAACAATGAAAGACGAGAGTGATGGAAGAGTAAGTTTCAGTTGTTCTATTTTTCGATTATACCCCCTTCTGTTCCAAATCTTTTTAACTGCATTTTATTTAGTTTCATTAGCCTTTCTAATTAAATATAATATTTCATTACATTAAAACTTAAATACTTGCACCCGGAGGGTGCATACATTTGCTAGTCTTAATAAAGATTCTATTCTCTAAAGTTTTAATTAGGGCTATTATCTTTCTTTTATAAATTATACGTATCTGAATTCTTACGTGTCTTGGTTCTGTCATAATCGCTTATATATATATATATATATATATATATATATATATATATATATATATATATATATATATATATATAATGAATGTAAATGGAAGTTAATCCGACAGAATGAATTTAACATTTTTTGAAAAAACAAATGATGTTAATAGTTTGCTGACAGAATCTGTTTCGACCGTTTTAATAGATCGGTCTTGATCAAGAGCAACATGATGTTGACTGTTTTAATAGATCTTGATGAAGACCGATCTATTAAAACAGTCGAAACAGATTCTGTCAGCAAACTATAACTATCATTTGTTTTTTTTTCAAAAAATGTTAAATTCATATATATATATATATATATATATATATATATATATATATATATATATGACCCTTGCATGAGGTTTTAAAAAGATCGTGGAAGCAGCATCCCACAAAAAGCAGCAGCATGACCTGTTTCCCCTCACACGTTCTCCGTGAAGTGTGCGGATTCTGGATGCTGCTAAAATAAACAAACATCCAAAAATCTTATTTCCTTCGTCGAAGAGCATAAAGTCCGGGTTTGTTATTGTTCACTCAGCGCCCCCTTGCCTCATATGGTAGAGACGTCTCAGTATCATTGACAGGTTAATTTCGAAGGAATTTCTCAGTGCTGTACCGTGGCCGAAGCTGTATAGTTTCGACTATCCTGCTGAAGTCCCGGTTTCGATTTCGGGAAATCGTTAGTATATATCGCTGATGACTTAATAAAGTAAAGTTGAAAGTTGTATATTCTACACAACGAGTAATACTTTGTGAAATTCACTTGTCATTATTATCTTCTATAATTATCGAATTTTATGCGATATGCGCATTGTAATTGCCTTCAAGCAAAAATATAAATATCAATATATAATATATATATATGGTTTCTAGCCGAACGCTCTACCGACTGAGCTAGGTTCCTAGTTCGATACCGGTCCCCGCCAACTCAGCGAATGAGTAGCACAGGGATCTGTG
>CM042179.1:5505429-5517929 GCA_023376005.1 Doryteuthis pealeii | reverse complement strand
GATAGAGTTTAACGTCATTCCCAGGACACGTAGAACCATAGCCACCGCCTTCTATCACCCATATGATAAAAAGGAGTTGGGGCTTGCCATAAAGGCAATAGGGTTGGGGCAATCATATAGGCGCTAGGGTTTGAGGTGACCAGCCGATTAATCGGAGGGGGCCTCTCCGATCGCCCGTCTAGCCTAAGTAAGGGTCTAAGTGGAATATTGTAGGTCATGGACTACTCACCCACCAAGACTCCGTCCTTAAGCATCACGGGTTGCCACCCACGGCCAACAGATGGCCCCATTGAGGAGAGTCTTGTCCCTCTGCAGATGTACAGTCGGTGCATTCTAACGCCTCAGCCGACAGAGCGGACAGATGTTTCGTTCGGTTTGTTTAATGGCATATCAACCCTATTGGTCATATAATGCTGAAACTATTACTTGGTAGCCAAGTTTCCTTTACAGGATTACAATGGTGATGAAGGGGTACTCCACATTCTCCAGACCTCCAGAACTGGAACCTCACCATCAGATAGAGTTCATCATCATACCCAGGACACTAAGACACTCAGTCACCGCCTTCTAGCACCCATATAATAAAAAAGGTTGGGGCTTGTCATACGGGCAATACGGTTGGGCTTGACGTGACTCGCCGATTGATCCACCACCCGTGCAGCTCAAGTAAGGGTCAAAGTAGTGTGTTGGGTATCATGGACTGCTTATCCACCAGAATTCCGTCCTTAAGCATCAGGGGTCACCATTCATGAACTGACACCATCAACCGACCCTCCCCCTATTCACGACCTCCTCAATTCATTAGAAAGAAAATGTTCACCAAGAAGCAAGAACTCTATTCCTAAAGTCCTGAAGAAGGTCTAACAGACCGAAACGTTGCATCGTCGACATCACTACCTACAATAAACAACCATTTTCTACATTGTTTGTCTACCTTTCTCCACATACTGTCGGATAATCTCCTCAAATTTCTCCCATATATTTGTGTGTGTGTGTGTGTGTGTGTGTGTGTGTGTGTGTGTGTGTGTGTGTGACTTTATGTTCACAAACCTTTCCTATTTAGTTATATATAAAGGAGGTTGAGGCCTTCACAAATATGTGACTTAACAAGTGTCGGCGCATTCACAATGACGGCAAAATTGATTTCTCTTAAGCGGTTAAGGACATTGGCTGCTTTATTATTTCAAAGTGAGTTACAGTTCAGCCGAATCGATGTGCCTAATCAATCAGGCTTTCCAAGAAAGCATTATGCCGGGGGTGGGGTGGCGGAGTGCGATAGCTTATATGTGGTTAACCAAATTTCAGAGCAGATAATCCAAGACATTGGAATAAGCTGCGTAGTGGAGATGGATTAGAACGTACTGAGTTATATATATATATATATATATATATATATATATATATATATATATATATATAATATATCAGATCCTGCTCGTGCGGAAGGGTTGATATATATATATATATATATATTATTATATAATATATATATATATATATATATATATAATATAAATAAATAATAAATATATTATATATATATATATATATATATATATGTGTGTGTGTGTGTTGTGTGATAGTGTGAGCCGCGCCCATCAAGGGCCTACATTGACCAACTATGCAAAGATGCTGGATGCTGCGCAGAGGACCTCCCTGGGAGAAATGAATGATAGGGAATGTTGTCATGGAATATCCGTGGTTCGATACCGGCACTCACTAACCCAGCGTGTGAGTAGCACAGGGATCTGTGTCGTAAAGTTAGGAGATGATGATAAGTGTGGCGCTCCGTCTCAGGCGCTTAAATAATCTCTTTGGTCTAGCGCTAGTGAAAAGGGGATAGACTCCCTCATTGGCTGGCTGATACCCACTTTAGGCCAACTCGACGACTATGATACACTGGTGCCGTAACGGTGATGACCTCTGAGTCATTTTCTGCTGAAGACTTTGTTGGCCACAATATTGTTATTATGCTTGTAACAGCCCGTAAATAAAATAGTATTTTATAGTGATTTTATGTGTATAATGATAAGTAGATGTACGGAAAGGAACTAAGTCCGAAATTACCAGCCATTGATATACAGGATATATTTTGTCATTAAGTCTTGGTCTGTGAGACGATCGTGTTGATCTTTGTGATACAGTCTTTGCTCACATAGTTATAAACTAGACATAGTTTATTTTAGTTCAATGTTTGTAAAGCGAAGTCCAATGTTTGAAAAGTGAAGTCCAATGTTTGAAAAGTGAAGTCCAATGTTTGAAAAATGAGAATGTTTTTCAAACATTGGACTTCACTGTCACAGAAGGCGCTGTAACTCCAGGGGCACAAGAACCATACTATAATCTTCCGAGACTGAAATGCCAATAATAGTTTATTTTAGTCCAAAACTGTAGTATAGGATACACAGGAAAGATCGAAGTCAATACACTACTAGTAAATTGTTTGGCGAGATGAATTTACTAACACTCATCTTATAGCAGACACTTCAGTAGAAAATTTGTGGATCGAATATTACCATCCATTTATATACAGGATATATTTTGTTATTAAGTCACGAAATATGTCGTATTTATTTATATATGTGGGCCTCATTTATGAGATGATAGCTTTATTGGTCATTCAAGGTTTACCCACAAATACGTAAATACAAAATATTCTGCAGCGTACAATCGACATTTTTGAACATCAGTCCCAAATCAATGGTTGGGTTTCCGTCCAGATTATATATTATCTGGACATTTAACACAGTGATAAACAAATTTATCAATTCATGTAAACAGATTTTGTTACGCACCATATGATGCAAATCCAGTAGACCGTTGCAATATTTACTTCTAAAATTGCTTGTTTGGTTGTCTTGTTAGTCGACTTTAACAATGTCAACCCTTGTTGGGTTATCTTATGTCGAAGTTTCGTTTTATTCATTCTTGATGGATACTCAATTTTTTAACTCAATTTTTAAAACACGTTTCTAACCCCCTTTTTTCTATTTTAACCTTAGATGGTACCTTAACAGGTACTACCACTCTGGGTCAGAGTGGACCTGGTAGTAATGGTGATCAAGGCATACTCCACATTCCCGAAATTACCATCCATTGATGCTTTTAATTTACAGAGGTGGTTTAGCTTGGGTTAAATAGAAAAATGTATTTATAAAAAAAATTGAGTATCTATTATAGCTACTGGCAAAATGAGCCTAAAATGCGTTTTTGACAAACAGAAAATAATTTACCAAAAATCAGAGAATTATCGGATTTTAATGAAATTTTCAGTTTTTATTTATCAACAAATGATCTTTATAATGCTTTATTTTATTTCAAAACTTTCTCATTTTTTTCAGGTCGCTTAATTTTGACCCCCCCCTTATGTTGAGGGTGAAACATCTTTTTCAAGTTGGTCTTATATTGTACTAATTACAGTATAAATAAAGAGATAAAAGACCGAAGTTATGAATAGAAACGAAAAAAAATTTTTACGGTGGCTATTCTATGAGAAAATAAGTACCGAAAATCGAAAAATAAAATGTAAAAAAATAATAAATAATTAATTTTTTTTGAGATTTGTTTTCGATAATTATTTAATTGGCTATTATCTTATAAAAGAAAATTATACATCGATATTTTTTCTGCTTGAAAGGGGGGGTACATTTTCAATCGAGTTTTTCTTCAAAAAGTATACTTTGATGCAATGAAATAAGGTTTGCATTAAATAGATATTTATTTCTAGAATATAAAAATATAACATTTTAATCTTAACATCAGATTTTTTCACATTTTAAATGAATTTTATATATTAATTTTTTATAGCAAAAATACTGAATTAAAGTTTTGAAATAAAATAACTGATGCATTATAAAATTCATTAATTGATAAATCAATACTGAAAATTTCATTAAAATAGGATTATTACCTGATTTTTGGTAAATTGTTTTGCAATCCCGAATGTTACAGTAAAATTGTAAACAAGCACTTAAAACCATTGAAAAAGAGACAGAATGGCGAATCGCGTCGAAATTGATCAAAACAAATACCTTTAAATGTATTAAAAATAAACTGCATATTTAAGGATATTTTTCTTTTTTTAATGATGGTTATTATGTTACTACTTATCGATTTAGACAAAGTTTGACCTTAAATAATAGATTTAATTATTTTTAATTCGCTTTTAAAATTCCTAGCAGACGACAAAAATGCCTATCCCTAATCTGTTAAGAATGATTTTATTTCAAAACTTTATCGGCCCACTGAGGTTGATATGCCGTAAAACCAAACCAAACCAAACCAAACCAAACCAAACAAAAAACATATGATTATTATCATTAATTACTTGAGGCTATTTAATTGCTAGCAAAAAAAAGATTGACTTTAGTATTGAATAACCCAGGAAGAGTTGACATGCCATAAAACCAACCAACCAACCAACCAACTAAATCCTGAGGTGACAACCACCATGTGATATGACATATCAACCTGGGAGGGTTATTTAATGCTGACAAAGTTTTGAATGATTCGTAGCGATAGTTTGTTACAAAAATGTTTAAACTCAATTTTTTAAACAATTTTTTCTATTTAACCCATAGATGGGACCCTAACAGGTACTACCATTCCGTGTCAGAGTTGACCTGGGAGCAAGGGTGATGAAGGGGTGCTCCACATTTCAAGACCTCCAGTACTGGAACCTAACCATTAGATAGAGTTTGACATCATACCAATGATAATAAGACACCACCTTCTAGCACATATATAATAAAAAGGGTTGAGGCTTGGTGACCAGCCGATTGATCGTAGGGGGGCTCTCCGACCCCCGTCTAGCCTAAGTAAGGACCAACGTGGTGTGTTGCATGTTATTGATTGCTGAGTCACCTGGGTCCATTCTTATGTATTATGGGTCAGAGTGGACCTGGTAGTAATGGGGATCAAGGTATACTCCAACATCCCGAAATTATCATCCATTGATATACAGGATATATTTTGTTATTATAACACGAAATTTGGAAGCGCGTGGTGTAATGGTTAAAGTCATGGGAAATGGACTCGTCGACCCGAGTTCAAATCCTGGACGTGGCAATTATTTCACTTAGTGCTAATACCATTGGGAAAGGTATGAATCCTACTCTCCCTCCAGCTATGGGTAAATGGTAGGGCAGACTGGGCTCTTTAACCTTGGTTAGGCAACCGGTCTAGGAGAAGGAAAACTCTGAATTCAAACCTGTTAAACTCCGCTTAAGAAATTGACCTTGTGTCGCATCCTGCTCGTGCGGAGGCGTTGGTAAATATATAACACGACATTTGTATTATTTATTTATATATGTGAGCCTGGTTTATGTGATGATAGCCTTAATTATCATTCAAGGTTAAACAATAAATATATAAAGAAATAAAAATTTCAGCGAATGCAATCGACATTTTTTCAGGCTGAACATCGCTCCAAAATCAATGGTTGGTTTTCTGCCCAGATTATATATAATCTTAACATCTAACACAGTGATAAACAAATTCAACAATATACGTAAACACATTTTGTTACGCACCATTTGACGCAATATTTACTCCTAAAAATCAGTTGTTTTTATTTTTTATTTTTTTAAATTGGAATAGATCACTAAGTAAGCTTGAGCCTATTCTAATAGGGACCAGGTTTGAATTCAGATTTTCCTTCTCCTAGACTGGTTACTTAACCAAGGTTAAAGTGCCCAGTCTGTCCTTTTGTTTACCGATAGCTGGAGGGAGAATAGTTGGATTCATATCCTTTCCAATGCAAATAGTCCAAAACTATAGTAATAGGATACGCAGAAAATATCAAAGTCAATACACTAGTAAAGACGAATTTACTGACAATCATTTTACAGCAGGCAATTCAGTAGGAAATTTGTGGTCCGAAATTACCATCCCTTTATATATAGGATATATTTTATTATTATTAAGTCAGGAAATATGTCTTATTTATTAATTTATTTGGGCCTCGTTTATGAGATGATAGCTTCAATGATCATTCAAGGTTAAACAACGAATACATAAATAAAAAGAAATTTTGCAGCGTATACAATCGACATTTTTTTCAGGCTGAACATCACTCCCAAATCAATGGTTGGTTTTCCGCCTAGATTATATATTATCTAAACATCTAACACAGTGATAAACAAATTCAACAATACACGTAAACACATTTTGTTACGCACCATTTGACGCAACTCCAGGATTTATATTATTTCCTTTAAAAAATCAGGTTTCACTGGATTAACTTATTTAATAACGGAATTGTAATGAAATAATAAAAAAAAATGCGTGATAAATAAACAAAAAATACGCCGCAAGGTGTTTGTTAGAACTGATGGCTATTGATTTGAACTCCTGATGGTGGGGCTATAGAGCATGCAGATTGCATCCCCTGCAGTGGAATACCAAAGGGCTGTCCTGGGTATGACACTAAACTGCATCTGGCAGTGAGACTCCAGTTTCTGTGGAATGTGAAGTCCCTACTCCCTCGTCATTACTCTCAGTCTCAATTCTGCTCCGTATTAGATAGAAATACTTGATATATACATAATTTGTATAAGTTATAAGTATTAGATAGAAATACTTGATATATACATAATTGTGTATAAGTTATAAGTATTAGATAGAAATACTTGATATATACATAATTGTGTATAATTATAAGTATTAGATAGAAATACTTGATATATACATAATTGTGTATAAGTTATAAGTATTAGATAGAAATACTTGATATATACATAATTGTGTATAAGTTATAAGTATTATAGATACTTGATATATGATAAGATATAGCAAATATCAAATAATTGTGTGCAAAGAAATTATTATAAAAATGCAATGGAACATTCAAAATATAATTGTAATCAAATTTTAGCATTAAATAATCCATAAGGAGTTGATTTGTTATTAAACAAACTAACTAAAAGCAAACCATCTGACTAGTATCCTTATCCTGGTTGTTGTTATAATTACAATATTTCAGCCATTGTTCCCTCTGGCTTTCTTCAGGAGTCTGTTATAGTGAGTAACCTTGTTGGAATTTCTTCAGGTGGTAGATGTAGGGAGAGTTTCTTAAAAGAAGATGGGACCTCATGTTACATACTACCCTGCTGGTGTGGGGAGGTATTCTATTCCGTACATTTTGAGTCAGATAGACCCAGATGTAGGGAATGATATTTTGAAATATGGAAAAAGACGGCATAAGCAAGTTGATGTTACAGTTTCCCTGGAAAGGGTCTCAGAAACTCCCTTAATTCTGTCGATTAACTGGGCTTGTGTAGTACTGGTACCGCGATTAGTGTCTCTCTCAACAGCGTCACATGCATAATAATCCAAGGGTTTAAGATCTGGGGAGTTCGGAGGCCAAACATTGGGACTGGTGTAATCATGAAAATTGGCCGACAACCATTTTTTACTTTTCCCAGAGGTACAGAACTCCTAATGGTGGGACCTAGAGCATGCAGACTGTATCCCCTGTAGTCGGATACAAAATGGTTTTCCTGGGTATGACACTAAACTGTATCTGGTAGTGAGACTCCAGTTTCTGGGGAATGTGAAGTCACTGATTCCTTGTAATTACTCCCAGGTCCACTCTGACTTGTTAAGTTCTCAAATATGGATCAAATACATCTGTTTGAAAATTATTAGTATTAGAAAAGAATACTTGAAAGCATATAACTGTGTGCGAGTGGAAGCGCGTGGTGTAATTGTTAAAGTCATGGGAAATGGACTCGTCACTCCGAGTTCAAATCCTGGATGTGGTAATTGCATTTCACTTTGCGCTAATACCCTTGGGAATGGTATTAATCCTACTTTCCTTCCAGCTATGGGTAAATAGTAGGGAAGACTGGGCTCTTTAACCTTTGTTAGGCAACCGGTGTAGGAGAAGGAAAACTCTGAATTCAACTTCGCTTAAGAAATTGATCTTGTGTTACATCCTACTCGTGCGGAGGGGTTGGTAAATATATATAACTGTGTGGGCAAATTATTTGTATTAAGAATAGTTACTTGAAGATACAATTGTTTGCAAATGATTATTATCATTACTTACGGAAAGAAAAGGAAAGGAAGACAGAAAGAAAAGAAAGAAAAAAGAAAAAGGAAAGAAAGGAAGAAAAGGGAAAGAAGAAAGAAGAAGAAAGAAAAAGGAAAGAAAGAAAGAAAGAAAAAGGAAAGAAAGGAAGAAAAGGGAAGAGAGAAAGAAAGAAGAAGGGAAGAAGAAAAGGAAAGAAAAGAAAGAAAAGAAGAAAAAAGAAAGGAAAAAAGAAATAAAGAAAGAAAGAAAAGAATGAAAAAAAGAAAGGAAAGAAAGAAAGAAAAAGGAAAGAAAGGAAGAAAGGAAAGAAAGAAGAAAGAAGAAAGAAAGAAAGAAAGGAAGAAGAAAAGGAAGAAAGGAAGAAAAGAAAGAAAGAAGAAAGAATAAAGGAAAAAAGGAAAGAAAGAAAGAAAGAAAGAAAGAAAAAGGAAAGAAAGGAAGAAAGAAAGAAAGAAAGAAAAAGAAAGAAAGAAAAAAGAAAGAAAGAAAAAGAAAAAGAAAAGAAAAGGAAAGAAGAAAGAAAAAGAAAGAAAAGAAAGAAAGAAGAAAAAAGGAAAAGGGAAAGAAAGAAAGAAAGAAAGAAAGAAAAAGAAAGAAAGGAAAAGGGAAAGAAGAAAGAAAAGGAAAGAAAGGAAGAAAAAGGACAGAAAGAAAGAAAGAAAAAAAGAAAGAAAAGGAAAGAAAGAAAGAAAAAGGATAGAAAGAAAGAAAGAAGCTATTTAATTGTTGGCAATAAGATTGGCTTCAGTATTGAATAACCCAAGAAATGTTGATTTGCCATAAAACCAACCAACCAACCAACCAACCAAGAACATTTACATTTTTTGAAGTTTTTAATGCGTTTTTGAAATAAGGGATCGAAAAAAAATTAAACTTGTTTTGTTGGCAGGTTTGCATCGGGATAAAGAGATCTGAATGCGAAGGGACACTGCTAACTCTTTCTTCCAGGGGCGCCCAGAACATTCTAACCTATAATTGATCACGAACTCTAATTTTTTTTTAAATACCATTTTTAGGAGACCCCTATTCTACCTCGCCGCTGCTGGTGGTAGTGGTGGTGAGAGTCTAGTACTTTTTGGTAGACAGGACAGAAAGCATATATAATGATATTTGTTTCATCATATTATTATTTATCATACCGGGTATATATATTTACTTTGTCGTTAATTGTTTTATTTTCAAAGTTTCCTCCGGACATACACATACACACAACTGTCCTTTATATATGTATAGATGTAACAATAGAATTAAATTGTTCAGCATATTTTCCTTTCGATGAAAATGTAGGTCTTATTTGGTGGCACTATGATTTAGTTATAATGTGCTTGTGCCTTGATTCCTGTCCATGCACAATCTGTGAAGCTTCCATTGTTAATGTAACAGCTCTTTCCACCCTATGTGAGTGGGAGGGTAAATTTGGACATTTCAATTCTGTTCCATTCAGTAGACATTCTTGTTCATTCATTCCTTGAAAAACCTTCTGCAAGTGCAGATTCATAAAAACCTCACTTTGTGAGAGGTTAAAGTTGACCAATGTGTGGCTTTAAAATTGATTGGAGTATTTTTTAAATCTTTTCATTGTTGGTTTGCTACTTCTAAAAAAATATTGAAAAATTTACCCATATGATTATATTTTTGCGATGTAATTTGAAAACTTATAATTATTCTTGTAAATTGATATCTATTAATAATGGAGATTCGCTTCCGGTTTTTGTCTGTAATATGAATTACGTCCCTGCTTACGTCACATTACCCAAAATTGTCATAACAAAATAAATACACTCAAAATTTGAACATGCAGCATTAGACAGTCCTCATTGTTTTTTTAAAACAAGTTTTAATAAATACATGACTGGTATTATATATCTATATATAGTTTGTTTTATTTTAATACATATTTAAAGTTTACATTTCAGATTGTTTTATGTTTTAATCCTTTAATGAATTTGATGATTTTACTTACTTAGGGTACAAACTCGCTGACATTGAATTTTTTACTCCCATCCCTCAGGCAATATGTTTCAAAAACCTATTTTTACATCGCCCGGAGGGTGTTTTTTTAAATGTTGTACTAGTTTCCTTAACAAAGGCAATTGTGTTTTCTCTGCTTCCCAAATACTGATTATTTCCTTTGGAATCAATTTGGAAATATCAAGATTTTTCAAGTGGGGGTAGGTATTTTCAAAGAAATACCTAAACTGGATAACTTCTCATAAAGTTGGGGGTTACATTTTATCCAACGAAATTATTTTGGAACTATTACTGCGGGTTAAAACTGAACATCATTTTACAGACATATCTATCTGAAAATAAATAATAAATAAATAAATTACCATAAGACAACCCTTTTTAGACTATCTACTAATTTCATATAAAAATAGCTGATAATTGTAAGAGTTTCAGGTATATTGGGTTTGAGTTAGGACTAACCTGGGTCTAGAGTTTTAGCTTGAAAAGACAAGCCCTGCCACCCACCCACCCCCAAAAAAAGAAGAAACCCACTAACTTACGGTGAACTTAAAGGACTTAAAATTATTTTTAAAACAATCCAAAAAGTATTGGATTTTTTTTCGTCATTTGCGTAAACAGATATTTAGCTTAAGAATTTCGAATATAAAATAGTATCAGCTATATTTCTAATATGAAACTGGAACATTACCGTATCTTCATAATTACAAAAATAAAATCTAATTTGAAACAAAACAAATAGAAAGAAGGGAACGGTAATTTCACACTAGAACAAATCAAGATCCTTTTTGTTTTGTCGGTTACCAATCAGTTAAAAATCAAAATTATGTACATTAAACAAGCTTTTTCCTTTCCTTTTTTTCAAATAATTAAATCTCTTGCATAGAAATACAAAATTACTAATTATTTTTACTATTAAAAACGGATTTTTATACCGTAATTAAACAAGCGTTTTAAAGTGGTTTTAACTGGAATAATATTCATCAAAGAAAATTCCGGGGACAATATTCTTAAACAAACTATATTTGTTTTATTTTATCATTAAAATGAAGAAAATTGTCGGTTTTATGTTGTTTTATTGATAATTAAAATTAGTCTATTTTTTTCGCTGAAAAATAACAAACCCTGGATTACATACGAGAGAGAAAAAGGAGTCGATTATTTATCGCTGTCGTCTACTATAATAAAAATATATTCAATCTCCATTTCATCTCTACAAGTGAATATTTTTATGCACCATATTACCTTTAGGCACCCATTTTTGATCTCGATTAAGAAAGGACATGTTTTTCATTTACACCGTCAATATCCGGTTGTTTGTTAGGGGTTAGGATTAGGGTTAGGGTTAGGGGTTAGTTTTATAATTTTTTAAAAATCGTCTGTTAAAACAACCGGATATTGACGGTGTAAATGAAAAACATGTCCTTTCAAAGAGGGGTGCCTAAAGGTCATATGGTCCTTTTTATTATCTATAATCCTTGTTCATTTTTATTTGAATTATTGAGATCAATTAAGATGTTTCAATTGAAAAAAGAATTATCAAATGACATTTAAACATCTTTCTTTCCCCAACATTACGGAATCTTTTGACGGCGGTAAATCTTTCACTTATCTCCCCTCATTTCATCGCCAAAATTCTCAATCTTTAAACTAATTCCCTCAAAAAAACCGTAACGATTTAGGAAAAAAATATTTTGTATCGTTATTCATCATGTCAACCCTCCAAGTATCACTATAAGTGCACTAGCACAGTTAAAAAATCGACCTTCCTTACTGCCCTAATATGCTACGCATTGTTTTGGTCATGCTAGATCATTTCCCTTTTTTCTTGGTATGTCTTTCTAATAAGAAACAAAGTATTCCCGCTTGTGTTCCTGGCTTAGATATCATCATCATAATCATAATCATCACCACCACCACCACCACCACCACCACCACCACCACCACCACCACCATCATCATCATCATCATCATCATCATCATCATGTCACCTTATTAGCACGGATATCAATAAAAATCTCTTTTCAACCGTTCCTATCTCTCATTGTTCTCGGCAGGTCCTCTGCGGAGCATCTAGTTTTCCGCACAGAGCTGGACAGTGTAGGTCTTTGCTGGCCGACCCACACTGGTGTGCCCATGTGCTGGCTTCCACTGGAGAACGTCACTTACGAGTTCACCCTTGCTTCTCCAGCCGTGTCCTGTGCGTCTTGTCCGTCTCACTCGGGTGGTTTGGATGATATGGGACTGGTGAACGTAGAGTAACTAGCAGGAGTATGCGCATTCCGGGTGTGAGTATTTAAGTTTTAATGTAATTAAATATATTAAATTGATTTTAATACGTTTCAGAATAAAACAATAATTTCTTAAAATTGTTTTAATTAGCAGAGTACGCCGTAAGATGGTCACTGAATATATCTTAAGACAAAAATACACTGATCTCATGATAAACATAATATATTGTAATTTAGTCAGTGAAAATACTTACCTGTCCAAGATA
>CM042179.1:5467929-5500429 GCA_023376005.1 Doryteuthis pealeii | reverse complement strand
AGTTCGTAAGGTTCTTATTTTGTAGAGGGGTGTTTTTAAAAGAGTAGGGGAGGTTCTTTTATTCCATAACACATTGAACTTTAACCAGAGCTATTCAATTTTTTTTACTTCTAAACTCTGGAGATAACTCAGTTTTTCAAAATAAAAAAAATTACATCGGGGCGGGAGCGGGGGGGGGGGAAAAGACCAGCTCATCTGTACTTTCGGAAAATAATTATTAGTATCGTATGTAGTGGTCAAAAGAAGAAAAAAAAACACTGGAGGAGTTTTCAAAGTTGTATATGTAAAAAGTGCTCAATATTTTAGGTAGAGCATGATTATGAGACCTACTGAGTCAGACACTATCAAAAACGGCAAAATTTGTCTACTTCCTTGTATTTAAATTCATTTTTTTATTATTCTCAATTTTAAGATGGGTATATTCCTAGTTTTTATTTTATTTTACACACATGATTAAATAAGCTCGTATTGTGTCTGTATTTTTTTTTATTTACGAAACTAATTTTGTGGTTGTAGTATATAATTTTAAAGGCTACTTGTGTGGATCCTAAGTATACTTCGTTTTTTTTTTTTTTACAATTATTCACATTTTTATCGTTTGGTTTATTGGTATATACCCTGACTTTATATACTACGTACTCCTGTTGACATTTCCCTTTCAAGGGACATTCTGCTTTATTGATACAGTTTCAAAAAAATGTTGTTTTCGTTTTTTTATGGTTGTTTTAATTAATTAAGTTCCCTCCGTTGGGCATACAGCTATAGCTTAATTAGACCGTATTTTTATTGAAGATTTTATATAATATGTTAGAGGGGGGAGTGTTTTTTATTATTAAAAAATCCCTGCCTAGTTTATTATCTATGGCCATGTTGAATGGTGATATAAATTCGAGGATTCTTCTAGGTCTATTTTCCATCTTATTACTTACTAGCAGCGGCTACCCGGCGTTGCCTGGGTAGAGGGGGATTTTTTAAATAAGTCCCCCGGGTCCATTATTACTAAATCGTGAGTTGAATCCTCGGGGATGCCCCATTTAAATCCCCATGTAAAGAAAATAGACCTTGCATTGATCCAGATCATTGAAAATAGACCATTGATCCAGATCATTGAAAATAGACCATTGATCCAGATCAAGAAAATAGACCTTGCATTGATCCAGATCATTGAAAAGAAATGTTAATATCTACTACCTAAAATATTAAATTTAAAAAATCCATGCTGTTATCGTTTAATTTTATTTTTTAATCATCTTCACGAATATAAATCAAATCTCTATTACTTTTGCTCAAAAACGAAGCCCTGGTGATAGTTAAAGTGTATATATATATATATATATATATATATATATATATATATATATATATATATACACTTTAACTATCTGGTGATAGTTAAAGTGTATATATATATATATATACTTTAACTATATAGTTATGTATATATATATATATATATATATATATATATATATACTATCACCAGGGCTTCGTTTTGAGCAAAAGTAATAGAGATTTATATATATAATATATATATATATATATATATATATATATATATATTATATATACCGAGAAACTTCGAAAATAAAACAATTAACGACAAAGTATATATATATATATATATATATATATATATATATACTTTGTCGTTAATTGTTTTATTTTCGAAGTTTTCTCCGGAGATACATATACACACAACTTCCCCGTTATATATGTATAGATATTGGGTCTTTCATTTGGGTTTTTATATACTAGTTCGGTTTTATTGCCGTTATCCTTAAGTGCTTTTTCATATTCTATTTATTTCTGTCTGTTAAATATTGGAGGAGTTAGTTGATAGTCTAATCCTTTTTCCATTAGGTATATTTTCGAATGCTTTAGGGGTGGGTGGTTAGATTCTATGTTAATTTAGATAGGCTTTTATTTGTCTTTTTTAAAAGGTGATACTGTGCCATCTTGTATATTTAGTGTTACTAGCAAAATAGAAAATACCCTCCGGGCAATGTAACAATAGATTTTTGAAACATTGCCTGAGAGGGTGGGAGTTAAAATTCAATGTAAGAGGTTTTCTATCATAAGTCAGCAAAATCCTCATATTTATTAAAGGAGTAAAAAAAAAAAAAAAAAAAAAAAAACAATTTGAAATGAAAACTGAGCCCCGTCCCTCTCAAATAAAATGTTGCATGCATGTAATAATCAAACAATTATTTTGAATATTTTCCACATCAATTTTACACAAAATCGTAGGTTTTATTTATTTGTAAACTTTTTAGTTAACTTCTTGTTACTGTAAAAAAAAGGGACGAGAGTAAAAAAAACAATTTTTAAGATTGCTTACTCAAATTTTGGGTGTATATAGCATAAGAATATTGTGACGTAAGCTGTGACGTAGAGCTATGACGTAGTTTTTGTTACAGACAGAAATACAGACAATCTCCATTAATAATAGGAGATATCTAAATAATTCGGAATTAGTTTGTATATCTAAATTATATCCAAATTTGCCAAATAAATAGTTACTTTTTTCTTTTCTTAATAAATCCCCTTTTCTAGGGGTATATTTGTGTTCCCAACTGAAAAGCAAACTTTTTCGTTTCTTATCATTCCATTGTCTTGTTCGAAACATACGGAGAAATTATTTCTTGTACTAAAATAAAAGTAATCTAATTCTATCTTCATAGAACAGTTTCCATATATATATATATATATATATATATATATATATATATTATATATATATATATATATATATATATGGAAACTGTTCTATGAAGATAACTTTAGGACACTTAATATACATCAGACTGTGACTTGAAGGTAGTTGAGGCAATCAATCTCACACGTAAAAATAATTTATCCGGTCTAGAGCTAGTAAAAGTGGAAGGACTCCCTCGCCTATATATATATATATATATATATATATATATATATATATATATATATATATGTATAAACCTAGTCTGATAATTTAGCATTGAGGACTTTTGTATGCAAACACACACACACACACATATGTATATATATATACATATATATACACATGTGTGTGTGTGTGTGTGCGTGGTCAAGAATTTATATATATATATATGAAAATAAATATTTAGAAAAAACAAACACATTTTCTTAATAAATCCCCTTTTCTAGTGGTGTATTTATCCAAAATTATAATTCCGCGGTCACGATAAAGTCCGTGATTTTCGGGGGTCATTCATTTTGTCGAGGTCATGTAATAATAGGCAACTAATTAGAGATTTCTGCCACATCGTAAACCCCGACGGGATCATCGAAGTTGTTATTTTTGCCCTTTCTATCCAAATTTTTTCTTTGGGGTAAAATAAGTTTTTTTTTTTTTGGCAGTGCATTATAAGGGCCGGGTTAGCTCAGTCGGTAGAGCGTTCGGCTAGAAACCACCAGATTCCTAGTTCGATACCGACAAACTCGGCATACACGTAGCACAGTGATCTGTGCTGTAAAGTAACGAGCTGATTGCATGTGTGGCGCTCCACCTCAGACGCAAAAACAATCTCCTTGGTCTAGCGCTAGTGAAAAGGGTTAGACTCCCTCTCTGATTGGCTGATACCAACTTTAGGCCACCCCAACGACTTGATATATATATATATATATATATATTATATATATATATATATATATATATATATAGTTGAAGGAAGTGACAAATAAAAGGTTTAGCTCTTATTCATTTATTTGGGAACGATATTACAACCAATGGTTTCCTGCTAAAGCATTCATCACGTTATAACTGGATTACTAATATTACTACTACTACATTCTCTAGTATACAAGTGCCAACCATACACACACACACACACACACACATATATATATATATATATATATATATATATATATATATATATATATTATATATTATATAATATATATAATACACTGCCAAAAAACCTTAATTTACTTTAATGCTTTAAAACGATGTAAGTAAAAAGTAAAGTGAGTCGAGTATCCTACTGTCCGTATCAGCCGGACAGAAGGGAGGTCACCCCCTTGTTATTAGCGCTAAACAAGAGAGCCACACATAACATCAATTCCTCGCATTTTATCGCACAGACCCAAACTGTGCTACTCATGCACGGAGCAAGGAAAAATGAGTTCCTCATGAGAATTACTCATAATGAAAAGAAATGTTCAGGGACGTTTTCATTGCATCACAGAAAAATAAAATGAGTATGGATTATAAATAGACTCAGCAAAGTGGCCTATTGTTGGTATCAACTAGACAGCGAGGGAGACTCTCCTCTTTTTGCTAGCGTTAAATCACGGAAATTGTTTATGTATCTAAGGCAGAGGTCCACTCCTACACTCTGCTCTTCACTTCAGTGATAGAGTCTGTCCCCTTTTTGCTAACGTTAAATCACGGAGATTGTTTATATATTTATTGTTTATATATATATAGTTGCCTATTGTTGGTACCAACTAGACAGCGAGGGAGACTGTCCTCTTTTTACTAGCGCTAAATCACGGAGATTGTTATTGTATCTAAGGTAGAGGTCCACTCCTACACTCTGCTCTTCAATTTATACATACGAAATTTTAAAAAATCCCTAATATATAAGGTACAAGTAAAGTTGGCAGAGTAACCTATTGTCGGTATCAGCAAGGCGGCGAGGGAGTCCTTCCACTTTTTACTAGCTCTTGACCGGATAAATTATTTTTACGTGTGAGATTGATTGCCTCAACTACCTTCAAGTCACAGTCTGATGTATATTAAGTGTCCTAAAGTTATTGTCCTGTTCAATGTTATATACCAACTATCAAGAATATATATTATAATTCAATTTTTGCTATGTTATCATAATACTTCTGTTACATAATTCATAGGTAGCTTATGAATTATGTACTTACCTGTAGTAAGAATATTTGAATCAAGGTCTGTTAGATTCAGAATAACGGGGGTTCAGTGGAAAGTTACCATGGCCGATGATTGACATTGGTAACATTCCATTTGACCTTCCGACAGAGTACAATTAGACACATGAGAATTATTTTAGTCAGATGCAACCAGATTTTTGTTGTTAAAAGTATAGAAAAACAACAATCAAAGCTCTTCAATTTATACATACGATTTTTTTTTAAATCCCTAATATACTAAGGTACAAGTAAAGTTGGCGGAGTAGCCTATTGTCGATATCAGCCAGGCAGCGAGGGTGTCCTTCCACTTTTTACTAGCTCTAGACCAGATAAATTCTTTTTACGTGTGAGATTGATTGCCTCAACTACCTTCAAGAACACTTTATGGTCACAATTAAAGCTGTAGTATTCATGCGCTGAGTTGGTGAGGACTTTTTCTTATCATCTCACAACACCCTCTGGTTAAAAATGAGACTGTCTAAATCGTACAATATTCAATGCAAAGGTATAAATCTTTATCTGCTGTTACTTATCCACTTAATTCTTATTGCTTATGAGTGTTGTCACTTCAATTAAATAATGGACCATTCCATTTTATTACAAAGAAAAGGATGAAAAGGTACATGCTACACATATAATAAAGAAAGAAAGAAGGTAGGGGAAAGATAGTGAGAGGGGGTGAGCCTGTAGAGGCGATAACTATAATCTGTTTTAATCAAACCTGATGAAAAGAAGGAAAGAAAGAAAGAAAAAAGTGAGAGAGTTAAATCAAGATTATTATACTTTTACATATTGATCTAGTTGCAATAGCTCTTAAGTAGATATTTGCAATGCATATCACTTATGCAGGCATGACACAAGGACATTTTTATGTGGGCCCACCCACGAGCCGACTCATAGGTGGTAGGTGCAAAACGGATAGAAGGTTGTGCAAATTTTGCTTCAACACATTCTAAAACATCGGTGACTATTATCATACACAAAATATTCTTCCTATAACTTCGTAGCCCAAAGTTCGGGATGCTTATCATACACGGATAATTACAGGGTGACCCCCACCAAAAAAGAACCTACCCACAAATTTTGTAATAAAACTTAATTTTGGTGCTTAAAATATTTTTAAAATAATTTTCCCCAATATGTCATAGTCAACCAAGGAAAAACATTTTGTGTAAAGTCCAATTTCACCAAAAAATCATACACTGTATTGCAAGCCAATTTTCGGAGAAAGTTTCGATGTCACCGTCCTCTATCGAAAAGCAGGATTTTTGACTGGGTCCAGAAATTCAGAGAGTTTGAAACTGTGCAAAATCTTAATTCTAAAGGTCTAAGAGACAGTTATTCTGGTCGGAAGTTGATTGCTAGTACAAAAAGTAACGCTGCACTGCCCTTTTGGGTCATATTTTAAACAGGGAAGGCCTTTAAAGCAATGCAACCAAGATAATTGAAACTTTGAGGAATGATCGTACAAAGACTGCAGTTTAAGTCCAACAAGTTTCTTGAAATTTTATAGGCGTTGATGAGATTAAATAAAATGTATTTGTTTTTTTGGTGGGGAGGGTCACCCTGTACGTAGTAGTCTTTCTGAGCTAGCTATATATATATATATATATATATATATATATATATATATATATATATATATATATATAATATATATATATATATATTTAAATGTTTTTTTTAAATTAGGCGTTATTGTGAAGCATTAAAAATAAATAAATGAATGAACTCGATATTATGGAGTACTGGATTCACTTACTTTTAAATCTTTTTTTACATAAATTTTCAGGTTCGTTAGATACCCTTTGTCAAATGTTACTGTTCAACGGTTTCTTTGTCTCTGTTGTTATCGACAGTGGCAGCGTTTGTAATATTTGTAATAACGGAGAATTCCGATATCTGCGTTTAATCCCATCACGTGCGTTTGTAATTTTAGAATCCATTTAGATTCTGATTGTTTTCTAGATTGCGTTGTTGGAAATGCGTGTTCTAATAAGATGCATTTGAGGTGTGTAAGGTTGTGTGATAAGGTGTTAAAATGAAGTGCTATTGTACTATGCGGGGATTTGAGATTTATAGTGGATTTGTGGTTATTTAGTCTTAGTCTAAAGGGTGTTGATGTTTCTCTCTCTCTCTCTCTCTCTCCTCTCTCTCTCTCTCTCTCTCTCTCTCTCTCTATATATATATATATATATATATATATATATATATATATATGCATTTACTCATCCTTCTCTACGAAGCAGATTCAACTTGTAACACAGCTGAATACCGATCAATCTACACAAATCTCTACAAGTCTCAACAAAAGCATCCAGAGCAAAAGTTTCGACCAATCCTAGTATAATGTTAAGAATGCAATGAAAAGTAATTCTCTCTTTTCTCTATGCTCACATTGGCATGAATTACTATGCTGGAAGAAAGGGGTGAAACATTTAAGAGACAATGGCTTTCTAATAGAAAGTGGAAACTTAAAAAAGAGCATTAATATATATATATATATATATATATATATATATATATATATAATATATATATATATAAGTTTTTTCATGGACAAGTATGTGAAAATAAAATGGAAATTAATCCGACAGTATGAATATGATATAATGAAAAATATGATATGATATAATGAAAAAAACCGTCGAGAGATTGGCCCCGAAACGGTTTTGCACACTTCTCACCTGATGAGCCTACTTAGTTGTAAACATCTTTTGTTTTTTCATTATATCATATTCATACTGTCGGATTAATTTCCATTTTATTTTCATATATATATATACTAGCTAAAGTACCCGGTTCATGACCGGACTTAATTTTTTTTTCATTATCAATGAATTAATTTCATAATGCGTCAGTTATCTTATTTCAAAACTTTCTGATTTTTTTCAAGTCCCTTAACTTAACCTCCCTATATTTGTGGTGCAAAATATCAATGAGGTCATATAAAAGCGAAACTTATTACAGTATTAATGTATCCACGATGTGATACAAGTTCAATTTCTTTAGGTGAGTTTAGCACATTCAAATTCAGATTTTTTCTTCTACTAGACTAATTATTAGCGACCCTAAACATGGCCAGCAAGAATAAACATTGATGTTAAAAGGTTTACTAAGTTAACTTACATTTGTGGCTTATATGATTAACACCCGAATAATTTGAAGAAGATAAATATTGAGTAAATTCAAGAATAGAAAAAACAAACAATTCTTTACCTTTATATACATTTATATACTACCAACCCCTACTGCACGAGCAGGATGTGACACAAGGTCAACTTCTTAAGCGGAGTTTAACCAGAGTTTTTCTTCTCCTACACTGGTTGCCATATCAAGGTCAAAGATTCCAGTCAGCTCTACTATATTATCCATAGCATAGCGGAACAAGTGTCGGAAGCGAGTGGTGTAATGGTTAACGTCTTGGGAAATGGACTCGTCGCCCCGAGTTCAAATCCTGGACGTGGTAATTGCATTTCATTTAGCTAATACCCTTGGGAAAGGTATGAATCCTACTCTCCCTTCAGCTATGGGTAAATAGTAGGGCAGACTGGGCTTTTTCACATTGGTTAGGCAACCGGTCTAGGGGAAGGAAAACTCTGAATTCAAACCTGTTAAACTCCGCTTAAGAAATTGACCTTGTGTCGCATTCTGCTCGTACGGAGGGGTTGGTAAATATATATATTATCCATAACAGTATGGAGAATAGTTAGATGCATACTATTCCCAAAGTTATAAGCGCTATGTAAAATGCAAAGAGTCTCGTCCGTGATTTGAACTCGGGTCGCCAAATCCATTTCCTACGACAATAACCATTGCACCACGTGCCTACACCTGCTGTGTATATGCAGAAAACGGCGATATCAGAATGTGGGTGGGAAAACCATGTGTTAGGGTAATTTCTTCATGGTAAAATTCCCAAACTTCTGGAAAACACCTCGTACAATATTCAGAGGAGACTGGGACTGAGCTCTTACGAAAAGAAAAAAAAATGTGTAAAACAGATAATTCCTTCGAAATTACTATCAAATTACAAACGAGTATTACAGGCTTCTGTCTGCTTTGTACAAGGATTTCTGTCTTAAAGTCGTCCTAAGAATATACTGTTCAACCTTGAACGTAATGCCGCCTGTCGGTGTTGAATACACCGACTGCACCTCTGCAGAGGGGTAAGACTCACCCAATGGGGCCACCCGTGATGCTCAAGGATAGAACCCAGGTGGATGAGCAGTATATGACTTGCAAAATTCCACTTTCTTAGTCTAGACGGGCGGTCGGAGAAGCCCCCTCCGATCAATCAGCTGGTCACGTCAAGCCAACCACAACCATTTTTATCATATGAATGCTAGAAGGCCGTGGCTGAGGGTCTACATGTCCTGGGAATGACGTTAAACGCTATCTGATGGTGAGGTTCCAGTTTTTGAGGTTTGGGGAATGTGGATAACACCTTCATCCCCATTGCTCCCTGGTCCACTCTGCCCCAGAGTGGTAGTACCTGTTAGAGTCCCATCTATGAGTTAAATAGAAATATGTATTTATAAAAAAACATTGAGTATCCATTAAGAATGACTTTATTTCAAAACATCATCGGCATTAAATGACCCACTGAGGTTGATATGCCGTAAACCAAACCAAATTCTTGAACGTGATACACGAATGTAACACGTAATTTCAAAGTTCTCTAAAAAATTTTCAAGAGAGTGGTTTAGCTCAGACAGTAGAGCACCCTCCTACGTATCGTAAGGTTCCAGTTTCGATACCGGTACGCGCCAAATAAATGCCAGAGTAGTAAAGATTGATGGTTTGGTTTGGTTTGGTTTACGGATATCAACGTCAGTGGGTCATTTAATGCCGATAAAGTTTTGAAATAAATCAATTCTTAATGGATAATACAATTTTGTTTATCAACTCACGTTTTTCTATTCAACCCATAGATGGGACCATAACAGGTACTACCACTCCGGGCCAGAGTGGACCAGGGAGCAATGGTGATGAAGGGGTGCTCCACATTCCCCAGACCTCCAGAACTAGAACCTCACCATCAGGGAGTTTAACGTCATTACCAGGACATATTAAACATTGGGTAATCTGATCTGTGTTGTAAATGGGGAGAGGGGGTAGTTGCAGAGTTTCAGCTCGGCAAAAATCTTTCGTTCGGGCCTGGCCAAAATAACAGCGTCATCCGTTGGGATCCACGCATTTTTGACTAGCCAAACATGAGCTTGGTTGGTGCGTGACTTCCCACGTGAAAAAGACCTTGCGTCACATCCTAACCTGGTGGGAAGTTTTGGTAGGTACCAACATGCTGATATAGGGTGTTAGGGTCCCATCTATGGGTTAAATTGAAATATGTGTTTATAAATAGCATCCATTAAGAATGACTTTATTACAAAACATTATCGGAATTAAATGGGTATTTGCCTCATACCCCACTTGTATGGGCTGGGCACAAGGCCTCGTTTTAACGTGGGCCCACCCACAAGCCGAAGCTCATGGGTGGGAAAGAACAAAAATTGCGTCGATCCCTTCGGCATTCCCACACAAGGGGGCGCCTCAGGAATCATTATCGGCATTAAATGACCCACTGAGGTTGATATGCCGTCAAACCAAACCAAATCATTTAACGTGATGCACAAGTGTAACACGTACTTTCCAAGTTCTCTAAGATGATGATATGGAACTCATGATTATGCACATGCATTTTTTGACTAGCCAAACGTAAGCTTCGGTTGGTGCGTGACTTCCGACCTTAAAAATACCCTGTGTTACATCCTAACCTGGTGGGAGGTCTTAGTAGATACCAAGATACTAATGTAGGGTGTTTATAACAAAAAAGGGGCCGGGTTAGCTCAGTCGGTAGAGCGTTCGGCTAGAAACCATAAGGTTCCTAGTTCGATGCCGGTCCTCGCCAACTCAGCGTTATGAGTAGCACAGGGATCTGTGCGGTAAAGTAAGGAGCTGATGGTAGGTGTGGCGCTCCACCTCAGATGCTAAAAAACAATCTCCTTGGTCTAGTGCTAGTGAAAAGGGGATAGACTCCCTCGCTGTCTGGCTGATACCGACATTAAGCCGCCCCAACGACTTTACTTTACTTTTTATAACAAACAAATCTTCAAGGGCCCGGTTTTGCTCAGTCAGTACATAACCCGCTTACGTATCGCAAGGTACAAGGTTCGATACCGGTCCGTGCCAACTCAGTGCATGAGTAGCACAGATTGAGTAATCTGATTTTTTTATGTTAAAGTGGGGAGATAACGGTTGATGTAGCGCTCCACCTCAGCAAAATATCTAATCAAGCGCAGGCAAAAACGGGACAGACTCCTTTGCTGTCCGGCTGGGACAGTGAAGGAATCTACCCAATTTATATATTACTGACAATACACCACTCGGCCAAATTTACTTTTATAACAAAAATATTAATACATCTATGTGTTACGTTACGGGTCTTTTTGTTTTCTTTTCAAGCCTTGATCATATTTAATGCCTGCTGAGAGAAAAGTAGTGGATTAATGACTTTTCCATATACATTACAATATTTGAAGCAATATAATATACGGAGAGGGGTGAGGCAGAGAGGAGAGTAGCCTCGACAGAAAAGAGAACCAGAGAAGAGAGAGAAAAGCCAGGAGCCCCAGAAAGCATCACAGTCTGTGTGAATTTAGTATACCAAAGACTGTCACTCAAGAATTGGCCTGCAGAGTCACTTGTGCAGATGCAGATACTTTTGGGACACTTCGCCATCGTCCTTAGTGGACGGAAATGTGCCAACACACACACACACACACACACACACACACACACACACATATATAATATATATATATATATATATATATATAAGTGTATTTTTCTTTATACAAGTGTTGTTGAACTGTACAGATAATTCCTGTCGGACAAGTCCACCAAAGGTTTCAAAACGAGCGCTTTCGGCAATACAATTTGCCATCCCCAGGTAGGAAACGATGGTATGATTCCGTGTCTTGTTTTTAACGAGAACGAGTAGTAGCAAGGAATTAGAAGTGAGAGGTAATAACCATTGTTAGTAGGAGGTTGTAGGAATGGTAGTGGTTCGAGCGAGCGTTGCAGTAGTGTTTTTTTTGTGGGAGGGGGGCACAAGTTGTGAGAATATATATATATATATATATATATATATATATATATTAGAAAAAAGATCCAGAGAGAGGGAGAAAAGACAGCAGTCCCAGAAAGCATCACAGTGTGTGTGCATTCAGTAACACCAAAGGCTCTCAGAAATTGCCCGCAGAGTCACTTGCGCAGATGCAGATAATCTTCCTTTTCTTTTTCTTTTTTTTTTTGGGGGGGGGGCACTACACCATTAAATTTTTTTTTTGTACTATGTCATCGTTCTTAATGGACAGAAAGATGCCGGCATTCAGCATACATAACTGTATGCAAATTATTTGTATCAGATTTCGGTATTAAATAATTAATTTGTCGTTAAACAAAAGAAAAATATGCCTTGTATTATTACGTATAGATGGAGACTTTTATGATCAGACCGTTAACTCTGGACGCCAGAGTCCAGAAGCTCAGAACTTTTTATTTATTTATTTAATTTTGATTTAATTTAATTTTATTTAAATCCCCACAGGCTGCTGCTGGTGTCCGGTGAAAGAGGATCACCATTCCCTTAATAAATTTTCACACATATTTAATGCCTGCTGAGAGAAAAGGGGTGACTTAATGACTTTTCTAAATACATTACAATATTTGAAGCAATATAACTATACGGACTGGGGTGAGGCGGAGAGGAAAGTAGCCTCGACAGCAAAGAGAGCCAGAAAGAGGGAGAAAAGACAGCAGCCCCAGAAAGCATCAGAGTTTGTGTGAATTCAGCGCACCAAAGGCTACCAGAAATTTGACCACAGAGTCACTTGCGCAGATGCAGATAATCTTCTTTTTTTTTTTTTGGACACTACGTAATTTAAATTGTTTTTTTTTGTACTATGTCATCGTTCTTAATGGACAGAAAGATGCCAGCATTCAGCATTCATAACTGTATGCAAATTATTTGTATCAGATTTCGGTATTAAATAATTAATTTGTCGTTAAACAAAAGAAAAATATGCCTTGTATTATTACTTACAGAATACAAAAATTCAGTTCTAAAAAGGAATAATAAGTCTCTATCAAGATAAATAATGTATACATATATAAAAGGTAGTTTGTGTGTATGTACGTCTGGAGGAAACTATGAAAATAAAACAATTAAAGTAAATATATATATATGGGAGTAAATATGGGAGTAAATATGGAAAGAAAATGTGAAAAAACAAGTGTTCCGAAAATAGGATGACTTTAATTATCGATGTTTAAACATTTCGGTTTCTTTAAACCTTCATCAGGATGTATCTTGGGGTGAAGAAAATGATGGATGTTTTTATAGATGATAGGAGATGAAAAACTGTTTAGTTGTGTAACTGTGTTTGATCAGCGTTATATTTTTGAAAGGCAAGTCGCGATCCACGCACGCAAAACTGTAATGACGTGTGACGCAACTTGAAGAAATGCTAAAGACGAGAAAAAAATGGACTGATTTTTTATGAGAACAAAGGGAACAAAGTGGGAATGATAAAAACTAAAAACTAAAAAGTTTTTCATTATCTAGTATACACAAATATATATATATATATAATATATATATATATATATATATATGTATATATATATATATAAGGGGTGGAGCAATCTATACATTTACATACATACAGATGTGTGCATCAAAACAGTTAAAATCCCCTTCCCAGTCTGTGAGTGACGGTGGCCGAACGGTTATGTTGTCCGACTGATGCTGAACAGATCGGAGTTCTATCCCGGCTGTAGTTAGCTCGCACAATGTCTAGCCACACTGAAGAGACTTGATAAGTCGAAACACCTGTCTGTTGATAAGTATATCTATGAAGAAAATATTTTCAAAAATATAACAAACACAGGATGTTACGATCAGGGGAAACATCCTGTTTGTAATATTTTTGAAAATATTTTCTTCTCATATTGTCGGATTAATTTCCTCGCCGTATTTCCATATATATATATATATATATATATATATATATATATATATATATCAAACAGACCGATAAACAAGGACTATTACTCGCCTTTTTCCTTATTCTGAGATAAAAAAAATTGTTATCACCTTCCACATACCAACAAAAGCACTGAAGATGATCTAATTAATAGATCGAAACACTGCAGCGTCGGCTAATAAACTCACCACTTAACTCATTTAAACCTGTGTTTTTTCAATTTGTTATTATACTACATACCGTCGGATTCACTTTTTATTCACACACACACACACACACACACACACACACACACACACACACACACACACATATATATATATATATATATATATATATATATATATATATATAAACATTTCTGGTTTGGTCATATGATTGATTTGCATTGTAAAATCTCGGTTACCTTCATAACTTTCGGCGGATGGACGTTTTTTAAAGTTAATTCTCAATATTCGTTAGTTATAAAATTCAATATGGTACCTTCCTTTTCGTACCGCTATCTTTTGAGCCTTACTGATTTTGGCTTTGATCCGGATTGTTATATTTATAAAGAAAACATTGTTGTTTTTTAAAATCCTAATAGTATTATGGCTTTCACGTAATGGAACATTAAAACTGTAAAATGTTCCAGAACAGACCGTTATTCTTTATTCTTCTTATTCTCATTATTCTCATTCTTCTCATTCTCATTCTTCTTATTCTTCTCATTCTTCTTATTATTATTCTCATTCTTCTCATTCTTCTTCTCATTCTCTTTCTTCTCATTCTCTTTCTTCTTATTCTTCTCATTCTCTTTTTTATTCTTCTTCTCATTCTTTTTCTTATTCTTCTTATTCTCATTCTTTTCATTCTCTTTCTTCTTATTCTTCTTATTCTCTTTTTTATTATTATTCTTATTTTGCTCATTTTTCTCATTCTCATTCATCAAGTCGAAACCCGTTTTCCAGGACTCTTATTCTAACGGATCTTAACACTGCTGAGATTTGTAGTGGTAGTTTTCGAACCAGCACTAAATATTGGACTTCACGGAAGTCTAAATGACATCAAGTCGAAACCCGTTTTCCATGTCATTTCATGCCGAAATTGTATTTTTTCTTACTTTTGTGATTATAGAATAATTGTTAATTATGTTTTGAAAGTTATTTTTTAGAATTTTTGGGTAGAGGGTCAATTGATATTCATATTTTGTTTGTTTTCGTTTTAGACTTTTTATTAAGCCCCTCGCTATAAAAATAAGTTGTTTTCAAGAATAAAAATAGTCTCTTACCAGAATAAAAATAGTATTTTGCAAAAAAATATTCTTGAACAAAAAGAATAAGAGAAAGAATTAGGAAGAGGTTTTTGTTCTCATTTTTGATTTTACAGCGGGAAAGTCGGCTTGACTTGTTTAATGCCACTGAATAATTGATTTGATTTTTCTATCCACTATCTCTTTCATATATATATATGAAATTTAATACACCAAATTTGTTGGTAAACCCTTGCGGTAAGAAAAAACCCGTTTTTGTTTTTGTTTCGCGTATTGATCCTCCGTACAAATTTCTTAGTAATTTTTTTCTGTATGAAAATGAATTTAACATTTTTGGAAACATAATTTAATGACGGTACATATGTAAAAAAAAGTCTCGTAAATAAGAAAAAAAATTGTATCTTTTTGTTTTTCTAAATTATTAGATTATTTTCTAAGGAATTTTATATTAAAAGTTCCTGTTGTCTACGTTTTAATTTTATTTTTTAGGGATTTTTTTTTAATTTATAAAATGTAAAATAAATAATTAGTTTAGTGTATAGCAAAATCGTATTTATTTAATTAAAGAAAATATTGTATAAAAATAGAGGAAGTAATACTCGCCAGATTGCGTATTGGGAACACCCACATTACCCATTCGTACCTGTTAAAAGGGGAGGATGCCCTAGTGTGCCCAACATGCAAAGTACAACTTACAACCAAGCATATCCTTCTAAATTGTAACAGCGTTAAACATATCCGCACTAATTACTATCAAGCAATAAACCTGAGGCACATCTTTAAGAATACAAACCCTGAAAACGTTTTTAATTTTCTAAAAAAAAAAAAAAGGGACCTTTTCAACAAGATATAACAGAACATAACCGAATATCTCCATAGAACCACTGCTTTAAAGACTGGACTCCCAAATAACTTCTCTGGCATTAAATGACCCACAGAGGATGATATGCCGTTAAACAAAACTAAAACCACATAAAACCACTACTTTAAAGACTGAAATCCAAAATAACCTTTTTGGCATTAAATGACCCACAGAGGATGATATGCCGTTATACAAAACTAAACACAAACTAAAAAAAGACTGAGTTTCTAGGATTCATATATGTACATTACCGGTCAGATTAAGTCGCGGTGCATATTCTTACCTCAATTGTTGAATAGTTGAACAAAATAATTTCTTTCAAAAGAATAGGCGCACATTTCAATATCCGGAAGTCAATCAGTTGTCCCCCTTTTATATCATCACACTAGGACGGAAGTGACGTAACATCAAACATCTCAGTCGAGTCGAGTGAATATGATTACGTAATTATTCTTTTTTAAGTATTAAATTTTTTTTTCAACCCTTATAGGCCATAATACATATGTATATATACATATATGTAGTATAATAAAAAAATTGAAAAAACACAGGTTTAAATGAGTTAAGGGTGAGTTTATTGACCGACGCTGCAGTGTTTCGATCTATCAATTAGATCATCTTCAGGGCTTTTGTTGGTATGTGGAAGATGATAAAACATTTTTATCTCAGAATAAGGAGAAAGGCGAGTAATAGTCCTTGTTTATCGGTCTGTTTAAAATTTGAAGTCTGAGAAAAAAGAACGTTGAAAAAAAAATGAACGGTTTGAAATATGACGTCAAATATTCTTTTTTGCGGTGTGAGTATTAGAATGTGTACCAACAAAAGCCCTGAAGATGATCTAACTAATATATCGAAACACTGCAGCGTCGGCCAATAAACTCACCACTTAACTCCTTTAAACCTGTGTTTTTTCAATTTTTTATTATACTACATACCGTCGGATTCACTTCCTTTTATTCACATATACATATATATACATATACGGAAGTGATGTAACATCAAATATCTCAGTCGAGTCGATCGAATATGATTACGTAATTATTCTTTTTTAAGTATTAAATGTTTTGTTTTATTTGGTTTTTTTTTAACCTTATAGGCCATAATACATATGTATATATACTTATATATATACATATGTATATCTTTTTTGTTTGGGAAGGACGACTTGTAGTCTCATGATGCGACATACTAGTATTTCTATTTCTATTAAAATTTTCTAATAAATTTGAATTACACCAGCAAGTTTTGAAATATTTTGATTTTTCAAAATTATTAAACTAGATAGATTTTTAGTAGTTCGTATTTTAAAGTTAAACTTTTTTTTTAGTCTAAAAGCAAGTTATTCGCAGATCATTTTTTGTAATTAAGGCCTATGAACCTTCTAAATTCTTCTATTGATCGACATATTCTATAAATTGTAAGATTTTGTACTTTTTCAAAGGGAAAAAGCACTTGTTGTTTATCTTTTAGTAAAATGATTTTTTCTGCTTGTTTCGTAACCGCAGTTCTGATTGGCTGATTATAAAATGCCAGATAAAATCACTAATCTCATTGGCTAATTTTTATTTCGGATCTACGTAGTTTTTTTTTTATACCTATTTTACTCATTTAAAACTTAATCAATTAATCATGAAACCAAGAAATCTATGTGCGAAAAGTAACTATACTCTTTTTGTGATTTTATCTTAATCATTACCTAAAAATTATTGAGACATGGACGGATTTTAAAAAGTAAAGCACTTTTTGCCACTTGGACTGTTGCTATAAGGCAAAGTCCTCGAGGACGATTTTTTTTGCATGTACGAATAATTTTGTCAGATCTATTTGACCCATAGATAAAAGATAAATACAATACGAAAATTAAACATAAAACAATATAAAATATTAATGCAGATAGGAGGGTATAAAAATCTAGAGTTCTAGTTTGAAAGATTTAAAATTGATAATTTTTCTCAGGCCAGAAAATCGGGTAGGCATTTATCCAACCCGTTCGTTGTGGGTAGGAAGAGACAAGGTCGCAAGTATGGGGCACACAGCAAGGATAAAACTGACAATTTAGTAGTAATGGATCTGTAGAATATGTGACACAAAATCGAAAGAATGGGAAATCCAATGAGGATAGAACTCGCTTTTCAGCTGTAATGGATCTGCGAGACTAGCCCCCAAAGATGATGTTTTTTTGCTAGTACGAATAATTTTGGCATATCAAATATGTCAGTAAAAATTATTCGTACTAGCAAAATGATATATAAAACAACTAGCAGTGGCTAACCGGCGTCGCTTGGGTAGAGTAGGGATTTTTAAAAAGTTAGTCCCGCAGATCCTTTATTAGTTATCGCAAGTTAGGTCCTCACTGGATGCCCCATAAAACCCTCACGTAAATATATAACATAGTAAGAAATTTTAATTCAAAGATTTACAATTTAAAAAAATACAATTACGGCGATTAATTCAATCAATCAACATCATATTTCAATTACCTTCTGTTACTATACAAATTTTAATGTTTAAATATCTTCCCAAATGTAAATAATAGATAAAAAACCAAGCTCTGGTGATATTTAATGTATATATATATATATATATATATATATATATATATATATATATATATATATATATTTAATTTGTCGTTAATTGTTTGATTCCAGGAAATACTTATATACTATCTACAAATATGAATGTTCAGAATCTGATTGGAAAATCTGAATTTGAGGCAAATCTATGTCTCTTTTCATAGAGACGTTAATAAATAAGATTCTATGTATCAATGATTTTGACTATAAATTGAATACTCATTGATAAATTTACGCAATTGCTGAGGGTGTTTGTGACGTAAGCAGTGAAGTAGTTTCGGTTAAAGACGTGTTTATTGTGATAAGATATATATAATGTGTGCATGTGTTTGAGTATATAAAAGATTTTTGTAGATCACAAGAGAGAAAAGTAAATATTTCATGATAAAATAGGTCCGCAATTTGGTTTGTATTTTGTTTTATTAATAAAATATATTAAAAAAACAAGCAAAATTCAAACTACTTTGCGGACTCATTTTTACTACAACACACACACACACACACAACATATATATATTCGGTTGAGCACTTTAATTAGAAGGGATTTAATTGCAAAATTCACCGTATTCGGCGTACAGCTAAACCTCGCTCTGTTTACATAAACAAAGTTTGAGGCCTCTAGTGAATTTCATTTCCTCTTAGAAATGTAGTGATTAAATAGTCTCCTATATTTGACAGCTGCTTGTGGCCACACGGGTAAGAGGTTTGGCGAACGAAAGTTCATTCAGGTCTCGAACCCGGCCAGAGGTAGCTGTTAAACGGTATAACCACACTGATGAGAGGTGATACCCCGAAACACGTGTCTCTAGATTACTTTATTATATTATATATATATATATATATACTAGCAAATATATGCACCCTCCGGGTGCAAGTATTTAAGTTTTAATGTAATAAAATATTGTATTAAATTAGAAAGGCTAATGAAACTAAATAAGAATACAGATAAAAAGATTTGAAACAGAGGGAGTATAATAAAATATTTGAAACAGAGGGAATATAATAAAAAATGGAACAACTGAAACTTACTCTTCCATCACTCTCGTCTTTCATTGTTATTTTTTCTAATTTAAGTATTTAGTTATAAGAGGAAGTAAAGAATAAAATGACAGTTATTTTATCTTGTTAATGGATTTCATTTAAGATTCATTGAAGAGATTTTTGCTTATATTCATTAAAATAAAACCAAACAGTTAGAAATCAATAATACTAAGCACATATTTATTAAATTCGATTTTTTTAATATTAATATGCAAATTAGCCTTCCCGTTCACACTGTGAACCGCTATTTTGTTGTATATATAAATATAATTGCATGTTGTCCTTATGTAGACATAGTTAACAGTATTAATAATGTATGACAATTTTATTAATAATTGAGGTTTAGATAAAAAAAATAATATCATGGAGAATGTGAATAACTAAGAGAATTGTGACTTGAGTAGGAATATAGTTTCGGTTACAGACAGAAAATCACACAATCTCCATTATAATAATATATATATATATATATATATTATTGGCAGCATTTTTTCTTTAATGCATCCAGTACTAAACAAACGGACATCTCGACTCTGGCGTTTTTTGTTTTTATTTTGCGATCCTTCGGTCAAATTTCTTAATATCAGGCTAAAATCTGTTGATTGTGGATAAGCAACACCAGATAATCTGGATTTACATTTTTGCGTTTCATCTTGGACGATTTGGACGGTCTCATTTTTAACCAGATGCTATTACAAGATAATAACGGAACACGTGTATTAATATATATATATAGATATATATTGGTTCCCACGATTAAAAAAGGCCGTGAGAAGACGAATAGATACACTTTCCCTATTTTATTTTATTTTTCTAAAGTAGCACTTGTAAAATTAATGCGGAAATCATTTCCCAAGCGTTGACGCACTGCGTGGGAGGTTCAGGTTGGCTCGGAGATTATCTACACAGAAAGCAGAATTGGCTGACCGGGTTCGAATTTCGGCTTCAGTTTTTAATGGTCACTTAACGCTAATACCCTTGAGAAATGCGCAAGGCAACTTTTTCCATATACTCTGCCATAAGAGTTATCCCAACGGGTTTACGCCAACATAGTTATCCAAACATATATCATCACTGGCATGTCACAGTGGTTGACAGAAAAAAGTGGGTAAAGGCTTTTGATAAAATCACTCTCCCATAACTAATTTGTTTGTAATTGCCGTAATAGTTATTATATTTCATTGTAAACATTTATCATCTGGTTGCGCTTACAGCAAGGATATCCATGACACTCTCTCGCCAATCGACCCTATCGGTCATCGATTTGAGGTGTCCTCTTCCCGGAATCCAGTATTAGGAGAGAGCTGATCAATATAGGTTTTTCTAGTAGGGCTACACTGGTGTATTCATGTGTATGGGTCAACATGAGACGTCCTTGTTTCTCCAGCATTGTCCATCATGTCTTGTTCTTTTATGGCTTGTGTGATAGGAGGTAAGTGGCCGTACAGCGGCGTTCTTGTATGGTGCTGGTTCCAAGATCTGTTACCAGGATCAGACCATTCACAAATTTCAAGTTTGCATATCATTCGATCTAAAGAAAACTCAAAGCCTGTTAAACTCTGCTTAAGAAATTGACCTTGTGTCACATACTACTCGTGCAGAGGGTTTGGTATATATATATATATATATATATATATATATATATATATATATGAAGGCACTTACAACGCATGTATCGCATAAAAATTCGATACTTTTCTTATAGAAATAAACTTGACAAGTGTAATCCAGTAAAGGATGGCTCGATGTGTAGAATACCGTACAGACTGTTTCGACTTTATTAAGTCTCATCAGCGGTATATACTAACGATGACAGAAATCGTTCAGCAGACGCAGTGAAACACTAGTGAAACACTTTTAACACAGTACACAGCTGACCATCCTAGCGGAATTAAGCTTGTCAAGCGATACTACGATTAATAGGTAAGGGGGCGCTATTGAGAGAATAATAACAACAAACAGCCCGAATTTCGGCGAAGTGAATAAGATTTTTGGATGTTTGTTTATTTAAACGTTGCTGATAAAGTATATATTAAATTTTTTTTTTACTTGAAGGCACTTACAACGCATGTATCGCATAAAATTCGATACTTTTTCTTATAGAAAATAAACTTGACAAGTGTAATCCCAGTAAAGGATGGCTCGATGTGTAGAATACCGTACAGACTGTTTCGACTTTATTAAGTCTCATCAGCGGTATATACTAACGATTTCCCTCCGACAGAAATTTCAGCAGACGCAGTGAAACACTAGTGCATTCGGGCTGTTTGTTGTTATTATTCTCTCAATAACCTATTATGGTAGAGGCGCGTAGTATCGCTTGACAAGCTTAATTCCGCTAGGATGGTCAGCTGTGTAAGGCGATAAAAGTGTTTCACTAGTGTTTCACTGCGTCTGCTGAAGTCCCGGTTTCGATTTCTGTCGGAGGGAAATCGTTAGTATATACCGCTGATGAGACTTAATAAAGTCGAAACAGTCTGTACGGTATTCTACACATCGAGCCATCCTTTACTGGGATTACACTTGTCAAGTTTATTTTCTATAAGAAAAAGTATCGAATTTTATGCGATTGCGTTGTAAGGTTTCTAAATAAACAAACATCCAAAAATATATATATATATATATATATATATATGTGTGTGTGTGTGTGTGTAGGTGAATAGTATCAATTGTTTCCTTGAGAGGATTCAACCAAAATTGAGAACTCAAACGTACATATAAAGAGTTGTGATTTCATTTTTACAGATCAGTCACAAATTCCAAGTTTGCATGTCATTCATAATAATCTCTTCGATTTATTGTAAATTTTCTATAAAGTGTGTTAATTTGAAACTACTGAATATTCTAAAATGGTTGGGTTTTTTGTGATTTTATATCAATATTTCAACTGAACATTTGAAAATATAGCATTTCCTTTTGTTAGAATCATTGATAGCGGTTGATAAACTTACACAATTTCTGAGGGTATTTCTAATGTAAACAATGATTTAGTTTATATATATATATATATAAACAATGATTTTAGGTTATATATATATATACGTTAGGAAATCTCATCAGGGACAATTCATGCAAACCCCAGAAACAAACAATGTGTCTTGTGCAAACTGTAACAAAGTCTGTAAGTCAGCTTCTGGTCTTAAGAGACATATGCTGGTGCATAAGAATAAATTATCATCACTGATCCATCTGATACAATGGGAAGGACGTCCTTTCTATGTCATATTTGCATCAAACTTTTGGATCTGCAGCAGGTTTGATGAGTCATTTAAGGGCTCATGAGAGGAAAGGTTCTGGTGGTGGGGTTATAGGATTGTGAGGGACGGCAGGAATCTGTAAAAAATATGCTATTGCTATATAAAAAAGTCGTCGGGTGGCCTAAAGTTGTCCAATTAACGAGGGGCTTTCCCTTTTTCCCTAGTTCTAGACCAAGGAGATTGTTTTTGCGTCTGAGGTGGTGCATCTGATGAAATACCATCAGTTAACGCTAATGTGAAAAACTCAAAAGTAGTGAATAGTAATAATTACTTTGTTTAGCTGTATCAAAGCACTTGAAATCAATCTAGTCAGAAACAAAATGTATGACCAATCGCATACCCCATAGCAAGTGACCAGAAGTAACTATCCAGACCAAAGCATTGTTGACTTGGAGTCACTCAGACACCAGTGAAAGAACACAAGTTAGGAAAGACTTGGACATGGTTAAGAAAAGGAAACCTCAAAAGAGAAACAGAATCATTAGTAATTGTTGCACAAAATAATGCCATAAGACAAACTATATAAAAGCGAAAATTGATAAGACCCAACAAAATAGTAAATGTAGACTTTGTGGTAATAGAGATGAGACTGTAAACCATATACTCTTCGAATGTAGCAAACTAGCACAACGAGAATACAAAACTAGACACGACTGGGTTGGGAAGGTGATCCACTGGGAATTATGCAAAAAATTAAATTTTGACCACACAACAAAATGGTATATGCATAAACCAGAATCTGTTCTTGAGAACGAAACGCATAAAATTCACTGGCACTTTGAAATAAAAACGGATCATCTTATCCCAGCAAGAAGACCAGACCTAGTGTTGATAAACAAAAAAGAAAGAACTTGCCAACTGGTGGATTTTGCAGTGCCAGCGGATCACAGGGTGAAGTTAAAGGAAAATGAAAAAAATGAACAAATATCTGGACCTTGCCAGAGAACTGAAAAAGTTATGGAATATGAAAGTGAAAGTGATACCAATTGTAGTTGGTGCACTTGGAACAGTCCCAAAAGGATTAGAAAAGGGCTTGGAAAGTTTGGATATCAGAGGAAGAATCGAAACCATTCAGAACATTGCACTGCTGCAATCTGCCAGAATACTCAGAAGAGTCCTGGAGACCTGAGGAGACTTGCTGTCACTCAGACTCCAGTGAAAGACCATCAGCTGATGCTGATGTGAAAACTCAAAAGGAGTAAATAATAATAATAATAATAATAATAATAATAATAATAATAATAATAATAATAATGATACCATTTATTGATACCATCCAGAACACTGCACTGCTGCAATCTGCCAGAATACTGAGAAGAGTCCTGGAGACCTGAGGAGAATTGCTGTCACTCAGACTCCAGTGAAAGACCATCAGGGATCTATATAAAAAAACTAAAAGTTTAACAGCAAACTAGAATTTTTACTATGAACCCCAATTCAAAACCTAATCCTAAATTAACCCTAACTTTAATGATAACCAGAAACCCTAACTATAATCCTAATCAACCATTAAAGAAAGATCTCCAATAATACTAGGTGTCCATAAAAAATCCCAGCGTCCTCATTTTTAAAACCTGAAATCTTAAACCTAAACTAAAATTCTTACCTTAATACCGAATTTTCAAACCTAATGCTAAATCAACCCAAACTTTAGTGATAACAAGAAACCCTAACCATAATCCTAACCAACTTTTAAATGAAAACAAAAAATTCGAATACTTTGGTTCATAAAATATCCCAGCATCCTCATGTTTAAAACCTGACATGTTAAACTTAAAATAAATTTCTTGCCACCTCTCTCTCTCTCTCTCTCTCTCTCTCTCTCTCTATATATATATATATATATATATATATATATATATATATATGAAGGGCAGTTGTGTATATGTGTATGTCCAGAGGAAACTTCGAAAATAAAACAATTAACGACAAAGTAAATATAAATATACATTCAATATCACCAGGGCTTGGTTTTTGAGCAAAAATAATGAAGGTTTTGTTTATATTTGGGAAGATATCTAAAAATTAGAATTTGTATAGTAACAGAAGGTAATTGAAATATGATGTTGATTGATTGAATTAATCGCCTCATTTATATTGTTTTTGTTTTTTTTAATTGTAATTCATTGAATTAAAATGTCTTACTATATTGTTATATATTTACGTGTGTGTGTGTTTGGGGGGTTATGGGGCATCCAGTGAGGATATAACTTGTGATAAATAATAATGGGTCTGCGAGACTAACTTTTTAAAAATCCTTCCTATACCCAGGCGACGCCGGTTAGCCACTGCTAGTTGTTTCATATATCATTTTGCTAGTACGAATAATTTTGACTGACATATTTGATATGTCAAAATTATTCGTACTAGCAAAAAAACTTCATCCTTTGGGGGCTAGTCTCGCAGATCGATTACAACTGAAAAGCGAGTTCTACCCAGGCGACACCGGGTAGCCACTTCAGTTAACCCTAAATCCAAATTTAATCCTAAATCAATCCTAGCTTTATTGATAATCATGCACACTAACAACAATCCTATCGAACCTTTAAATAAAAATAAAAAAAATGTCGAATAATACTAGGTGTTCGTAAAAGTTCTCTGCGTTCTCTTTTTTAAAACTACAAAATTAAAATCATAGACGTAAACCAGTTCTTTTTTTCCCCCTTTTTTTAATTAAAAACACTAGGATCTTTTGCGCGCGCCTAAAATATTCATATTTGTGCGTTACGCTTAGAAATTTGTAAGTATAAATATACGAATTACCAGTGGGAAACCGGAAATGAGTTGCGTTTCACTAAGACTTGAAATAGCATCGCACATATCGAGACTTCGTTTGTCAGGGGACTTCCATTTAAATACTAAGATCACAGCCGCTTTACTAGAGGGCAAATTATTGATGATGAGAAAGGAGTGGGTGGTACTGTGATTTAGCTTTTTTTTTTATCCGGCTTAATAATTTTGAATGGAAACTATTAGTATTTCACTTAAAATGGACGAGGGCGATTGCGTTCCACTTAGGGCTAATACTCTTGAGAAATAATTCACGAATCTATTTCTTCTCCTTCCAGCTATGGGTAAATAGTAGGGAAAAGTGGGTTATTTATCCTTGGGAAGATAACCAGTCGAGGAGAAGGAAAACTGAATTCAAATCAGTTGTACTCCGCTTAAAAATTGACCGTGTGTCACATCCTACTCGTGACGGAGGGGTTGGGTAAATACATACAAAAATCCATAATTTGTAGTGAAAACTGGGCTCTTTAACCTTGGTTAGGCAACCAATATAAGAGAAGGAAATCTCTGAATTCAAATCATTTGTACTCCGTTTAAAAATTGACCTTGTGTCGGATTCCTGTTTATGGCGGAGGGATTGGATATATACATATAAAAATCCATAATTTGTAGTGAAAACTGGGCTCGTAAACTTCTTTAGGCAATCACTCTAAGAGAAGGAAACCTCTGAATTAAAACCAGTTGTACTCCGCTTAAAATTTGGCCTTGAGTCGGATTCTGTTTATGGTGGAGGGGTCGGGTATATACATATAAAAATCCACAACTTTAGTGAAGACTGGGCTCTTAGACTTCGTTAGGCAACCACTCTAAGAGAGGGAAAACTCTGATTTCAAATCATTTGTACTCCACTTAAACATTGACCGTGTCACATCCGACTCGTGATTATCTACCGAAATTATCAAATTATTTACCGAATACCTACCTAGATATTTTATGTCTTTACCAACTCCCCCTTTCCACGGGCAGTATGTGACACAAGGTCAAATTTTAAGCGGAGTTTAACAGGTTTGAATTCAAAGTGTTAATGTTGCATAATGTATGTGGTGGCATGGATTATTGGCACCCCCCCCCTGTAATTCTGCGGGGATAGTTCTTTTTCAAATCACGGGCGGCAGTTTTCCATGGAATTATACAAGTAAGACCGGAAATCCCTGCACGTCACGTGATTTTGAATCAGTTAGTCAGTTGACAACGAGACTTCGGGGAAGACAGACGCGTCTCAACTTACTGTCGGCTCCATGCCGCGCTATGTTAGTAAGAAATAGTTAGTTAAGAATAAAAGTTTAAAAAAAAAAAAAAAAAAGCAACCAGTGTTGTAGTTAATGTATATGCCTTGGCTAGAAAACTGCCAAGTAAGATGAAGAAGCAACAAGAAGAACCAGACGTAGAAAGACTAAGCGATAACAAATGGCCAGAGAAGAAAAGTAAGATATACATCTATACATCGTCTAAATATACATGTGTGTCATATATCTCTCTGTCTACCTCTCTCTCCAATTGGACACATGGCCTAGTGGATAAGATAGTTAGGTTAAGACAGTTCTAAGTGACAGTTATCTCTGGATTCCGGGTTCGATCCTGAGTAGAGGCAGTAACATAGAAAGATAATTAACACAACTCTTACTCCAGCTATGGACTGAATAAAGGATTAGGTTCGAAGTTCCGTGATGGCTCCCGATTACGACAAGAAGGTTCCCGACTACGACAAGAAGGTTCCCGAGTTCGAAAAGAAAGTTCTCGAGTTCGAAAAGAAGGTTCCCGAGTCCGACAAGAAATACCTGAAGAAGACCGGAGGGCATATCGGCCGAAACGTTGTACAAATAACAATAAAGATGGGGACAATAGTCCGAATAACGCATATATATGTTATATACCCACACATGTTGCGGGTATATAAACAATGATTAATATTAATCATTGTTTATATAGCCGCAACATGTGTGGGTATATAACTTTACTTCTCTTAGACAAGTTGGCATACCAAGGTTAAAGATCCCAATCTATCCTATTCCTATTAGCTGGGGGGGGGGGCAATAGTTAGATGCATTCCTTCCCCATTATTACGGCAATCAGTCTCATCTAAGATTTGAACTCGTATCGTTGTATCTATTTCCTTCGGCGATAAATGTTACACCACAGAAATTTTCATGCTAATTACGATTAAGGAAATGCATGAATCTGTTTCTTCCCCCTCAGTTATGGGTAAATAGTTGGGCAGATTGGGTTCTTTACGCTTGGTAAAGCAACCAGTCGCGGAGAAAGAAAACTCTGATTTCATATATATATATTTACCAACCCCTCCGAACGAGCAGGATGTGACACAATGTCAATTTCTTAAGCGGAGTTTAACAGGTTTGAATTCGGAGTTTTACTTCTCCTAGACCGCTTGCCTAACCAAGGTTAAAGAGCCCAGTCTTCCTACTATTTACCCATAGCTGGAGGGAGAGTAGAATTCATACCTTTCTCAAGGGTATTAGCGCTAAGTGAAATGCAATTACCACGTCCAGTATTTGAACTCTAATTTATATAAGTTATATTCCATTTAAAAATCGATCTTCTGTCACATCCTACTCATAGCGGAGGAGTTGGCTGAATAGATACATCACATGGTTATCATCGTTGAAAATGGACATGGGCACAAGAGTTCAAATCCTTAACGAGACTGTTCGCATTTCCCTTTGAGCTAAAAACCTTGGGAAATGGTATTTACCGCGTACTCCACGTATACGGGTGTGAACAGGGACATTTTTATGTGGGTCCGCCTACGAGCCAAGACACATGGGTGGCAGGTGCAAAAAATGCGTTGATCCCGTCGGCATTCCCCCCTTCAATGGGGGCGCCTCAGGCACTTGGCAATAAACCTAGCCCTGTCCCTTTAAATCAAGGGCACAGGTGTTGCCTGGGAGGATAGCCCCCTGGGATCAACGCTGTTAATATTACTTATCCGGTCCAGAGGTCGAAGCACTCTGAACCCCCGACACGTGGGCCGGGTGGAAGGAAAGTATGGAAAAAAATTGGGAAAATATGAATCCAATTATTCTCCCACCTAGATATAAGTAAATAGTAGGACAGATTGGGTTCTTTAGCCCTGGTAAGGCAACCAGTCGAGGAGAAGGAAAACTGAATTCAAATCAGTTGTACTCTGCTTACAAATTGATCTTCTGTTTGAACTCCTATTAATGGGGGTGATAGATAGATAGATAGATAGATAGATACATCACGCGAATTTTTTACGAATATCTCCTTAGATATTGGTCAAGAAATTTTAACATTTTTAAAAACTTGTGTTTCTATCAATAATGAATGGAACAAAAGGTTTTCGGCATAAAATAACCAACAAGGGTTGACACGCCGTAAAATTCAACCAACCAACCAACCCCCGATTTTGACGTTTAATATACAGCGTACACAGCTTAATATGATTTAGACAATTAACATAGATACATACTTCACACGGATTTTTTTAACCGAAAATCTTAGATATTGGTCAATAACCTTTTAACATTTTAAAGCTGTCAGTGGGCTTTAGAATGCACCAACTACCGTGAGGAAACACTCCCTTGAAAAAAGATCTGGTGGTGAGGCTCCAGTTCTGAAAATCTGAAGAGTGGATTAATTCTTTAATTGTCATTACTCCAAGGTCCACACTGACCCCGAGTAGAAGTCCCCTGTTAAGCAGTTTCTGTTTCCGATTCGCGAGCTTGTGTCTGATATTTGCTTCGTGGTGAGCCGAATATATCACTGTATAGAAAGTATGGAAGCGACTCTGAAAAACACCATTGTAACTATTTGTCAATATTTGATTAACAAACACTTAAGTGATTTAGTTAATATTTCCATATTTATTAGCGTTATCCCCACACATTATCTACATATACAAAGGATGAAAGCAACTCTTAAAAACCTCCTTCTAGCTAATCAATATTTGATTAGCAAACAAAAAGCCTCCTTGATTTTTGTTAATATCTCCATTTTTATTGTCATCATCCTCACAATATTATCTACATATAGAAAGGATGAAAGCAACTGTGAAAAACATCCTTGTAGCTAATGAATATTTGATTAACAATCAAGTCTCTTTGATTTTGTTAATATTTCCATGTTTATTTCCATCATCCTAACAACATTATCTAGATAGATAAAGAATGAAAGTAACCCTTAAAACATCTTTTTGTAAATATTTCCATATTTATTACCATCATCCTCACCACATCATCTCCATAGAGAAAGGATGAATGTGACTCCGAAAAATATCTTTGCGTTAATATTTCCATGTTTATTGCCATCATCCGTATGACATTATCTACATAGAGAAAGGATGAAAGTAACTCTGGAAAATGACCTTGTATCTAATACATAATTCTAGTCCCCTTGATTTTGTTGATATTTCAATGTTTATTTCCATCATCCTCACAAGAGTATATATATATATATATATATATATATATATATATATATATATATATATATATATAAATGAGATCAACACTGAAAATATCCTTGGGGCTAATAACTATTCAATTAACCAACAATCAGTCTCCTTGATTTAGTTAATATTTCCATATTTATTACCCACAATAAAAGACGTCGGATGGCCTAAAGATAGTATTAGCCAATCAGCGAGGGAGTCTATCCCCTTTTCGCTAGCGCTAGACCAAGGAGATTGTTTTTGCGTCTGAGGTGGAGCGCCACACCTACCATCAGCTCATTACTTTACCGCACATTCCTGTGCTACTCGTACGCTGAGTTGGCGAGGGCCGATATCAGACTAAGAACCTTGTGGTTTCTAGCCGAACGCTCTACCGACTGAGATAACCTGGCCCATTATTACCTACAATATTATCTACAAATAGAAAAGATTAAAAAATAATAACAAGCAGAAATATGCACCCCAGGACTAAGTATTAAAGATTCAATGTAAAAAGTATCATCATCATCATCATGTCGCACTGTTGGCACGGATATCCATGATAATCTCTCTCCATCCGTCCCTATCGCTCATCATTCTCGGGAGGTCCTCTATGCAGCAACCTGTATCCGCACAGAACTGATCAATGTACGTTTTTGCTGGTCGGCCCACACTGGCTTGTCCATGTGCTGGCTTCCACAGTAGGACGTCGCTTATGAGTTCGTCCTTGCTTCCCCAGCAGTGTTCCGCGTGTCTTGTCCGTCTCACTCGGATGGTTTGGGTGATATGTGGCAGGTGACCGTAAAGCTGTTTTCTCGTGGGGTGTTGTTTCCACGTCTTGTTCAGGATCACCCGCAGCATAAAAAGTATAATAAATTTAAAAAGAGACTAAATAAGAACTCATATAAAGATATTACGCTTATTTTAATTATATTTTAATTGGTTTCTATATGAAATTATTCATAGGATTGATATTGATACGTTGGAGAATAAGACAATAATATTAGAGTCCAATATCATTAAAAAATTATGCAATTCCTTAAGGTATTGCTATAGGACCAGTGACGTAATTTCGATTACAGACACAGACTCCGAATCTCCATTAGCGGTGAACACATGGAATAAACTACCATCACCAATAGTGAATGTCCCATCTCTAAACTCATTTAAGGCAATGTTAGATAATCTGTGGAAAGATTATAAATATTCTGTGGAATTAAGATCAATGTTTATAAGGAAGAGCTGACAGGTCTCAGACCTAATATACTAGCTGAAAAGGATATTATTATTATTATTATTATTATTATTATGTTATATCATATTATTTGTTTAAGGGACGGCATAATGACTGCATATATCAATTATGGATGCTTTTGGTGTAATGGTTATAGTCGTAGGAAATAGACTCGTCGACCAGAGTTCAAATGCTGGACGAGGCCGTTTGCATTTCACATAACATTAATACGCTTGGGAAAGGTATGCATCAAAATATTTTCCCTCCGGTTATGAGTAATTAGTAGGACAGGCAAGGCTCTTTAACATTGGCTAGGTAACTAATCTATGAAAATGTAAACTTTTAATTCAAATCTTTTGAACTCCGCTTAAGAAATTGAACTTGTGTTGCACCCTGTCATACTGACAGGTTGATATATATATATATATATATATATATATATATATATATATAATATATATATATATCAACCTGTCAGTATGACAGGGTGCATATATATATATATATATATATATATAGGGTCATCCACAGACACGTGTTTTCGACTTATCAAGTCTCTTCAGTGTGGCTAGACATTTTGTACGCTACCTACAGCCGGAATTGAAATCCGGTCGGTTGGGTGTCTATCCGACACCTTAACCATTAGGCTGTCATCCCTTACAGAATGGGAAGGGGATTTTAACTGTTTTAATACACACATCGCTTTGTGTTTAAAGGCCGTCACAGAGTGCTCCATTCTTTATATATAGAAGAGCGTCGCGTTTATATATATATTATATATATATATATATATATATATATATAGAGAGAGAGAGAGAGAGAGAGAGAGAGAGAGAGAAAGAGAGAGAGAGAAACTAAATCAAAGTACATAGACCTAATATATTAGCTGAAAAGTTATTATTATTATTATAATATGTCTAGATATTTACCACGTTCCCCACGTGTACGACTTAGGCACAAAACCCTGTTAATGTGGGACCCCCCACAAACTGAGGCTCATGGGTGACGGGTGCAAAAATGCGTTGATCCCGTCGGCATTCCCCGTCAAGGGGCGCCTCAGGCACTGGGCATTAAACCCAGTCCTGCCCCTTTAAATCAAGGGGGCCGGTGTTACCTGGGGGGATGGCCCCCTGGGATCAACGATGT
>CM042179.1:5445429-5462929 GCA_023376005.1 Doryteuthis pealeii | reverse complement strand
CTGAATGTTTGAGATGAGGCTTGATGATTAGTATTACCTGCGTTATTCGGACTATTGTCCTCATCTTCATTGTTATCTGTACAACGTTTCGGCCGATGTGCCCTCCGGCCAGCAGTAACATAGAATAATAATTAACACAGTTTTACGACCTGAACCCAGCTATGGTTAGCGGAATGAGAACAGGATACAAGAATAAAGAGTTAGGTTAATAATAAATAATATTGAATAAAGGGTTAGGTTCAAAGTTCGATCACGACAAGAAGGTTCCCGAGTCCGAAAAGAAGGTTCCCGAGTCCGAAAAGAAGGTTCCCGAGTCCGACCCGAATCTGACAAGAAATACCTGAAGAAGGCCGGAGGGTACATCGACTGAAATGTTGTACAGATAACAATGAAGATGAGGAAAATAGTCCGAACAACGCAGATGATAATGTCTGATTTATTTCCATATTTTACTTACACACACACACACACACACACACACACACATGTATATATATATATATATATATATATATATATATATATATATATATATATATATATATATGGGGGTGGATAAAATAGTAGATTAGGAAAGAACCCGAAGCTTTTTAGGAAAGAACCCACAACTTTTTCACACACACGCACATGCATATACATACACACGCATACACACACATATATTTATCATAGTGTACAATACATTTAAGGTACAATTGTTACCAGTGGCTTACAAGTAGGAAACCAATTGTAACAATTGCACCTTAAATGTATTGTACACTATAATAAATAAATGCAGCTCTTACACACGTAATCGAGCACTTTATTTTCAATTCTCCAATACTAAAATAGACTACTGATATATATATATATATATATATATATATATATATATATATATATATAGCTTAGGCTATGCAATGCAGTATATAGACAAAATAGAATAGATAAATGGACAAAAGGCTGCATCCTTCCATTCCCCAAAAAGGGAGACCTAGGAATAGCTAAAAACTACAGAGGCATAACTCTTACTGCTATTGCAGCTAAGATATATAATGCCCTTCTTCTTAATCGTAACCGATCAGAAATAGAGAAAATCCTTAGGAAAATCTAAAACGGATTCCGCAGAAATCGATCCACAACTGACTATTCGACGGATCATAGAAGGGGTTCGAGCAAAGAATCTAGAAGCAACGCTGCCATTCCTAGATTTCTCCAAGGCATTTGATTCCATACACAGAGGGAAAATGGAACAAATACTACTAGCATACGGTCTCCCCAAAGAAACAGTAGCCGCTATAATGATGCTCTACAAAGACACTAAAGCAATGGTACGCTCACCTGATGGTGACACAGATTTCTTTAACATCGTCGCTGGAGTCCTACAAGGAGATACATTAGCACCATATATATATATAATATGCCTAGACTATGTACTCCGAACATCACTAGATATCATAATAGAAAAAGGTTTCACACTAAAAAAGGCAAGAAGCAGGCGATATCCCGCATTGACTATCACAGATGCAGACTACGCTGATGACCTTGCGCTTCTTGCAGATACACCGGCACAGGCCGAGTCACAACTGCATAGCCTGGAGAAGGCAGCTAAGAATATCGGCCTCTCAAGTTCATGTGAACTCAGATAAAACTGAGTTCATATGTTTCAAAAAGAAAGGAGGCATCTCTATACTCAACGGTAAGCCTCTATAGCCAGTAGAACAATTCACATACCTAGGTAGTAATATCTCATCCACGGAAAGCGATGTTAATACACGAATAGGAAAGGCATGGTCGGCCACAAGCAAATTATCAGTCTTATGGAAATCCGATCTCACTGAAAGTTAAAGCGACAGTTCTTCCAGGCTGTGGTTATATCAGTACTACTGTATGGCTGCACCACTTGGACCCTAACGGAGCGCCTTGAGAATAAGATAGATGGGAGCCGCACGAGAATGTTGCGTGCGGTCTTAAACAAATCATGGAAGCAACACCCCACAAGGAAACAGCTGTATGGCCACCTGCCCCCATCTCACAAACCATCCGAGTGAGAAGGACAAGGCATGTTGGACACTGCTGGAGAAGCAAGGACGACCTCATAAGCGACGTTCTCCTGTGGAAACCAACACATGAGCATGCTAGTGTGGGCCGCCCACCATGGACCTACATTGACCAACTCTGGATGCTGGATGCTGCGTGGCGGACCTTCCTGGGTCAATGAATGATTGGGAGGGTTGGCGAGAGATTATGGATATCAGCGCTGATTGCGCGACATGATGATGATGATATATATATATATATTGGAGAACATATTTTAAGACCAGCAGAGGTGAAATATTAATTGAATGTAACTGTCTGTGTTACGTTATTCACTTTTTCCATAAGTTTTCACACACACACACACACACACACTTATATTATGTTAGCGTATAATACATTTAAGGTGCAATTGTTACCATTGGTTTTCAAGAAGCATGTTAGCCACTTTTCTTCAAGACAACTCGGTGGTTAGAAATATTTTTTAATAGGAGCGTTGTCTTGAAAAAAAGTGGCTGATATGCTGTTGGAAACCAATGGTAACAATTGCACCTTAAATGTATTGTACACTATAATAAATAAATACAGCTCTTACACATGTAATCGAGCACTTTATTTTCAATTCTCCAATGCTAACATAGACTACCGATATATAAAATTCTCCAATGCTAAAATAGACTACCGATATATGTGAAAGTTATATATATATATATATATATATATATATATATATATATATATATATATATATATATATATATATATATACTTTCAAAGAAAGTAAAAAAAAAAAAAAAATAACAAACCGTCATTTCGTAATAAATCTATTTCGACCAGAAACTCAAAAGGTGTTTAAATTTAATTTTTTTAAATCTAATTTATTGATTATTATACATTGAGCTCTCTATAGGGATTATAAAATTTCTTGTATGAATATATGTTTGCACCTACAGGAGCATACAGTATGATTATACAGTGAGATTTCAAAGATCCCAAATAGAATCATCCCTTACAACCAGTCATTTGGATTACCTTACACAAATACACACACACACACACACACACACACACACACACACACATATATATATATACATATATATTCATATATTCATATGTTCATCCATAGACTTTCTTACCGGGAATAAAAGGGAAAGGGACAAAGACGAATAATATATGCTTCTCAATCAGATAGTTTGGAGAGTCTTAAGAGAGAAATCTATTCCATTTTCGGCCAACTCACAAACGAATTCACACAACTGCTTTTACCCCTTTTCCCGCGTTATACATCATCTCAGACTTTCTTGCTTTTCTTAACCTCATTCCCTATCCCAGTCATTTCAGAGAAGAAGAAGAAGAAGAAGAAGAAGAAGAAGAAGAAGAAGAAGAAGAAGAAGAAGAAGAAGAAGAAGAAGAAGAAGAAGAAGAAGAAGAAGCAAGAAGAAGAAGAAGAAGAAGAAGAAGAAGAAGAAGAAGAAGAAGAAGAAGAAGAAGAAGAAGAAGAAGAAGAAGAAGAAGAAGAAGAAGAAGAAGAAGAAGAAGAAGAATAATAATAATAATAATAATAATAATAATAATAATAATAATAATAATAAGAAGAAGAAGAAGAAGAAGAAGAAGGAAAGAAAAAAAAGACTTAAACGGCAAATGTGAATGGTTAATTGTTTTTCTTAAATTGTATCCAGGAAATTACAGCCGAAATGAAAATATGGCATCCGTTCACATTTATAAGGTCTCGCTTAGCCAGCGTTCCCGGAAGGTCGATGTGATATCTGCTCAAAAGGGAACCGTCTGTTCTGATACTCTGTTAAATTTATTTATTTTCTAAAATTAAGTTTCATACCAGTACCATGCAAAAGAGTGTTGCGAAGCTTCATATTTTAATTCTGTCTTTTTTTTTTTTTGTAATACTAAAATGCAGCATGTTCAGATACTTTTATGTTTTAGATTTTTACTCGTTGCCTACTTTAAACCACTCACAGTGGCTCTCCCTTCACTGCGATCCTACGGTAAGTTACTGGCATCAATGTACGAAAACTTGGTTAGTTCATTGTAATTGAGCAGAATGACTTGGATTACAATAATAATAGGTCTTTATTTGAATAGAATGACTTCTAGGGCGAAGAGATAGTGAAATTTCCGATTATTTTTGTTTAATAAAATGCAGAATGTTTTAGACTTTTAGACTTTTCTTACTTTAAACCACTCACAACGACTCCCCCACCACTGTGATCCTACCGTAAACTACTGGCCTCAAAGTACAAAAACTAATGGTTAGTTCATTATAATTGAGCAGAAGGACACAGATTACTATAATAATATGACTTTATTTGAATAGAATGAGTTTTGAGGGAAATGGATTGGGAATTTTGAAATATCGCATCATACAGGTAAAAATGCAGACAAAATTTGGTACAGCCTCGGGGGAAATTTGTAGGCAAAAAGTTAAACCGCTCACAGCTGCTCTCCCACCACTCTGATCCTATTGTAAGTAAAGTACAAAAACTGATGGTTAGTTCATTATAATTGAACAGTAGGACTCAGATTACAATAATAAAAGTAAGTAAGTAAAGTCATCGAGGGAGTCTATCCCCTTTTCACAAGCGCTAGACCAAGGAGATTATTTTTGCATCTGAGGTGGAGCGCCACACCTACCATCAGCTCCTTACTTTACCGCACAGATCCCTGTGCTACTGAGTTGGCGAGGGCAGGTATCGAACTAGGAACCTTGTGGTTTCTAGCCGAACGCTCTAACGACTGAGCTAACCTGGCCCGGTTGAACTTTATTTGAATAGAATGAGTTTTGAGATGAATAGATAGTGAACTTTGAAATATCCCATCATGTAGGTAAAAAAATACAACTAAAATTTTATACAGCCATGGGGGAAATGTGTAAGCAAAGAGGTAAAGATAGAATTAAAAGGGGTATCAGATATATCAGATATTTTGAAATCATTTTAATCAGATAAACAATTAATAAAAAAAAGAAAGTGCATTATCTATACTAGCAAAATAAAAAAAACACCCACCGGGCGGTGGAAAAATTAATTTTTAACTTATATTGTCTGAGGAGGGTGGGAGTTAAAAATTCAATTCGTATTTGACGGCATATAGGACGCACTTTTTTCCAAAATTTTGGCTAAAAAGATTGTCCTGAGTCTTATACATAACTTTTTTTTTCTTGAATCTGACCTGCTGAAATGGGAGAGCGTCTTATACGCCCGTGCGATTTATATATCGTCAAATACGGTAGTTCTGTCCCCCTCAAAATGTTGCGCACATCTATTAATTATTAATCAAATAATTATTTTGAATATTTTACACATAAATTTTATACAAAATTGTAGGTATTTATTTATTTGTAAACTTTTTAGTTAACTTTTGTTACTGAAAAAGGGTCAAGAGTAAAAAATATGCTAAAATCGATTACCATTTTTTAAATTGAGTTTTTAAAAATTGATTACAAATTTCCCAAATAGTTTTTTTCCATTTAAAGTAATAAAATTGTTTTAATTAATTTCATAGTTTATATTTATTTATTTAAATAATATGTACTTTATTTATTATAATGTAATGGATTTAAATGTTGAATTATAGGGAACAGCTTTTATTAATTTTATTAATAATAATTATTCTTCTATGTATTGACGACTTTGATAATTGTGACGTACGCAGTGACATAGTTTTTGTTACAGACAAATACAGACCGAATCTTTATTATTAATAGATATAGAAAACAATAAAACACCCAAGAAATATGTCCTTTTGTTTAATAAATATTTGATTATCAAACAATCAAGCCGTTTTTTATTTGGATAGCACTTCCATATTTATTGCCATCATCTAAAAAAAACTCTGAAAATCTATTTAATAGTTAAGTAATATATAATTAATATGCTGTAATGGTAATCGCTCTAGGAAATGGACATAGCGCAATCCATTATTACTGAATAGCCTGTTCGATCCTCACTGGCTGCCCCAAACTTGTGACCTTGTGTCACAAAGTACCCGTGGGCAGCGGGTTGGATAAATACCTCTCTCTTGACGAAGGCGTCGAAGTGTAATGAAATGAAGGAACTCAAATCCACTATTATTGAATAGCGATTCTACCCTCGCTGGATTATTCAAACTTGCGACCTTGTGCCACACGCTACCCCTAGATAACGTAGAAGGTATCCCATCGTTGTGTGATGGTTTGCCAGCTAGTCTCGGAAATCCGTTATTACTGAATAGCGCTCTATACGTGCGACCATGTGTCACATACTGATCGTGGCGAACGGGTTGGGTAACTACCAACCCGAAAAATCCGGACATAGCTGTTTGTATTTCACATAACGCTTATACCCTTGGGAAAGGTATGCAGCAAATTATTCTCCTCATTCAGCTATGGGTAAATATTAGGACAGGATGGCTCATTACCCTTGGTTAGGCAACCTGTCTGAGAGGAAAACTGAATTAAATCCTGTAAAACCCCACTTAATAAATTGACATTGTGTCACATCCTGCTCGTGTGGAGGGGTTGGGTAAATACATATTGATGTTTATTAGCACAGCTAAGATCAACTAACACTGTTGAAATATGAGAAAATAAATACAATATGAAAATATAATATAATGATGAATATATATGTTCTACAAGCCTGGATGAGGCTGGTTGCATTTCATATAGCGCTAATATCTACAGAAAAGGTATGCGTACCATTATTTTCCATCCAGTTATGGGTAAATAATAGGACATAGTGAACTCTTTAATCTTGGTATGATGATTGGCCTGGAGGAAGGAAAACTTCAAAGCAGTTATAGTTACTATTTACATTTTATTTTATCTTCGTCCCCTCCTTCCTTTTTCTCCCTCTATCAATCTTCACCCTTTCTTTCTTTCTCCCTCCCTCCCTCCGTCCTTCTTCATCTAATCCCCTACTCTTTTACATACAACTCCTCACACCTTTCTCTTTCTTCATTTCCCTCTTCTCCTCCCCCCATTTTTACCGATTCCTATTCTCATTTCATCATACCAATATCATATCTTCTTATTATAATGGAGATTGTGTGTTTGTCTGTTTGTAACCGAAACTATATCACTACTCAAGTCACAATTCCCTTTAGTTTTTCAAGTCATATTCTCCATGAATTTTATTCAAAGTTCAATTATTAATAAAATTGTTTTACATTCTTAATACTGTTGTCCTTATCTACATGATATTTTCCACGTACCCCACTTGTACGGGTCAGGCACAAGGCCATAGTAACGTGGGACCCCACACAAACCGAAGCTCATGGGGTGGCGGGTGAAAAATTGCGTCGATCCCATCGACATTCCCCCTCAAGGGGGGCGCCTCAGGCACTGGGCAATAAATCCAGCCCTGCCCCTTTAAATCAAGGGGGCAGGTGTTGCCTGGGGGGATGGCCCCCTGGGATCGACGCCGTTAATTATATCAATGGTCCAGAGGCCGAAGCCACTGTTGACCATATCTACATACTGTATTTACCGCGTACCCCACTTGTACGGGTCAGGCACAAAGTCCCTATTAACGTGGGACCACCCACAAGCCGAAGCTCATGGGGTGGCAGGTGAAAAAATTGCGTCGATCCCGTCGGCATTCCCCCTCAAGGGGGCGCCTCAGGCACCGGGCAACAAACCCAGCCCTGCCCCCTCAAATCGAGGGGACAGGTGCTGCCTGGGGGGATGGCCCCCTGGGATCGACGCTGCTAACTACATCAATGGTCCAGAGGCCGAAGCCACTGTTGACCATATCGACATACTATTAACATGCAATTGTATTTATATATAAAAGAAAATAGCAGTTTACAGTGTGTACGGGAAGGCTAATTTGCATATTGATATTAAAAAACTGATTTTAATAAATATGTGCTTAGTATCATTGATTTCTAATTGTTTAGTTTTATCTTAATGAATAAGAGCAAAAATCTCGGAGATAAATCTTAAAAGAAATCGATTAACAAGAAAAAATAACTGTCATTTTATTCTTTAAATTAACTAAGGAGTTGAACAAGGAAAATTTAACAATGAAAGACGAGAGTGATAAAAGAGTAAGTTTCAGTTGTTCTATTTTTCAATTATACCCCCCTCTGTTTCAAATCTTTTTATCTGTATTCTTATGTAGTTTTATTAGCGTTTCTAATTCAATATCATATTTTATTACATTAAAACTTAAATACGTGCACCCAGAGGGTGCATATATTTGCTAGTATTATTATAAATCAACCATTAATATTAACGCTTCCACGCACTTGCCCCCTCTCTCTATTTTCACCCTGCTCTTTCTTTCTTCCTTATTATATTTGTTGTTATATTTATAACTTGGCATTTTTCTTCATTTCATTGTGTGGTCCACATTTTATTTGATTTGTGGACAGCAATCTTCAATCCAAAGTGAAATTTCAACCAGCTCCATCAAAGACCCTTTTTAGATCAAAATTAATAAAGTGTGGATGTTAGAGGTAATTGACTATTATGACCAACTTAGAGATTTGACTGGCTTATAGATAGATCAAGGGGTCTGGTTGTCAAAATGGTGATCTCCAAGATGACCTGCCAGTTTCTTTTCTTTCCTTTCTTTATAATAAAGATGGAATGGTCCATTATTTTGCCGATGTGAAGAAACACATAAGAAATAAGAATTTGGCGGATAAGCAACAGCAGATAGTCAGGATCTATTTTTGGCATTTCATCTGGGTCGATTTGGACGGTCTCAATTTTTACCAGAGGGTGTTGCAAGTTGATAACGGACGTACTTTGAAGGAACACGAGGATTAATACATAAACAACATGTAATCAGTTATGAAACAAAGTCAACATTATATCTAGTTGTCATTTGATTAATAAATAAAGTTTATTATTAAAAAATAATCTATTTCATTTTGATGATTCTATGTTCATTTCATTCATACTTACAATTACCTGGACTAAGGAAGGATCAAAGTGTAGTATCTGTTCCAGATTCTATGCTTTGACACTTACCTTCTGTACCCGGCCTCGGCTGGGGGTCCAGTGTGCTTCGGCCTCTGGGCCGGTGAAGTACAGTTAATGGCATCGATCCAGGGGGCCATCCCCCCAGATCCTTGCAATTTTTATGTGCCCACGTAAAAACGAGACCTTGTGTCCAGCCCTCATAAGTGGGATGAGCAGGCAAATACCCTTACCTAATCCACCCGGCCTCGGCTGGGGGTCCAGTGTGCTTCGGCCTCTGGACCGGTAGAGTACAATTATTAGCGTCGTTCCCAGGGGGCCATCCTCCCAGATTGACGCAATTTTTATGCGCCCACGTAAAAACGAGACCTTGTGTCCAGCCCTCATAAGTGGGATGAGCAGGCAAATACCCTTACCTTCTATACCCGGCCTCGGCTGGGGGTCCAGTGTGCTTCGGCCTCTGGACCGGTGAAGTACAGTTAATGGCATCGATCCAGGGGGACCATCCCCCTGGATCGACGCAATTTTTATGTGCCCACGTAAAAACGAGACCTTGTGTCCAGCCCTCATAAGTGGGATGAGCAGGCAAATACCCTTACAATATAACGTACATAAAGAGAGGATGAAAGCGACACTAAAAAAAACATACTTATAGATAATGAATATTAGATTTACGAACAATAAAGTTTACTTGATTTTGTTAATATTTCCATGTTTATTGCCATCATCCCCACAAGATCATCTACATAGAGAAAGAATAAAAGTAACTCTGAAAACATTCATTGTTAATATTTAGATCAAAATTGATACAATGTGCATGTTAGAGGTAATTGACACATTTTGACACATTATGACCAACTTAGAGATTTGACTGGCTTATAGATAGATCAAGGGGCCTGGTTGTCAAAATGGTGATCTCCAAGATGACATGCCATGTTCTTTTCTTTCCTTTCTTTATAATATTTCTTTAATATAACGTGCATATAGAGAGGATGAAAGCGACACAAAAAAACATACTTATAGATAATGAATATTAGATTTACGAACAATAAAGTTTACTTGATTTTGTTAATATTTCCATGTTTATTGCTATCATCCCCACAACATTATCTACATAGAGGAAGAATAAAAGTAACTCTGAAAACATTTATTGTTAATATTTCCATGTTCATTGCTATCATCCCCACAACATTATCTACATAGAGAAAGAATAAAAGTAACACTAAAAACATATTTTTTTAATATTTCCATGTTTATTACCATCATCTTTACAAAATTATCTACATAGAGAAAGAATGAAAGAAAACATATTTTTTTTAATATTTCCATGTTTATTGCAACCATCCTCACAATATTACATGTAGAAAAACACTGTGAAAAACATCCTTGTAGCTAATGAACTATTTGATTAACAATCAAATCGCCTTGATTTTGTTTATATTTTCATGTTTATTGCCATGATCCTCAGAACATTATCTACATACAGAGAGGATAAAAGCAACTATTAAGAACATCCTTGTAGCTAAAGAATATTTAATTAACAATCAAGTCTCCTTGATTTTGTTAATATTTCTATGTTTATTTCCATGATCCACACAACATTATCTACATAGAGAAAGGATGAAAGCAACTGTGAAAACATCCTTGTAGCTAACGAATAATTGATTAACAATCAAGCCTATTCGATTTTGTTAATATTTCCATTTTTATTTCCATCAATCTCACATCTTTTTCTTAATATTTATATGTTTTCCAGGGTTACTTTTATTCTTTCTCTATGTAGATAATATTGTGAGGATGATGGAAATAAACATGGAAATATTAACAAAGAGATGTTTTTCGGAGTTACTTTCATTCTTTCTCTATGTAGATAATACAGTGAGTATGATGGAAATAAACATGGAAATATTAACAAAGAGATGTTTTTCGGAGATATTTTCATTCTTTCTCTATGTAGATAATGTAGTGAGTATGATAGAAATAAACATGGAAATATTAATAAAAATATGTTTTTCGGAGTTACTTTTATTCTTTCTCTATGTAGATAATGTAGTGAGTATGATAGAAATAAACATGGAAATATTAATAAAAATATGTTTTTCGGAGTTACTTTTATTCTTTCTCTATGTAGATAATGTAGTGAGTATGATGGAAATAAACATGGAAATATTAATAAAAAGATGTTTTTCGGAGTTACTTTTATACTTTCTCTATGTAGATAATGTAGTGAGTATGATGGAAATAAACATGGAAATATTAACAAAGAGATGTTTTTCGGAGATATTTTCATTCTTTCTCTATGTAGATAATGTAGTGAGTATGATAGAAATAAACATGGAAATATTAATAAAAATATGTTTTTCGGAGTTACTTTTATTCTTTCTCTATGTAGATAATGTAGTGAGTATGATAGAAATAAACATGGAAATATTAATAAAAATATGTTTTTCGGAGTTACTTTTATTCTTTCTCTATGTAGATAATGTAGTGTGTATGATGGAAATAAACATGGAAATATCAATAAAAATATGTTTTAGGAATTACATTCATTCATTCTCTGTGTAGATAATGTTGACAATAAACATGGAAATGTAAACATTTTGGTTGAATATATGGAATAGCATGTACAATACTGAACTTGAGCTACGATGTGTTTCGAACAGTTGGGTGAATATATGGAATAGAATATACAATACTGGACTTGAGATACGATGTGTTTCGTACATTTGGGTGAATATGTGGAATAGAATGTACAATACCGGACTTGAGCTACGATGTGTGTTGAACAGTTGGGTGAATATATGGAATAGCATGTACAATACTGTACTTGAGCTACGATGTGTGTTGAACAGTTGGATGAATATATGGAATAGAATGTACAATACTGGACTTGAGCTACGATGTGTTTTGAACAGTTGGTTAAATATATGGAATAGCATGTACAATACTGAACTTGAGCTACGATGTGTTTCGAACAGTTGGGTGAATATATGGAATAGAATATACAATACTGGACTTGAGGTACGATGTGTTTTGTACATTTGGGTGAATATGTGGAATAGAATGTACAATACTGGACTTGAGCTACGATGTGTGTTGAACAGTTGGGTGAATATATGGAATAGCATGTACAATACTGTACTTGAGCTACGATGTGTTTTGAACAGTTGGATGAATATATGGAATAGCATGTACAATACTGGACTTGAGCTACGATGTGTTTCGAACAGTTGGGTGAATATATGGAATAGAATGTACAATACTGAACTTGAGCTACGATGTGTTTCGAACAGTTGTGTGAATATATGGAATAGAATGTACAATACTGGACTTGAGTTACTATGTGTGTTAAACAGTTGGGTGAATATATGGAATAGCATGTACAATACTGGGCTTGAGCTACGATGTGTGTTAAACCGTTGGGTGAATATATGGAATAGCATGTACAATACTGTACTTGAGCTACGATGTGTGTTGAACAGTTGCATGAATATATGGAATAGAATGTACAATACTGGACTTGAGCTACGATGTATTTCGAACAGTTGGGTGAATATATGGAATAGAATGTACAATACTGGACTTGAGCTACGATGTATTTCGAACAGTTGGGTGAATATATGGAATAGAATGTACAATACTGGACTTGAGCTACGATGTGTTTCGAACAGTCCTGATTGCTGGTTAACCAAATATTAACAAGCTACAAGGATATTTTCCAGTGTTTCTTTCAACCTTTTTATATTTAGATTATTTTTAAATGATTGATTTTACTGGCATATCAGCGAGTCTGGGGTTATATTATTCTCGTCCGGGGACCATACAACATTTTGGGGTGTGAAGGCAAGCCAAAATATTTAATCATAAAATTAAAATAGGAATTTTATAACAAATAATCGTTATGAGAGTCCACCAGAGTGAAATAGGAATCAAAGAGTTCCATAAGTAAAAAGAAAAATCTATGCCTTTTATTTCTATACAAAACAATCTGAGCTAAAGAGTTTGAGTTTTGTTTAACGGCCTATCTCAAACACTTTAGATGAGAGTTGTTTTCGCTTTAGTCATCCATTCGAATAACTTTGTATAGAAATGAAAGGTATAGACTTATTTTTTACTTATGGACCCCTGAGACGAAAGAAGGAAAGAACGAAATGAGGAAGAAAGGAATGAAAGAAATTAAAGAAAGAATGAAGGAATAAAAGAAAGAAACAAGGAAGAAATGAAAGAATGAAGGAAGGAAAGAAAGAAACAAGGAAGAAATGAAAGAATGAAGGAAGGAAAGAAAGAAAGAAGGAATGAAGGAAAGAAGTAATGAAAGAATGAAGGAATGAAAGAAAGAAGGAACGAACCGAAGAAAGAACAAGAATGAAAGAAAGAAGGAATAAAAGAAAGAAGGAATGAAAGAAAGAAGGAAGGAAGGAAAGAAAGAAGGAAGGAAGGAAAGAAGTAATGAAAGAAAGAAGGAACGAAAGAAAGAAAAAGGAATGAAAGAAAGAAGGATTGAAAGAAAGTTAGAAGGAAAGAAAGAAAGAAGGAATGAAAGAATGAATGAAGGAAAGAAGTAATGAAAGAATCAAGGAATGAAAGAAAGAAAGAAGGAACGAAAGAAAGAAAGAAAAAAGAATGAAAGAAAGAAGGAATGAAAGAAAGAAAGAATGAAGCAATGAAAGAAAGAAGGAATGAAAGAAGAAAGGAGGGAAAGAAAGAAGGAAAGAATTAATGGAAGGAAAGGAAAGAAAGAATGGAAGGAATTAAAAAGAAAGGAATAAAAGAAAGAAGGAATGAAAGAAAGAAAGAATGAGGTAATGAAAGAAAGAAAGCAAAAAAAAAAAAAAAGCAATGATAGACAGAAAGATAGAATACCAAATAATTACAGACTGATGAAATGTCTACTCGAAATGTCGAAAATTTTAACTTAGCATGTTACTAATGTCTTCTAGCTAGAAAGGCGTTGCCTCCATTCCGGTGAAGAGGTACCCCCACGCAACCCCCAAAGAAACTGAAACTGAAAGAAGGATCCATCAATCAAATATTCTGAGAGAAGTCAAAACAAGAAATAAATAAGAATTGACATGGGAAGATTGCAAAATGGTTGACAATATGATTACAGTAGGTGTTTGTCGTATAAATGCAGTGGTACTCAACCGGGGGCCAAATGGTCCCCCGGAGACCATTTAACATTTTTTTAGGTCCAGGCAAGCAAAAAATATCTAATTAAAAAAATAGAATAGGATTTTTAAGCATTAAATGACTATGAGGGGGTCTATACTATATCTTTACTCTCGTCCTTTTTTTTACACTAACAAGTTAACTAAAAAGTTTACAAATAAATAAATACCTACGATTTTGTGTAAAATTGACGTGGAAAATATTCAAAATAATTGTTTGATTATTACATGCATGCAACATTTTATTTGAGAGGGACGGGGCTCAGTTTAAATTTCAAATATTTTTTTTTTTTTTTTTTTTTTTTTTTTTACTCCTTTGATAAATATGAGGATTTGTCTTACTTATGATACCAACCCTCTGACGTTGAATTTTTAAGTCCCACCCTCTTAGGCAATGCCTTTCAAAAATTATTTTTTACGACGCCCGGGGGGGTGTTTTCTGTTGTTAGTAATATATAATGGGGTTTTCCTTTCAATTAAACTTTGTGGACTGTAGTTGGAAAAAGTGTGCACTTGAATCACGGTCGCTTCAGAGAAGAATACAGAAAAGACTGCCTTCAAAACAGATGAACCAGAGAGCAGAATTACTGTTTGGCGGGTATTTTCAATATTGGCAGTACCGTGTAATTTACACGGGTCAAGCTAGTCATTTTTATTTCAGATACAGGGTGACAAACCCCCCCAAAAAAAAAAAAAAAAAAACAACAACAACAAAAAAAGCAAAAAACTGAACCTAGATTCATTTTTCTTGGGGACTTGATATGGCAACCAGTCTCGGAGAAGGAAAACTGAATTAAAACCTGGTGAATTCCGCTTAACCATTGACCTTGTGTCACATCCTATTGGTGCGGGATGGTGGGGGTAAATAAATAAAATATAAATAAAATAGAATGGGTGTTGAATTAGAGGTGGAAAATAACTTGCAAATATTTAATCTTATTTACATTTAACAGGGGAATTCAGATAAAATTGATCTTTAGACACATTGATCCTTTAGACACATTGATCCTTTTAGCATGGTACGTAAGCCAAATATTGTGTTGTATAGCCGCTTGACTGGACTTCAATAAAACTACAGACACGTATATATAAAAAATAGGACCCGTCTTTATTTTCTTCGTTGTGTGGGTGGTGAGGGGCGACAATGAAAATGCCGGATGGCTGACGAAGAGCGCAGTGTTCACAATGAACTTCCGAGTGGTTGACAGGAGACGAGGTTATCTTCTCGGCTGCTGCTGGGGACAGATCTTCACATCCTTCATCCCCTAGCCTTTTTATACAACAAACTATGCCCACGCGTTTATCGTTTGATCTGATAACGGACATATATATTTCTTTATCTTTCTTTTCACCGGAAGACTCTGCTTCCGTTTTCCTTTTTTTTAATTATTTATTTCTTCATCTTCTCCCTTTTTTTAAAAGATATATATCTTTATCTTTATCTTTTTCTTTTTGCCGGAAGCTACCTCTTCCGGGCGAGGTGTTTCTTGTCAGACTCAGGAGGTTTCATGTTGTAGTCGGGAGTCTTTACGGACAGGACTTACTGATAGTTGGGGGGGGGGGACAAATCCCCCCCTATCAGTAAGTGACTCACTTATTTCTTCATGAACTGTTTATTTCTTGTTTAGGACTTTAGTCCTATCTGCTGTGTATCTGTTTTTGTATCTATTTTATGTATGTCATTCGTCCAATAAAGTCTGTATTTGTTATTATATGTAACTCTTTGTTGGGATTATTTTATGTACCTATGTACATAAGTTGGAAGGTTACTCTGAGTCTTCTAACATATTATAAGAAGAATACACCTCATTTTTATACTAAGAACAGAATTCACACTATCAGTTCCATTGAAATACCATTTATATTGTTTTTGGAAGTAATAGTTTTAGTTTTAGATGGAACGTATATTTGAACTATTTCACTGAATTTTTTAAATGAGGCTTGAAAATTGTATTATTCGGGATATTGTCCTCATCTTTGTTATCTGTACAATGTTTCGTCCGATGTGTCCTTCTTCTTCTTCTTCTTCTTCTTCTTCTTCTTATTATTATTATTATTATTATTATTATTATTATTATTATGTTTTCACACCTGCCGTAGCCGGTAGTCCACATGAGACTGAGTGACAGCAAGTCTCCACAGGTCTTAGTTTAGATAGTCTCGAATTTTTACTCTGATTTCAAATTCACTTAATTTCTTTTCCAGAGCATCGGGAACCGTTTCCATAGCACCAATTACAACTTGTACGACGTTCCCCTTTATGTTTCGCAGTTTCCTCAGTTCTCTAGCAAGGTCATTCGTCTATTTTTCGCTCGATTTCATTTTCAGTTGGTGGTCGGCAGGGACGGCAAAATCCACGAGACACAGGTTTTCTTCTTGTCGATCAATACCAGGTCCAGTCTCCTGGTCGAGATTAGGTGATCCGTCTGTACCTCGAAGTCCCAGAATTTTATGAGTTTCATTCTCCAGGACAGGTTCAGGTTTGTGCATATACCATTTAGTTGTATGGTCAAAATTGAATTTTTTGCACAATTCCCAGTAGATTACTTTTCCCACCCAGTCGTGCCTAGTCTTGTACTCTGTGTGTGCTAGTTTGCCGCATTCGCTTATTATATGATTAACCGCTTTGTCTCTGTCGCCACACATTCCGTATTTGCTATTCTGCTGCGTCTTATCTATTTCTGCCTTTATATAGTTTGTACTTATGGCATTGTTTTGTGCTGTGATTATAAGCGATTCGGTTTCTCTCTTGAGGTTTCCTCTTCTTGTCCATGTCCATGTCTTCTGGTGTGATATCTCTTGAGTTTGATGCTTGAAGTACCCATTTAGTTGTTTTTCTTGCCATTTCTGTTTCTTTTTGTTTTTTGATGTATTTCTATTTGTCAATGTGTTTTTCCTGGCTGCTGCAACTGCTTTTCCTGGCTGCTGCAATTAGTCTTTCCTTACTTTTATTAGTGTATTCGTCAAGTGCTCGGATTGTCGTATCTACACCGTCTTCAATGTTGTCTGTCTGTGTCGTCTTTCGGGTGAAATGCTTTGTGCATGGTCATATTATTATTATTATTATTATTATTATTATTATTATTATTATTTTATTATATTATTATTGTTGTCCACTCCTTTTGAGTTTTTTACATCAGCGTTAGCTGATGGCCTTTCACTGGAGTCTGATTGACAACAAGTCTCCTCGGTTCTCCAGGACACTTCTGGGTATTCTGGTAGATTGCAGCAGTGCAGTATTCTGGGTGGTCTCGATTCTCCCCCTGATTCCCAGATTTTCCAAACATTTTTCCAATCTTTTTTGGGACCGTTCCAAGTGCACCAACTACAATTGGTATTACTTTCACTTTCATATTCCATAGCTTTTTCAGTTCTCTGGCAAGGT
>CM042179.1:5435429-5440429 GCA_023376005.1 Doryteuthis pealeii | reverse complement strand
CCTTGATGCACCAATTTTTCCTATCGACTGTGCCAAAAAGTGTGGATGGTCCAACATAAGCCTTTACGACTATAAACAACTCCTGTGAGGGAGTTCATTGTGTGTATGAACCTCATACGTCGAAAATCGACGGGAGAGTCCATTTATTATATATTATATATATATTATATATATATATATTATAATATATATATATATGTGTGTGTGTGTGTGTGTGTGTGTGTGTGTGGTAAAAGGAAAAGTGGACAAAGAATAATGAATAAAGTTAGACTGATGATGTTCTTCGCGTAAAGAAAACGGAATATTTCTCTCCTACTCTACTTGTTTGAGTCATTATTTTTTGTTCACCTTTCCTTTTACCTTACATATATATGAACTTTATTTCTTGCTTTTTTGTTTCTCTGTCAGATTCCACTGAGGCGAGGAGTAGTGTCTGTTCACCCTTTCAAAAATCAATGTCTTGCTCTGTCATTTCTGTCTATAAGCAGTCTTTGGCTGGAATTAGAGTTATGTCTCTCTCTCTCTCTCTCTCTCTCTCTCTCTCTCTCTCTCTCTCTCTCTCTCTCTCTTCAATTGACTTTTCATCTTTAGGCAGAAAGCGAAAAAAGTATCATACCGGATCCTAAGGATTCCTCCTCATTTTACCATAAATAGAAATTGCCAGATTTTGTTTTTGCTCAAAAGTTGATGTTGAATTGACGTCATGTTGGAATTAATTTATTATTATTATTATTATTATTATTATTATTATTATTATTATTATATGAAGAATAGAATCTGTTTTTTTTTTTAAATTTCAGAATGCAAGTAAAACCAGAATTGTGTATGTATATTTTCAAGTCAGCTAGTTTATTTCAATTTGAAGATTGACGGAGCACACTCTTCTTACCATCATTTCTATTCATATTCTTTCATGGAAGACTCAGATAAATTAATTACATTTTAATTATGCATGTAGTTTCATCAAGTTTCTACTATTTTAAAATATGCTCTTCTACGTGTTTGTTTGTTTGGTTTCTTTTGTTTTACGGCATATAAACCTAAAAGGGTTATTTAATGCCATCAATGTTCTGAAATAAATTCCTTCTTAATTGATACTCAATCTTGGGTTAAATCGAACTAGACGGACCTAAATTCCAACATTGTATGTCACTCCGCCGAACGAAAAAAATACCAAAACACCAGTGAATTAACCGAATTTATTTAAAAAACTTTTACATTTTTTCAGGTCAGTTAACTTTAAATCACGTATCGTTGAGAATCTTTGTTACGCCTCAAAATACGTCCGTTACGTTCGATTTAAACAATTTTGTTTATAAACTCATGATTTTCTATTTAATCCATAGATGGGACCCTAACAGATACTACCACTCCGGTTCAGAGTGGACCAGGGAGCAATGGTGAAGAAGGGGTGCTCCACATTCTGCAAACCTCCAAAACTGGAACCTCACCATCAGTTTAACGTAATACCCAGGACATGAAGATCCTCAGCCTTCTAGCACCCATATGATGAAAAGGGTAGGGGTTGCGATAAGGGCAATAGGGTTGGGGCAATCATATAGGCGTTATGGCTTGACAAACCAGCCGATTGGTCGGGGGAAATCTACAGCCCGTCTAGCCTTAGAAAGGGTCTAAATGGAATGTTGCAGGTTATGTACTGCTCATCCACCAGGATTACGTCCTTAAGCATCACGGGTCGCCACCCACGGCAAAAAGGTGGACCCATTGGTGGGTTCTTACCCCTCTGCAGAGGTGCAGTATTCCAAAGCCCCGGCCGACAGGGCTTCTACTTGTTTTGTGAATTAAACACGATGAATTAAAAAAAGTAAGTAAATTTTGTGGAGTGGTATTTTGTCGATATCGACTGGACAGCGAGGGAGTATATCCCCTTCTCGCAAGCGCCAGACCAGTGAGAGTATTTTTGTTGAGGTGGAGCGTCACACCTACCATCAGCTTCCCCATTTTACCACAAAGATCAGATTACCCAATCTGTGCAACTTATGCACTGAGTTGGCGGGGACTGGAATGGAACCCGAGACCTTGCGATACAGAGACGGGTGCTCTATCGACCGAGCTAAACGGGTTCCCTTTTTTTTAAAGACAAAGAAGATGGTTATTGAACCGAGCGTATTCATTTATCCAGTGTATAAAAGTGTTTATTATATACAGAAAAATCAAGCATCATGATAATGGCGTATCAAATATAAGATTTGACAAAGATACTGTGGTAATCTGAATATTAGCTACATAAATGAGTAACACCCCCCTTGTTTATTTCAATTGAGGAAGCCATATGTTTTGGTCGGCCGTTTTCATTTCACTATAAAGCCACGTCCGAGCCTACGAAGTTAAGAGAGCTGATACATTTTTCCTTATCTAAATCGATGAATCACGTCAAAATTTCTAGGACATTATTATTTTTTTTATTTTTTTCGTTTTTTAAATTCATTTTTTGTTTATTATTCATTTTAATTTTTTTTTTTTTTTTTTTAATATTTTTTGTATTCTGAAAAAAGAAAAAAAAATTCCATAAGACCGTTTTCTTCGTATGATGACCCTTAAAAAAAAAATAAAATAAAAAAATAAAAAAATAAATAAAAAAATAAAAAAATAAAAAAATAAAAAAATAAAAAAAGAAGCGGTTCACAATGTGATGGCAACTGATAATCAACTCCGGAGTAAAAGTGGCTCTGATGATGAAATTGCACGTGGCAGCGTTCTTATGATGGATAGTTAAAATGTCGGCAGAGGCACTCGATTGTCAGAGTTTGGAAGAATGAAAGAAATAAAGGATAAAAGTAAGAGAGAGAGAGAGAGAGAGAGAGAGAGAGAGAGAGAGAGAGAGAGAGAGAGAGAGAGAGAGAGAGAGAGAGAGAGAGAGAGAGAGAGAGAAGAAGAAAGAAGAGTAATAAGAAAAAAAGAGAAAGAATGAGAGATTGCATCAGAAAGAAAGAAAGAATGAGAAATAAAGAAAGAAGAAAGAAGGAATGAAAGAAAGAAAGAAAGAAAGAAAAAAAACTAAAGAAGGAAATAAATAAGATTGATTCAAAAACATGAATCAAGACAGATGAACAAAGATAAAAAAAAACATAGACTGAGAGAGAGAGAGAGAGAGAGAGAGACAGAGAGAGAGAGAGAGAGAGAGAGAGAGAGAGAGAGAGAGAGAATAGAAAGAAGAAAGAAGAAAGAAGTAATAAGAAAAAAGAGAAAGAATGAGAGATTGCATCAGAAAGAAAGAAAGAATGAGAAAGAAAGAAAGAAAGAAAGAAAGAATGAAAGAAAGGAAGAAAGAAAGAAAGAAAGAAAGAAAAACTAAAGAAGGGAATAAATAAGATTGATTCAAAACATGAATCAAGACAGACGAACAAAGATAAAAAACATAGAGAGAGAGAGAGAGAGAGAGAGAGAGGAGAGAGAGAGAGAGAGAGAGAGAGGGGGGGAGAGAGAGAGAGAGAAAGAAATAGAAAGAAAGAAAGAAAGAAAGAAGTAATAAGAAAAGAGAAAGAATGAGAGATTGCATCAGAAAGAAAGAAAGAATGAGAAAGAAAGAAAGATTGAATGAGAAAGAAAAAAAGATTGAATGAGTAAGTAAGAAAGTAAAGAGAAAGAAAGAAAGAAAGAAAGTACGAATTATAAAGTAAGAAAGAAAGTATGAGAAAGAAAGAAAGATTGAATGAGAAAAAATGAAAATGAGAAAGTAAGAATGAGAAAGAAAGAAAATGATTGAATGAGAAAGAAAAAAGATAGAATGAATGAGATAGAGAGAACGATTGAATGAGAACGTAAGAAAAAAAGGGAAAGGAAAAAGAAACCAAAAAAATGATCAAAATAAATGAATCAAGAGAGAAAGAAAGAGAAGGAAGGAAGGAAGGAAAAAAGAAAGAAATACAAAATATATACGGAAAGAATGTTGATTCAATTGAATAAAGAGAAAGCCATAGAAAGAAGAAAGAAAGAAAGAAAGAAAGAAAGAAAGAAAGAAAAAGAAAGAAAAAAAGAAAGAAGGTTTATTCTAATGAATGAATAAAGATAGAACAACAAAGAAAGAAAGAAAGAAAGAGAGAAAGAAAGAAAGAAAAGAAAAGAAGGTTTATTCTAATGAATGAATAAAGATAGAAAGAAAAGAAGAAAGAAAGAAAGAAAGAAAGAAAGAAAGAAAGAAAGAAAGAAAGAAAAAGAAAAAGAAAAGAAGGTTTATTCTAATGAATGAATAAAGATAGAACAAGAAAAAACGAAAGAAGAAGAAAGAAAGAAAGAAAGAAAGAAAAAGAAAGAAAAAAGAAAGAAGGTTTTATTCTAATGAATGAATAAAGATAGAACAAGAAAGAAAGAAAGAAAGAAAGAAAGAAAGAAAAAAAAAGAAAGAACTAATGAATGAGAACAAGAAAAGAAAGAAAGAAAAAGAAAGAAAGAAGGTTTATTCTAATGAATGAATAAAGATAGAACAAGAAAGAACGAAGAAAGAAAGAAAGAAAGAAAGAAAGAAAGAAAAAAGAAAGAAGGTTTATTCTAATGAATGAATAAAGATAGAACAAAGAAAAGAAGAAAGAAAGAAAGAAAGAAAGAAAAAAGAAAGAAGGTTTATTCTAATGAATGAATAAAGATAGAAAAGAAAAAAAGAAAGAAAGAAAAAGAAAGAAAAAAAAGAAAAGAAAAGAAGGTTTATTCTAATGAATGAATAAAGATAGAACAAGAAAAAAGAAAGAAAGAAAGAAAGAAAGAAAGAAAAAAGAAAGAAGGTTTATTCTAATGAATGAATAAAGATAGAACAAGAAAGAAAGAAAGAAAGAAGAAAGAAAAAGAAAGAAGGTTTATTCTAATGAATGAATAAAATAGAAAAAGAAAAAAAGAAGAAAGAAAGAAAGAAAGAAAGAAAGAAAAAAGAAAGAAGGTTTATTCTAATGAATGAATAAAGATAGAAACAAGAAAGAAAGAAGAAAGAAAAAAGAAAGAAAAAAAAAGAAAGGTTTATTCTAATGAATGAATAAAGATAGAACAAG
>CM042179.1:5407929-5430429 GCA_023376005.1 Doryteuthis pealeii | reverse complement strand
CTTCTTTCTCTTCTTTTCTCTCCCTCTATCTACATTCTCTGACTGTCTGTCTTCCCTCCTCTCTTTCTCTCTCTCTCTCTCTCTCTCTCACTTGAAAACATTGTTGAGAGTCAGAAATTGTTGATAGTGATAAGAAAAGTCTTTGAAAACAATTAAGCAATGTTTTACAAATAGGAAAAGCAAAATGTAACCAAGTATTATTAGGCCTCTCTTATTTCTCCATCTTTTCTGTCTGTGTGCTCGCTCTCATACTCTTTCTCTTTCTCTCTCTCTCGCTCACTCTCTCTCTCTCTCTCTCTCTCTCCTCTCGCACACACACACACACACACACACACACACACAGAGGTAGACACATAAACATATAGAAATAAGTGTGTGTATATTCGTCTGTATACGTGTCTCATGTTTACCAACAATAAAATGGCTAGTCAAATTGATATTGTCATTTAGCGCGGGTCATAAATGCATATGGGACACCCAGTGTGGATCAAACTCATAACAGCTGTAATAGACTGGTAGACTAACTTCCTAATCCTGTCTACGTCAAGGACTCTCTTTCCACACACACTCACACTCACACTTACACACACAAACACGCACACACACACACACACACACACAACACACACACACACACACTTACACACATCAATATGTATGAATATGTGTGTGTTCGTCTGTATACGTGTCTCATGTTTACCAACAATAAAATGGCTAGTCAAATTGCTATTGTCATTTAGCGGAGGTTCATAAATGCATATGGGACACCCAGTGTGGATCAAACTCATAACAGCTGTAATGGACTGGTAGACTAACTTCCTAATCCCTGTCTACGTCAAGGACTCTCTTTCCACATACACTCACACTCACACACTTACACACACACACACACACACTTACACACACACACACACACACATCAATATATATGAATATGTGTGTGTTCGTGTATGTACGTGTCTGGTGTTTTCCAACAATTAAATGACTAGTAAAATTGATATTGTCATAATTGCATATGGGACACCCAGTGAGGATCAAACTCATAACAGCGGTAATGGACTGGTAGACTAATTTCCTAATCCCTGTCTACGTCAAGGACTCTCTTTCCACATACACTCACACTCACACACTTACACACACAAACACGCACACACACACACACTCACACACACACACACACACACACTTAGACACATCAATATGTATGCATATGTGTGTGTTCGTGTATGTACGTGTCTGGTGTTTTCCAACAATTAAATGACTAGTAAAATTGATATTGTCATAATTGCATATGGGACACCCAGTGAGGATCAAACTCATAACAGCTGTAAATGGACTGGTAGACTAACTTCCTAATCCCTGTGTACGTCAAGGACTCTCTTTCCACATACACTCACACTCACACACTTACACACACAAACACGCACACACCACACACACACACACATCAATATATATGAATATGTGTGTGTTCGTGTATGTACGTGTCTGGTGTTTACCAACAATAAAATGGCTAGTCAAATTGCTATTATCACTTATCGACAACAAACTCTGTTTTCATCAATAATGCCTTTTATCTGGCCTTTCGTATATTACTGCATTTTTTCCTGGTGCATCAAGTAGGGGATCCGTTTTATATTACTATCAAGTACCCCGCGCTCTTTTTTCTTTTCTTTTTCTCATACATTATTAGCATATGCCATAGAGAACATAAAGTGGGTGCCCAGATTTATGTAGTCAGCAAGTAAGAAAGCGATCCCACCAGTAATGCTGCATATTACTATTGATGTGACAAACAGACAGAGAAAAGTACCCTTTGGTGATGATTGTCTTTGCGATCGAATTCTCAAACAAAAACACCCGGATGGGGAAACGGACGCGCTAAGAACAGAGTACAATGGAGGGCACTCGGCGACGTAGGTTCAGCTCTCCTCGTTACGGAAGCGACTTTTCTATAGTGAGGAAAGCTAACATCTTTCTTGCATTAAGCCAAAATGGTGGCCGGTTGCTTCAATGCTGTGCCTACTTTGGGGCGGATGGTGAGATCAATAATCACACAATCACTGAGGTGAATTTTCTACACTGACGCATTCAAAACTCTATCGGTTGAACTGGATATTTTTGTTGCAGAGGCATCTACAGCGGCATGTCGTCGATATAATCAATTGGGAATTAGAATACCTCTTGGGTATCGAAGATCTTTGTGCGTGCGGGTAAGCTGAGCGTTTTCTAGGACTGCAGGTATGTCTAGAAAGTAATGGGACTGATCCTTTATCTTTTTTAAATTTTTCAGGTGGGCAACCCTGACTGTATGACGGATCGCCTAAGCTCAGACAAGAAGTCCCAGGCAAAAACCTTGACAAAACAGAAAAACAGAAAAGGAAAACTAGAACAAGTCAAAAATCGAAATAACTCTGCCAATTTTAGGAACTGGAAGCTCAAATTTCGGGGACCGTCTAACTTTAACATAGTCCCCACTTGGACACAATCTCATAAAAATTGAAGAGGTGGGTGACAACCTTTTCTGGATGATTTGACATGGAATTGCCCATATATATATATATATATATATATATATATATATATATATATTATATATATATATATATATATATATGGGAAATTCCATCAATTTAATAAATGAATAATTAAATAAAAATATTTCTTTTCTGAAAAAATCCGTTAGTAATCGACCATGAACGGGTTAAAACTCTTCTTTTTGAAAAAGAGAATTTTTCTCTTTTTGAATTTGAAGTATTTCTTTTTCTTTTAAAAACTGTTACACCGAAGGAACCTGATGTAGCAAAAGAACGTGATGTACCGAATGAACTAGACGAAGCAAACGCACAGGATACACGCTTTTTGGGAAAAACAATACTTCCAGTTTGAATTCAAATTGTTTTCCGTTTCTCTCTTGACTAATGCGGATTAAAAACATTTACATCTAAAAACGGACCTAATTATCATTATGCTCTGATGATAATTTTTAATAAATTGAAATATTGAAAATGATATAAAAATATATTCATTTTAACAACAAAGTGTGTTTTTCATACCCTTATATATATATATATATATATATATATATATATATATATATATATATATATATATATATATAGTGTATGAGTAAACCAAATGACTAGTTGTAAGGAAGGATTCTATTTGGGATCTTTAAATCTCACAATATAACCATACTGTATGCTCTTGTTTTTGTAAAAACCGTCTGATAAGGCTAGGCGCTTAAGAATGAAAAAAATTTTTTTTAATTTTTAAATCTAAAATTTTTTTGAGTTTCTGGTCCTAAATAAATTATTACGGAATGATGGTTTGTTAAGTTTTTCTTTCTTTGAAAGTTTATATATATATATATATATATATATATATATATATATATATATATATATATTTAAGTTAAGAGTAAGGAAATGAATCCGACGGTATAAGTATAGATGAAAGGATATGAAAACACACAATGCTGTTAAAATGATATGAAATATTTTCATTTTAACAGCATTTTGTGTTTTCATATACATTTATATATATATATATATATTATATTATATATAATATATATATATATATATATATATATGGAAGTAAGATGAGGAAATTAATCCGACAGTATGTGAAGAAAATGTAGTAACGAAACCGGGATGTTATAAGGGATGGATACTTATTGTCGATTTTTGAACATTTCGGTTTACAAGGAAACCTTCTTCAGGACTATCATATCATTTAAGAAGAAAGAAGGATTTATGTGGATAAAAGATGATGGATGTTTTGTATGCGTTCAATTTTTCTACACATTTTACAAATTGAACGCATACAAAACATCCATTATCTTTTATTCACATAAATCCTTGTTTATTCTTAAATAATTTCACAGTCCTGAAGAAGGTTTCCTTTGTAAACCGAAATGTTCGAATATCGACTATAAATTTCCATCCATTATAACATCCAGTGTTCGTTTCTAAATTTTCTCCGCACACACACACACACACACACACACACACATACACATACACACACAAACACACACACACACCAACACACATATAATATATATATATATATATATATATATATATATATGTATGTAAAATGAAACTGGAAGTGAATCCGACGGTATGTTGAAAAAAAGGAATAAAGGAAAGAAAGTATAGAATGGATAATATAGGATATTTTAATCAATTTCATTTCAAAAAAGGTTTTACTCTGATGAAGGTCGAATTTTCTTTGTGTGCGGAACATTTCTACATTTTTTCTATTATTATTATTTCATTTCATTTGGTTATTTAAAAAATAATAATAGTTTGAATAATGTACACATGGATACACTCCTGACCGAAACACGTGTAAGTAAAATTGATTAAAATATCCTATATAACCATTCTATACTTTCTTTCCTTTATTCATTTTTTCAACATATATATATATATATATATATATATATATATATATATATATATATATATTATATATTATAATATTATGTGTGTGTGTGTGTGTGTGTGTGTGTGTGTGTGTGTGTGTATGTATATTATTTTCGAGAAGAAAAAGTTGATTTGCAATTAGGTTGGTAATTTATTAAAAATATAATCAGTCTCCTTAGTTTCTAGACAATTCTATGAAGTCCTGAAATATCATTATCTCATGAATTATTTGAACAACTAATCTAATTAATGTTGTTTGGATGGCTTCGTCTTTGTTTGTTTGTTTTCTCTATTTTTCAGACTTGACTAGAATTCGAAAATGAAGCAGTGATCATTTTATTATTTATTTGTTATAGCAATTTTTATTTTTTATATTCCGACTATAACAGTCCTCGACCAGCAATGCTGATAGCTTTTTGACGCACATATTTGCTTTAAATGAGTCCCTGGGAAAATCTATGGGTCCCAACTAAAGCCATAACTCCTACCTTGTAACCTATCCTGTGTAATTCGTTTCTAAGAAACTATTGAAATGTATTTACAGTTTTGAAATGGTGAAGGAACAAAAAAGAAAAACACTGGGATGCATGGATGCGATTTTACAGAGTCCTTTTAGATTTCCGTGCATCAGGGACGCAGGACGCGTACCTATCAGCATCTCTGGTCTCCGACTACCATTAGATCTAATTTGTACTCGGCATTTAAGAAAATAAATTCTTTTAAATATTATAACCTCTTTGAAATACCCTTTGGAAAGATATGAATTCAAATGTTCTCCATCCAGCTATGGATAAAATAGTAGGGCGGACTGGGCTATTTAAACCAATCTAGGAGAAGGAACATTCTGAATTCAAAACTCTTAAATCTCCGCTTGGGGTGGTCGCTACTAGAATAGGCTCAAACGTACTTAGTGATCTATTTCAATTGTTTTTAAATTTCCTTTCTTTTATCAAGATATTCAGATATATTTATATATATATGATAATGTCAATATTTCATTTTTTTAAAACGATCCACAGGGCAATTAATAGCAGATATTAAAATGCTTCATCCGAAAAATATTTTTTGAATGAAATATATATATATATATATATATATATATATATATATATTATATATATATATATAAAGTAAAAAGTCGTCGGGGCGGCCTAAAGTCGGTATCAGCCAATCAGCGATGGAGTCTATCCACTTTTCACTAGCGCTAGACCAAGGAGATTGTTTTTGCAGCTGAGGTGGAGCGCCACACCTACCATAAGCTCCTTATATATAATATATATATATATATATATATATATATATATATATATATATATATATATATATAAATTCTTCTTTTTACCATTGAAATTTTCTTAAATATTTGGTGATCAATTGCATAGATTTCATGTCAGTTCATTAAATTTATACTTAGAAAAATGTTTGAAATTAAAAAAAAATCATAATTTATTTTTAAATAGTAATGTCTCAATTCTACGAACATAAAGTGTTAGTAGTTTTTTAAAGCAGAATTTCGTTATGTTTAATGTTCCGTAGAGGCACGTGTGTAATTCGATCTTGTGTATAGGTCAACTCGTGATTTATAGTCCTAAAATCATGGAATTCATGGAATTTATTTTTTTTTGGGGGGGGGGGCAATGTTTGCTTCTTGTCCTTCTCTTAGTGCCTGAAATAATGTATATACTCGTTTGGTTTGGTTGTCTTTGTTTTAATGTCATATCATTTGTTGGTTATTTAATGGTCCTTTAAGAAGAACAGTAGTAGTACTATTTAACCTATAGATGGGGTTATTTGGACACTCATACCTTTTCAAAGCCTATTAGTACGCAACATTGCTACTAGAGTTCAGATCTGGTAGAGCCATCCCCCACAATATACAACAGTATCGTCAGGGGTTATTAAAAATAAAGGTGATCCTCTGTATTGTATAACACAGAGAAAATAATTCAAGAAATAAATAAAGTAAAATATATATAATAATAATGATAATAATAAACAGCAATTAACTGTACAATATTAGATGATATAACCATTGTTCTGTTAAGTCCTCCAATTAAGTACTGATTTTTACATTACCCACAATACACAACAATATCGACAGGGCTTATTAAAAATAAGGTGATCGTCTGTATTGTATAACACAGGGAAAATAATACAAAAATAAATAAATAAATAATGTAATAAATAAACATATACATAGATAAATGAATAAAACAACAACAACAAAAGCAATTAAGCCTTCAGAATTCGATTGTCTAACCATTGAGCTATTACCAAGTACTCGTAAGTCCTCTAGTCTAGGGCTGGTTTAACCATCATCCACAATACACAACAATATCGACAGGGCTTATTAAAATAAAGGTGACCATATGTATTGTATACCAAAGAGAAATACAAAAATAAATAAAGTAAAAAAATTAAAAATTAAAATTAAAAACAGCTATTAACTGTGCAGTATTCGTTGATCTAAGAACTGAGTCCTATTAAGTCCTCTAATTAAGTACTGGTTTATACATTGCCTAGAATACACACAGTATCGACAGGGCTTAATAAAAAATAAGGTGGTCATCTGTATTGTATAGCACAAGGAAAATATACAAAAATAAATAATATAATAAATAAGCAAATACATAGATATAAGAATAAAACAAAAAAAGCAATTAAGCGTAGAGAATTCGATCGTCTAACCACAGAGAGCTATTACCAAGTACTCTTAAGTCCTCTAGTTCGGGGCTGGTTTAACTATCACCCACAATACACAACAATATCCACATGGCTTATTAAAATAAAGGTGACCATCTGTATTGTATACCATAGGGAAAATAATACAAAAATCAATAAATAATATGATAAATAAACAAATACATAAATAGATGAATAAAACAACAAAACACAGCAATTAACAGTAGGGAATTTGATTGTCTAACCACTGAGCCATCACCAGGTACTCCTGGTTGAACCATCACTCACAATACACAATAGTGGGTCTGTGTCGATATAAGTTCAGTTTTCCCTTTTCGGAAGCGACTTTTCTATACTCAAGAAAGCTAACATCTTTCCTGCATTAAGGTAAAATGGTGTTCGGTTGCTTCGATTAGTCAGATAAAGAAATCAATAATGATACAATCACCGAGTGAATTTTCTATACAGGGGAGGGATACACTACTTTATTGGTGGAACTTAATATGTTGTTTTTTTTTCTCTCGACTGTATCTCTTTGACAAGTATAGTCACTATCACTGTCAGAAATGGACTCAGCGACCCGAGTTCAATTCCTGGACGAGAGTGTTTTTTTTTCTCAATAGTATATCTCTGGAGGTGCGTGGCCTAATGGTTTGAATCGTAGGAAATAGAGTCGTTGACCCGAGATCAATTCCTGACGAGTGTTTTTTCCCAATAGTATATCTCTGGAGGCGCGTGGGCCTAATGGTTAGAGTCATAGGAAATAGAGTCGTTGACCCGAGATCTAATCCTGGACGAGAGTGTTTTTCTCAATAGTATATCTCTGGAGGAGCGTGGCCTAATGGTTAGAGTCGTAGGAAATAGTGTCGTTTGACCCTAGATCAATTCCTGGACGAGAGTGTTTTTTCTCAATAGTATATCTTCTGGAGGTGCAATGGCCTAATGGTTAGAGTCGTAGGAAATAGAGTCGTTGACCCGAGATCAATTCCTGACGAGAGTGTTTTTCTCAATAGTATATCTCTGGAGGTGCGTGGCCTAATGGTTAGAGTCGTATGAAATAGAGTCGTTGACCCGAGATAAAATCCTGGACGAGAGTGTTTTTCTCAATAGTAATATCTCTGGAGGTGCGTGGCATAATGGTTAGAGTCGTAGGAAATAGAGTCGTTGACACCGAGATCAATTCCTGGACGAGAGTGTTTTTTCTCAATAGTATATCTCTGGAGGCGCGTGGCCTAATGGTTAGAGTCGTATGAAATAGAGTCGTTGAACCGAGATCAATTCCTGGACGAGAGTGTTTTTTCTCAATAGTATATTATCTCTGGAGGCGCGTGGCCTAATGGTTAGAGTCCGTAGGAAATAGAGTCGTTGACCCGAGAATCAATTCCTGGACGAGAGTGTTTTTCTCAATAGTATATCTCTGGAGGAGCGTGGCCTAATGGTTAGAGTCGTAGGAAAATAGTGTCGTTGAACGCCGAGATCAAACCCTGGACGAGAGTGTTTTTTCTCAATAGTATTTCTCTGGAGGGGCGTGGGCCTAATGGTTAGAGTCGTAGGAAATAGTGGTCGTTGACCCGAGATCAATTCCTGGACGAGAGTGTTTTTTCTCAATAGTATATCTCTGGAGGGCCGTGGCCTAATGGTTAGAGTCGTAGGAAAATAGTGTCGTTGACCCTAGATCAATTCCTGGACGAGAGTGTTTTTTTCTCAATAGTATATCTCTGGAGGCGCGTGGCCTAATGTTAGAGTCGTAGGAAAATAGAGTCTTGACCCGTTGACCCGAGATCAAATCCTGGACGAGAGTGTTTTTTTCTCAATAGTATATCTCTGGAGGTGCATGGCCTAAATGGTTAGAGTCGTAGGAAATAGAGTCGTTGACCCGAGATCAATTCCTGGACGAGAGTGTTTTTTTTCTCAATAGTATATCTCTGGAGGTGGCGTGGCCTAATGGTTAGAGTCGTATGAAATAGAGTCGTTGACCCGAGATCAAATCCTGGACGAGAGTGTTTTTCTCAATAGTATATCTCTGGAGGTGGCGTGGCATAATGGTTAGAGTCGTAGGAAATAGAGTCGTTTGACCCGAGATCAATTCCTGGACGAGAGTGTTTTTTTCTCAATAGTATATCTCTGGAGGCGCGTGGCCTAATGGTTAGAGTCGTAGGAAATAGAGTCGTTGACCCGAGATCAATTCCTGGACGAGAGTGTTTTTTTTCAATAGTATATCTCTGGAGGAGCGTGGCCTAATGGTTAGAGTCGTAGGAAATAGTGTCGTTGACCCGAGATCAAACCCTGGACGAGAGTGTTTTTTCTCAATAGTATATCTCTGGAGGAGCGTGGCCTAATGGTTAGAGTCGTAGAAATAGTGTCGTTTGACCGAGATCAATTCCTGGACGAGAGTGTTTTTCTCAATAGTATATTCTCTGGAGAAGCGTGCCTAATGGTTAGAGTCGTAGGAAATAGTGTCGTTGACCCTAGATCAATTCCTGGACGAGAGTGTTTTTTCTCAATAGTATATCTCTGGAGGCGCGTGGCCTAATGGTTAGAGTCGTAGGAAATAGAGTCGTTGACCGCGAGATCTAATCCTGGACGAGAGTGTTTTTTCTCAATAGTATATCTCTGGAAGCGCCGTGGCCTAATGGTTTCGAGTCCATAGGAAATAGAGTCCGTTGACCCGAGATCAAATTCCTGGACGAGAGTGTTTTTTCGCATAAGTATAATCTCTGGAGGTGTGGCCTAATGGTTAGATCGTAGAATAGAGTCGTTGACCCGAGATCAATTCTTGGAACGAGAGTGTTTTTCTCAATAGTATATCTCTGGAGGTGCGTGGCCTAATGGTTAGAGTCGTAGGAAAAATAGAGTCGTTGACCCGAGATCATTCCTGGACGAGAGTGTTTTTCTCAATAGTATATCTCTGGAGGTGCGTGGCCTAATGGTTAGAGTCGTAGGAAATAGAGTCGTTGACCCGAGAATCAATTCCTGGACGAGAGTGTTTTTTCTCATAGTATAATCTCTGGAGGCGCGCTGGCCTAATGGTTAGAGTCGTAGGAAATAGAGTCGTTGACCCGAGATCAATTCCTGGACGAGAGTGTTTTTTCTCAATAGTATATCCTGGAGGAGGTGGGCCTAATGGTTAGAGTCGTAGGAAATAGTGTCGTTGACCCGAGATCAAACCCTGGACGAGAGTGTTTTTTCCTCAATAGTATATCTCTGGAGGAGCGTGGCCTAATGGTTAGAGTCATAGGAATGTGTCGTTGACCGAGATCAATTCCTGGACGAGAGTTGTTTTCTCAATAGTATATCTCTGGAGGAGCGTGGCTAAATGGTTTAGAGTCCGTAGGAATATGTCGTTGACCCGAGATCAATTCTTGGACGAGAGTGTTTTTTCTCAATAGTATATCTCTTGGAGGTGCGTGGCCCTAATGGTTTAGAGTCGTAGGAAATAGAGTCGTTGACCCGAGATCACTTCCTGGACGAGAGTGTTTTTCCTCTCAATGTAATATCTCTGGAGGTGCGTGGCCTAATGGTTAGAGTCGTAAAGGATAGAGTCGTTGACCCGAGATCAATTCCTGGACGAGAGTGTTTTTTTCTCTCAATAGTAATATCTCTGGAGGCGGCGTGGCCTAATGGTTAGAGTCGTAGGAAATAGAGTCGTTGACCCGAGATCAATTCCTGGACGAGGAGTTTGTTTTTTTTCATAGTAATATCCTCTGTAGGACGTGGCCTAAATGGTTAGAGTCGAGGAAATAGTGTCGTTGACCCGAGATCAAACCCTGGACGAGAGTGTTTTTTCTCAATAGTATCTCTGGAGGAGCGTGGCCTAATGGTTTAGAGTCATAGGAAATAGTGTCCGTTGACCCGAGATCAATTCCTGGACGAGAGTGTTTTTCTCAATAGTATATTCCTGGAGAGCGGGTGGCCTAATGGTTAGAGTCGTAGGAAATAGTGTCGTTGACCCGAGATCAATTCTGGACGAGAGGTGTTTTTTTCTCAATAGTATAATCTCTGGAGGTGCGTGGCCTAATGTTAGAGTCGTAGGAAATAGAGTCGTTGACGCCGAGATCAATTCCTGGACGAGAGTGTTTTTTTTCAATAGTATATCTCTGGAGGCGCGTGGCCCTAATGGTTAGAGTCGTAGGAAATAGAGTCGTTGACCCCGAGAATCAATTCCTGGACGAGAGTGTTTTTTCTCAATAGTATAATCTCTGGAGGAGCGTGGCCTAATGGTTAGAGTCGTAGGATAGTGTCGTTGACCCGAGATCAAACACCTGGACGAGAGTGTTTTTTCTCTCAATAGTATATCTCTGGAGGAAGCGTGGCCTAATGGTTAAGAGTCATAGGAAATAGTGTCGTTGACCCGAGATCAATTTCCTGGACGAGAGTGTTTTTCTCAAAATAGTATATCTCTGGAGAGCGTGGCCCTAATGGTTAGAGTCGTAGGAAATAGTGTCGTTGACCCGAGATCAATTCTTGGACGAGAGTGTTTTTCTCAATAGTATATCTTCTGGAGGTGCGTGGCCTAATGGTTAAGAGTCGTAGGAAATAGAGTCGTTGACCGAGATCACTTTCCTGGACGAGAAGTGTTTTTCTCAATAGTATATCTCTGGAGGTGCGTGGCCTATGGTTAGAGTCGTAGGAAATAGAGTCGTTGACCCGAGATCAATTCCTGGACGAGAGTGTTTTTCTCAATAGTAAATCTCTGGAGGCGCGTGGCCTAATGGTTAGAGTCGTAGGAATAGAGTCGTTGACCGAGATCAATTCCTGGAAACGAGCGTGTTTTTTCTCAATAAGTATATCTCTGGGAGGAAGCGTGGCCTAATGGTTAGAGTCGTAAAGGAAATAGTGTCGTTGACCCGAGATCAAACCCTGGACGAGAGTGTTTTTTTCTCATAGTATATCTCTGGAGGAGCGTGGCCTAATGTTAGAAGAGTCATAGGAAATAGTGTCGTTGACCCCGAGATCATTCCTGGACGAGAGTGTTTTCTCAATAGTATTATCTCTGGGAGGAGCGTGGCCTAATTGGTTAGAGTCGTATGGAAATAGTGTCGTTGACCCCGAGATTCAAACCCTGGACGAGAGTGTTTTTTTTCTCATAGTATATCTCTGGAGGAGCGTGGCCTAATGGTTAGAGTCATAGAAATAGTGTCGTTGACAGCGAGATCATTCCTGGACGAGAGTGTTTTTTCTCAATAGTATATCTTGGGAGGCGCGTGGCTAAATGGTTAGAGTCGTAGGAAATAGAGTCGTTGACCGAAATCAATTCCTGACGAGAGTGTTTTTTTTCTCAATAGTATATCTCTGGACGGTGGTGGCCCAAATGGTTTGAGTCGGTAGGAAATGAAGTCGTTTGACCCGCCGAGTTCAATTCCTGGATGAAACAGTTAGCATTTCACATGGCGCTAAAACCTTAGGAAAGGTACGAATCCAATTTTCCCTCCAGCTCCGGGTAAATAGCAGGGCAGACTGGACTCTTTGACAATGGCTAAGGAAAACTCTGTATTCAAACCTGTTAAACTCGGCTTGATAAATTGACCTTGTGTAGCATCCTGCTCGTGCGGAGTTGCTGATAAATATATATCTCTGTGGATCGTTACAGTCACTATCCCTGTCAGAAATGAACTCAGCGACCCGAGTTCAAATCTCGGTTTAGGATGTTTTTCTCGACTGTATCCCTTTGACTTATTACAGACACTATCACTGTAGGAAATTGACACGGCGACACGAGTTCAAATCCTGGACAAGGTTATTTGCATTTCACATAGCGCAACTAACCTTGGGAAAGTTAACGTCCCATCGTAGTGATATGGTTAGCAAGCTAGTCCTGCAAATCAATTACTGCTGAATAATTTTCAATCTTGGTGCCCCAACTTGCGTGCTCGTGTCACATCCTACTCATGTCGAAATGGGTTGGGTAAAGAAAATAGAACATCCCATCGTGGTGTAGTGGTTAGCATGGGCTGGGTTCTAATAGTTCTCTTCTATTCAATAGCGTGATTCCGATCTTCACTGAATTCCCCATATCTTGTGACGCTTGTGTCTACATCACAACCAAGTGGAGTGGTCACATCGTAGTGTAATGGTTTGCATGCTAGTCTCGCAGATGCATTGCTACTGAATAGTGAGTTAAATTCCTCACATTACTACTAATAGTGAGTTTCAATCCTCGCTAGATGCCCTATACTTGCGACCCTGTGTCACATCCTGCCAGTAGTGAATGAGTTGAGTTAAATACCCCGAAACGTCCCACCAATAGTCTTAAGGGTGATTAGCTCTGAAAATCCATTACTACTGAATAGGTACTACCCTTGGGAAAAGTATGAAGCAAAATATCAACCCCACCCCCTGTAGGTGCGTAGCGGTGTTCATAAAAAAAAACTGAGATAAAAATTCAAATATTACAGTTAAAGCTTAATGAATACTTATAAAAAGCATGAAACTAATTTTTGCTACTCATCGTTCCTGCAACAGATATATCCAGAAATATTTTGTTGTTGTTCTCGATGGTGTAGAGAAAAGAGATTGGGGAGAAAACAGAAAAATATGGAGAGTGGGTTTGGTTTGAATGGTTTTGAAAGAGTGGGTCTGCCAAAAATTTTTCTTTCCACAACACACACAAACACAACACACCCCACACACACACACATTATATATATTATTATATATATATATATATATATTATATATTAATATATATATATAAAAAAGAAATTTGAAAAAAACACAGTATAATTAATGAAGTGGTAAGTTTATTAGGCGACGCCTGCAGTGTTTTCAATCTGCTAATAAACTTCCACTCATTTTAATTTATACCTGTGTTTTTTTCAAATTTCTTACTTACTCCATACCGTCGGATTCACTTCATCCTCTTCACATAAATATATCATATATAGTATCATCTCTGTTGTAGGGCACTAATGTGGTGACTATGTGTAAGTGAACAAAACGACTTTAAAATTAGGCATGATTAATGATTATATATATACAATATGAATTCCTTGGATGAAAATATATATATATTATATATATATATATATATATATATATATTATAATAAATAATAAAATTCGAAAGCCATACAATGCGTAAAAAAACAATAAGCACGTCCATTTTCTGAAATCCGTCTGACTGAGCGATATAGAGGCTTCCGCTTTGTAAATCGATGTAGACACTATTAACATCTTTAAGAGTCTTTGATTTTTTACGCATTTGTATTGCCTACGAATTTATTAATAGAATATATATTACATAATATATAATAGTATATATATATATTATATATTATTCATCACAAGGGAATTCATGATTGTAATATATATTATTATAATATATATTTAAAGTCGTTTTGTTGCAGCCTGTGATTTGGACGCACGGGTGGCATTTAGACGCGACATTCAACACTGCAGCGCTACACAGATATAATATATATAGTATATATACTATTATATATATATATATTATATATATATATATATGATATATATATATAAGTACCAAATGTATATGTGAGAGAGATGGATAAGATGAATTCCGACGGTATGGAGTAAATAGTAAGGAATTTGAAAAACCCACACTCAGGCTATAGATAATAAAATGAGTTTGTAAGTTTAGTTAGCAGATTGAAACACTGCCAGCGTCGCCTAATAAACCTTACGCACTCATTTTTTTAATACCTGTGTTTTTTGATTTTCCTTTTATATATATATACTTATATATATTATACTATTATATATATATATATATATATATATATATGCGTGTGTGTGTGTGTGTGTGTGTGTGTGTTTGTGTGTTGTGTGGAAAGAAAACATTTTTGGCAGACCACTCTTTCAACCATTCAACCAAACCACTCTCCATAATTTCTGTTTTCCTCCATCTCTTTTCTCTACACCATCGAGAACAACAACAAAATATTTCTGGATATATCTGTTGGCAGGAACGATGAGTAGCAAATTAGTTTCATGCTTTTTTATAAGTATTCATTAAGCTTTAACTGTAATATTTGAATTTTATCTCAGTTTTTTTTTTTTATGAACACCGCTACGCACCTACAGGGGGTGGGGTTGATATTTTGCTTCATACTTTTTTCCCAAGGGTAGTTACCTATTCAGTAGTAATGGATTTTCAGAGCTAGATCACCCTTAGACTATGGTGGGACGTTTCGGGGGTATTTACTCAACTCATTCACTACTGGCAGGATGTGACACAGGGTCGCAAGTATAGGGCATCTAGCGAGGATTGAACTCACTATTAGTAGTAATGTGAGGATTGAACTCACTATTCAGTAGCAATGCATCTGCGAGACTAGCATGCAAACCATTACACTACGATGTGACACTCCACTGGTGTGATGTGACACAAGGTCACAGATATGGGGAATTCAGTGAAGATCGAAACGCTATTGAAGAGAGAACTTATTAGCCAGCCATGGCTAACCACTACACCACGATGGGATGTTCTTTTCTTAACCCAACCATTCGACAATGAGTAGGATGTGACACGAGCACGCAAAGTAATGGGGGCATCCAAGATTGAAATTATTCAGCAGTAATTGATTTGCAGGACTAGCTGCTAACCATATCACTACGATGGGACGTTAACTTTCCCAGGGTTAGTTGCGCTATGTGAAATGCAAATAACCTTGTCCAGGATTTGAACTGTGTCGCGTGTCAATTTCCTACAGTGATAGTGCTGTATAAGTCAAAGGGATACAGTCGAGAAAACCATCCTAAAACCGAGGATTTGAACTCGGGTCGCTGAGTTCATTTTCTGACAGGGATAGTGACTGTAACGATCCACAGAGATATATATTTTATCAGCAACTAGCGCACGAGCAGGATGCTACACAAGGTCAATTTTATCAGCCGAGTTTAACAGGTTTGAATACAGAGTTTTCCTTAGCCATTGTCAAAGAGTCCAGTCTGCCCTGCTATTTACCCGGAGCTGGAGGGAAAATTGGATTCGTACCCTTTTCCTAAGGGTTTTTAGCGCCATGTGTAAATGCTAACTGTTTCATCCAGGAATTGAACTCGGGTCAACGACTTCATTTCCTACGACTCAAACCATTTGGCCACGCACCTCCAGAGATATACTATTGAGAAAAAAACACTCTGTCGCAGGAATTGATTTCGGGTCAACGACTCTATTTCCTACGACTCTAACCATTAGGTCCACGCGCCTCCAGAGATATACTATTGGAAAAACAACTCTCGTCCAGGAATTGATCTCGGGTCAACGACACTATTTCCTATGACTCTAACCATTAGGCCACGCTCCTCCAGAGATATATCTATTGAGAAAAAACACTCTCGTCCAGGGTTTGATCTCGGGTCAACGACACTATTTCCTACGACTCTAACCATTAGGCCACGCCTCCTCCAGAGATATACTATTGAGAAAAACACTCTCGTCCAGGAATTGATCTCGGGTCAACGACACTATTTCCCTATGACTCTAACCATTAGGCCACGCTCCTCCAGAGATATACTATGTGAGAAAAAACACTCTCGTCCGGGTTTTTGATCTCGGGTCAAACGACACTATTTCCTACGACTCTAACCATTAGGCCACGCTCCTCCAGAGAATATACTATTGAGAAAAAAACACTCTCGTCCAGGAATTGAATCTCGGGTCAACGACTCTATTTCCTACGACTCTACCATTAGGCCACGCGCCTCCAGAGTATATACTATTGAGAAAAAACACTCTCGTCCAGGAATTGATCTCGGGTCAACGACTCTAATTTTCCTACGACTCTAACCATTAGGCCACGCACCTCCAGAGATATACTATTGAGAAAAACACTCTCGTCCAGGAGTGATCTCGGTCAACGACTCTATTTCCTACGACTCTAACCATTAGGCCACGCACCTCCAGAGATATACTATTGAGAAAAAACTCTCGTCCAAGAATTGATCTGCGGGTCAACGACACTATTTCCTACGACTCTAACCATTAGGCCACGCTCCTCCAGAGATATACTATTGAGAAAAACACTCTCGTCCAGGAATTGATCTCGGGTCAACGACACTATTTCCTATGACTCCAACCATTAGGCCACGCTCCTCCAGAGATATACTATTGAGAAAAAACACTCTCGTCCAGGGTTTGATCTCGGTCACGACACTATTTCCTACGACTCTAACCATTAGGCCACGCTCCTCCAGAGATATACTATTGAGAAAAAACACTCTCGTCCAGGAATTGATCTCGGGTCAACGAACTCTATTTCCTACGACTCTAACCATTAGGACCAGCGCCTCCAGAGATATACTATTGAGAAAAAACACTCTCGTCCAGGAATTGATCTCGGGTCAACGACTCTATTTCCTACGACTCTAACCATTAGGCCACGCACCTCCAGAGATATACTATTGAGAAAAACACTCTCGTCCAAAGAAATTGATCTCGGGTCAACGACACTATTTCCTACGACTCTAACCATTAGGCCACGCTCCTCCAGAGATATACTATTGAGAAAAACACTCTCGTCCAGGAATTGATCTCGGGTCAACGACACTATTTCCTATGACTCTAACCATTAGGCCACGCTCCTCAGAGTATACTATTTGAGAAAAAACACTCTCGTCCAGGGTTTGATCTCGGGTCAACGACACTATTTCCTACGACTCTAACCATTAGGCCACGCTCCCTACAGAGATATACTATTGAGAAAAAACACTCTCGTCCAGGAATTGATCTCGGGTCAACGACTCTATTTCCTACGACTCTAACCATTAGGCCACGCGCCTCCAGAGATATACTATTGAGAAAAAACACTCTCGTCCAGGAATTGATCTCGGGTCAACGACTCTATTTCCTACGACTCTAACCATTAGGCCACGCACCTCCAGAGATATACTATTGAGAAAAACACTCTCGTCCAGGAAGTGATCTCGGGTCAACGACTCTATTTCCTACGACTCTAACCATTAGGCCACGCACCTCCAGAGATATACTATTGAGAAAAACAACTCTCGTCCAAGAATTGATCTCGGGTCAACGACACTATTTCCTACGACTCTAACCATTAGGCCACGCTCCTCCAGAGATATACTATTGAGAAAAAACACTCTCGTCAGGAATTGATCTCGGTCAACGAACACTATTTCCTATGACTCTAACCATTAGGCCACGCTCCTCCAGAGATATACTATTGAGAAAAAACACTCTCGTCCAGGGTTTGATCTCGGGTCAAACGACAACTATTTCCTACGAACTCTAACCATTAGGCCACGCTCCTCCAGAGATATACTATTGAGAAAAAAACACTCTCGTCCAGGAATTGATCTTCGGGTCAACGACTCTATTTCCTACGACTCTAAACCATTAGGCCACGCGCCTCCAGAGATATACTATTGAGAAAAACACTCCTCGTCCAGGAATTGATCTCGGTCAAACGACTCTATTTCCTACGACTCTAACCATTAGGCCACGCACCTCAGAGATATACTATTGAGAAAACACTCTCGTCCAGGAAGTGATTCGGGTCAACGCTCTATTTCCTACGATCTAACCATTAGGCCACGCACCTCCAGAGATATACTATTGAGAAAAACACTCTCGTCCAAGAATTGATCTCGGTTGTCAACGACTCTATTTCCTACGACTCTAACCATTAAGGCCATGCACTCCAGAGATATACTATTGCGAAAAAACACTCTCGTCCAGGAATTTGATCTCGGGTCAACGACTCTATTTCCTATGACTCTAACCATTAGGCCACGCGCTTCCAGAGATACTATTGAGAAAAAACACTCTCGTCCAGGATTAGATCTCGGGTCAACGACTCTATTTCCTACGACTCTAACCATTAGGCCACGCGCCTCCAGAGATATACTATTGGGAGAAAAACACTCTCGTCCAGGAATTGATCTAGGGTCAACGACACTATTTCCTACGACTCTAACCATTTAGGCCACGCTCCTCCAGAGATATACTATTGAGAAAAAACACTCTCGTCCAGGAATTGATCTCGGGTCAACGACACTATTTCCTACGACTCTAACCATTAGGCCACGCTCTCCAGAGATATACTATTGAGAAAAAACACTTCTCGTCCAGGGTTTGATCTCGGGTCAACGACACTATTTCCTACGACTCTAACCATTAGGCCACGCTCCTCCAGAGATATACTATTGAGAAAAACACTCTCGTCCAGGAATTGATCTCGGGTCAACGACTCTATTTCCTACGACTCTAACCATTAGGCCACGCGCCTCCAGAGATATACTATTGAGAAAAAACACTCTCGTCCAGGAATTGATCTCGGGTCAACGACTCTATTTCCTACGAACTCTAACCATTATGCCAGCGCACCTCCAGAGATATACTATTGAGAAAAACACTCTCGTCCAGGATTTGATTCGGGTCAACGACTCTATTTCATACGACTCTAACCATTAGGCCACGCACCTCCAGAATATACTATTGGAGAAAAACACTCTCGTCCAGGAATTGATCTCGGGTCAACGACTCTATTTCCTACGACTCTAACCATTAGGCCATGCACCTCCAGAGATATACTATTGAGAAAAACACTCTCGTCCAGGATTTGATCTCGGGTCAACGACTCTATTTCCTACGACTCCTAACCATTAGGCCACGCGCCTCCAGAGATATACTATTGAGAAAAAACACTCTCGTCCAGGAATTGAAATCTAGGGTCAACGACACTTTTCCTACGACTCTAACCATTAGGCCACGCTCCTCCAGAGATATACTATTGAGAAAAAAACACTCTCGTCCAGGAATTGATCTCGGGTCAACGACACTATTTCCTACGACTCTAACCATTAGGCCACGCCCTCAGAGATATACTATTGAGAAAAAAACACTCTCGTCCAGGGTTGATCTCGGGTCAACGACACTATTTCCTACGACTCTAACCATTAGGCCACGCTCCTCCAGAGATATACTATTGAGAAAAAACACTCTCGTCCAGGAAATTGATCTCGGGTCAACGACTCTATTTCCTACGACTCTAACCATTAGGCCACGCGCCTCCAGAGATATACTATTGAGAAAAAACACTCTCGTCCAGGAATTGATCTCGGTTCAACGACTCTATTTCATACGACTCTAACCATTAGGCCACGCGCCTCCAGAGATATACTATTGAGAAAAACACTCTCGTCCAGGAATGATCTCGGGTCAACGACTCTATTTCCTACGACTCTAACCATTATGCCACGCACCTCCAGAGATATACTATTGAGAAAAACACTCTCGTCCCAGGATTTGATCTCGGGTCACGACTCTATTTCATACGATCCTAACCATTAGGCCACGCACCTCCAGATATACTATTGAGAAAAACACTCTCGTCCAGGAATTGATCTCGGGTCAACGACTCTATTTCCTACGACTCTAACCATTAGGCCATGCACCTCCAGAGATATACTATTGGAGAAAAAACACTCTGTCCAGGAATTGATCTAGGGTCAACGACACTATTTCCTACGACTCTAACCATTAGGCCACGCTCCTCCAGAGATATACTATTGAGAAAAACACTCTCGTCCAGGATTAGATCTCGGGTCAACGACTCTTTTCCTATGACTCTAACCATTAGGCACGCGCCTCCAGAGATATACTATTGGGAAAAACACTCGTCCAGGAATTGATCTCGGTCAACGCTCTATTTCCTACGATTCAAACCATTAGGCCACGCACCTCCAGAGATATACTATTGAGAAAAAAAAACACTCTCGTCCAGGAATTGAACTCGGTTCGCTGAGTCCATTTCTGACAGTGATAGTGACTATACTTGTCAAAGAGATACAGTCGAGAGAAAAAAAAACAACATATTAAGTTCCACCAATAAAGTAGTGTATCCCTCCCCTGTATAGAAAATTCACTCGGTGATTGTATCATTATTGATTTCTTTATCTGACTATCGAAGCAACCGAACACCATTTTACCTTAATGCAGGAAAAGATGTTTAGCTTTTCTTGAGTATAGAAAAGTCGCTTCCGAAAAGGGAAAACTGAACTTATATCGACACAGACCCACTATTGTGTATTGTGAGTGATGGTTCAACCAGGAGTACCTGGTGATGGCTCAGTGGTTAGACAATCAAATTCCCTACTGTTAATTGCTGTGTTTGTTGTTTTATTCATCTATTTATGTATTTGTTTATTTATCATATTATTTATTGATTTTTGGTATTATTTTCCCTATGGTATACAATAAACAGATGGTCACCTTTATTTTAATAAGCCATGTGGATATTGTTGTGTATTGTGGGTGATAGTTAAACCAGCCCCGAACTAGAGGACTTAAGAGTACTTGGTAATAGCTCTCTGTGGTTAGACGATCGAAATTCTCTACGCTTATTGCTTTTTTTTGTTTTATTCTTATATCTATGTATTTGCTTATTTATTATATTATTTATTTTGTATTATTTTCCTTGTGCTATACAATACAGATGACCACCTTATTTTTTTATTAAGCCTGTCGATACTGTGTAATTCTAGGCAATGTATAAACCAGTACTTAATTAGAGGACTTAATAGGACTCAGTTCTTAGATCAACGAATACTGCACAGTTAATAGCTGTTTTTAATTTTAATTTTAATTTTTTTACTTTATTTATTTTTGTATTTCTCTTTGGTATACATACTATGGTCACCTTTTATTTTAATAAAGCCCTGTCGATATTGTTGTGTATTGTGGATGATGGTTAAACCAGCCCTAGACTAGAGGACTTACGAGTACTTGGTAATAGCTCAATGGTTAGACAATCGAATTCTGAAGGCTTAATTGCTTTTTGTTGTTGTTGTTTTATTCATTTATCTATGTATATGTTTATTTATTACATTATTTATTTATTTATTTTTGTATTATTTTCCCTGTGTTATACAATACAGACGATCACCTTATTTTTAATAAGCCCTGTCGATATTGTTGTGTATTGTGGGTAATGTAAAAATCAAAGTACTTAATTGAGACTTAACAGAACAATGGGTTATATCATCTAATATTGTACAGTTAATTTGCTGTTTTATTATTATCATTATTATTTATATATATTTTACTTTATTTATTTCTTTGAATTATTTTTTCTGTGTTAATACAATACAGAGGATCACCTTTATTTTTAATACCCTGACGATACTGTTGTATATTGTGGGGGATGGCTCTACCAGATCTGAAACTCTAGTAGCAATGTTGCGTACTAATAGGCTTTGAAAAGGTATGAGTGTCCAAATAACCCCATCTATAGGTTAAATAGTACTACTACTGTTTCTTCTTAAAGGACTTAAAATAACCAACAAATGATATGACCATTTAAAACAAAGACAACCAAACCAAACGAAAGTAAATATACATTATTCAGGCACTAGAGAGGCAAGAAGCAAACATTGCCCCCCCCCCCCAAAAAAAATAT
>CM042179.1:5399081-5407829 GCA_023376005.1 Doryteuthis pealeii | reverse complement strand
GGGAGAACGAGATCAAGATTGTAAAAAAAAGCGCCTGATTCAAAAATAAAGAACTTTTTTGTTCTTTATTTTTGAGTTTTCAGGGGTGCTCATTTCCCCGTATAAGTTTATAGTTAATCGCTCCCCCTATAATCGAACCGCTCTACCTTAACAGTTGGGCTGAATTTACACAAAGGTGTCAAAATTAAGGTGACATTGAAAAAAAAACAGAACCCCACAAATTTTGTTATAAAACTGTTAATTGTAACTAGGGGGGTTTAGCGTTAGGATTTGAGGTTAGGGTTGGTGTTGGGGTTTAAGGTGAGTTTAATGGGAAAATAAATAAATAATTTGGGTTCTGTTTTTTCTGGGCCACCCTAACTTTGACACCGTTTGCGCCAGTTTTCCTTTCGAGCGTTCTGATATGGGGCAGCGATTTACTATAAACTTATATGTCGGCATGAGCACCCCTGAAAACTCAAAAAATAAAGAACATTTAAGAATTTTTTTAAAAACCTGATAGATTGGTGTGTAATCGATAATAATCCATTGAAGGAAAACAATAAAATAAATAAATGAATAAATTTTGTAGCGGTTCTGATATGGGGGATCGATTTACAATAAACTTATACGGGGAACTGAGCACCGCGGAAAATAAATAATTTTTTTGAATTTTTTTGTTCTTTTACAATCTGATAGATTGGTGTGCAATTGATAATAATCCATTAAAAGAAAGAAAAAAAAATTAAAAACAAAAATTTTAGATGGGGGGTTTCCAGATGCTCAGGTCTGCCAATTATTCAATTTAATGCTTACTTTAATGGATATAAAATTTATTAAATCTCTAAGAAAATGAATTAAGAGTGTAACAACATATATTATATTCATTAATTTATTGTACAAACATTTTTACATAAACTAGCAAAAAATGCCATCTGGGCGGTTATAAAAATTAATTTTTGAAAGATATTGTCTGAGTTAAAATTTCCATATAAGAGGGTTTGTATTATCGGTAAAATCATCAAATTTATTAAAGGAGTAAAGAAAAATGAAACCATTTGAAATGGAAACTTACTTCTGTCCCCTCAAATCAAAATGTTGCATGCATCTATTGATTATTAATCAAATAATTTTTTATCAATGACAGTGTTTTGATGTAAGCAGTGACGTAGTTTTAGTTACAGACAAATTGATACTGAATCTATTATCAAAAGATTTTATTTATTGAAAAAACTTTTTACAAAATTCATATTTTTACATAAGTGTACCAAACAAAATTTAGTTGAAAATAAATCTATAAATTAGATATTTTTATTTACTCCAATTAAAAAAAATTAATATTAAATATTATTTAGCATTTAAAAATTGATTTAAGGGTATTTGCCTGCTCATCCCACTTATGAGGAAGTATCATTACTCTATTTTATTTTATGTAATATTTATTTACACTAAAACTAAATGTTTGTTAAATGTAAAATAAATAAAGTGAATGTTTATTTTTTTTATTTCAAAATTTTTAGAAATAATCAAAGCAATAAAAAATCATTTTGTATAGTTTATTGTTTTATTCATTGATAAACCAAATTTAATTTTATTATTGAATATTATTTCAGGAAAAACTTTGGTGTAGAAAGTTAACTTTCATAATTTCTATTTCAAATTGTTTATTTTTTACTCCTTTAATGAATTTGATGATTTTAATTACTAAAATCATTAAATGTTGAATGTCCTTTTAAAGTTTTTGGCATATTTTGGCATTGTTGTTTTTTATTACTTTATTTGATTTATTAATTTTACAGCAACATAGTTTTAGTTACAGACAAATTGATACTGAATCTCTTATCAAAAGATTTTATTTATTGAAGAAAATTTTTAAGAATTTATATTTTACAGAATTTTACCAAATAAAATTTAGTTGAAAATAAATCTACAAATTAGATATTTTTATTTACTCCGATTAAAAAAAAATTAATATTAAATATTATTTAGCATTTAAAAATTGATTTAAGTATCATTACTCTATTTTATTTTATGTAATATTTATTTACACTAAAACTAAATGTTTGTTAAATGTAAATAAATAAGGTGAATGTTTTTTTTTTTTATTTCAAAATTTTAGAAATAATCAAAACAATAAAAAATCATTTTGTATAGTTGATTGTTTTATTCATTGATAAACCAAATTTAATTTTATCATTAAATATTATTTCAGGAAAAACTTTGGTGTAGAAAGTTAACTTTCCTAATTTCTATTTCAAATTGTTTATTTTTTACTCCTTTAATGAATTCAATGATTTTAATTACTAAAATCATTAAATGTTGAATGTCTTTTAAAGTTTTTGGCATATTTTGGCATTGTTGTTTTTTATTACTTTATTTGATTTATTAATTTTACAGCAACATAGTTTTAGTTACAGACAAATTGATACTGAATCTCTTATCAAAAGATTTTATTTATTGAAGAAAAATTTTAAAGAATTTTATTTTTACAGAATTTTACCAAATAAAATTTAGTTGAAAATAAATCTATAAATTAGATATTTTTTTTACTCCGATTAAAAAAAAATTAATATTAGGTATTATTTAGCATTTAAATATTGATTTAAGTATCATTACTCTATTTTATTTTATATAATATTTATTTACACTAAAACTAAATGTTTGTTAAATGTAAAATAAATAAGGTGAATATTTATTGTTTTATTTCAAAGATTTTAGAAATAATCAAAACAATAAAAAATCATTTTGTATAGTTGATTGTTTTATTCATTGATAAACCAAATTTAATTTTATCATTAAATATTATTTCAGGAAAAACTTTGGTGTAGAAAGTTAACTTTCATAATTTCTATTTCAAATTGTTTATTTTTTACTCCTTTAATGAATTCAATGATTTTAATTACTAAAATCATTAAATGTTGAATGTCCTTTTAAAGTTTTTGGCATATTTTGGCATTGTTGTTTTTTATTACTTTATTTGATTTATTAATTTTACAGCAACATAGTTTTAGTTACAGACAAATTGATACTGAATCTCTTATCAAAAGATTTTATTTATTGAAGAAAATTTTTAAAGAATTTATCTTTTTACAGAATTTTACCAAATAAAATTTAGTTGAAAATAAATCTATAAATTAGATATTTTTATTTACTCCGATTAAAAAAAAATTAATATTAGGTATTATTTAGCATTTAAATATTGATTTAAGTATCATTACTCTATTTTATTTTATATAATATTTATTTACACTAAAACTAAATGTTTGTTAAATGTAAAATAAATAAGGTGAATATTTATTGTTTTATTTCAAAGATTTTAGAAATAATCAAAACAATAAAAAATCATTTTGTATAGTTGATTGTTTTATTCATTGATAAACCAAATTTAATTTTATCATTAAATATTATTTCAGGAAAAACTTTGGTGTAGAAAGTTAACTTTCCTAATTTCTATTTCAAATTGTTTATTTTTTACTCCTTTAATGAATTCAATGATTTTAATTACTAAAATCATTAAATGTTGAATGTCCTTTTAAAGTTTTTGGCATATTTTGGCATTGTTGTTTTTTATTACTTTATTTGATTTATTAATTTTACAGCAACATAGTTTTAGTTACAGACAAATTGATACTGAATCTCTTATCAAAAGATTTTATTTATTGAAGAAAATTTTTAAAGAATTTATCTTTTTACAGAATTTTACCAAATAAAATTTAGTTGAAAATAAATCTATAAATTAGATATTTTTATTTACTCCGATTAAAAAAAATTAATATTAGGTATTATTTAGCATTTAAATATTGATTTAAGTATCATTACTCTATTTTATTTTATATAATATTTATTTACACTAAAACTAAATGTTTGTTAAATGTAAAATAAATAAGGTGAATATTTATTGTTTTATTTCAAAGATTTTAGAAATAATCAAAACAATAAAAAATCATTTTGTATAGTTGATTGTTTTATTCATTGATAAACCAAATTTAATTTTATCATTAAATATTATTTCAGGAAAAACTTTGGTGTAGAAAGTTAACTTTCATAATTTCTATTTCAAATTGTTTATTTTTTACTCCTTTAATGAATTCAATGATTTTAATTACTAAAATCATTAAATGTTGAATGTCCTTTTAAAGTTTTTGGCATATTTTGGCATTGTTGTTTTTTATTACTTTATTTGATTTATTAATTTTATAGCAACATAGTTTTAGTTACAGACAAATTGATACTGAATCTCTCATCAAAAGATTTTATTTATTGAAGAAAATTTTTAAAGAATTTATATTTTACAGAATTTTACCAAATAAAATTTAGTTGAAAATAAATCTATAAATTAGATATTTTTATTTACTCTGATTAAAAAAAAATAATATTAGGTATTATTTAGCATTTAAAATTGATTTAAGTATCATTACTCTATTTTATTTTATATAATATTTATTTACACTAAAACTAAATGTTTGTTAAATGTAAAATAAAAAGTGAATATTTATTGTTTTATTTCAAAGATTTTAGAAATAATCAAAACAATAAAAAATCATTTTGTATAGTTGATTGTTTTATTCATTGATAAACCAAATTCAATTTTATTATTGAATATTATTTCAGGATAAACTTTGGTGTAGAAAGTTAACTTTCCTAATTTCTATTTCAAATTGTTTATTTTTTACTCCTTTAATGAATTTGATGATTTTAATTACTAAAATCATTAAATGTTGAATATCCTTTTAAAGTTTTTGGCATATTTTGGCATTGTTGTTTTTTATTACTTCAATTCATTTATTAATTTTACTTGGATACTACCCCTCTGACATTGAATTTTAAATCCCACTCGGCTCAGGCTATATTTTTCAAAATTTTATTTTTACACCGCCCGAAGGGCGGTTTTGTTATGCTAGTAATAATAATAATAATAAAAAACAGCAATTAACTGTACAATATTAGATGATATAACCATTGTTCTGTTAAGTCCACCAATTAAGTACTGATTTTTACATTACCCATAATACACAACAATATCGACAGGGCTTATTAAAAATAAGGTGATCGTCTGTATTGTATAACACAGGGAAAATAATACAAAAATAAATAAATAAATAATGTAATAAATAAACATATACATAGATAAATGAATAAAACAACAACAACAAAAGCAATTAAGCCTTCAGAATTCGATTGTCTAACCATTACCAAGTACTCGTAAGTCCTCTAGTCTAGGGCTGGTTTAACCATCATCCACAATACACAACAATATCGACAGGGCTTATTAAAATAAAGGTGACCATATGTATTGTATACCAAAGAGAAATACAAAAATAAATAAAGTAAAAAATTAAAATTAAAATTAAAAACAGCTATTAACTGTGCAGTATTCGTTGATCTAAGAACTGAGTCCTATTAAGTCCTCTAATTAAGTACTGGTTTATACATTGCCTAGAATACACAGTATCGACAGGGCTTAATAAAAAATAAGGTGGTCATCTGTATTGTATAGCACAAGGAAAATAATACAAAAATAAATAATATAATAAATAAGCAAATACATAGATATAAGAATAAAACAAAAAAAGCAATTAAGCGTAGAGAATTCGATCGTCTAACCACAGAGAGCTATTACCAAGTACTCCTAAGTCCTATAGTTCGGGGCTGGTTTAACTATCACCCACAATACACAACAATATCCACATGGCTTATTAAAATAAAGGTGACCATCTGTATTGTATACCATAGGGAAAATAATACAAAAATCAATAAATAATATGATAAATAAACAAATACATAAATAAATGAATAAAACAACAAAACACAGCAATTAACAGTAGGGAATTTGATTGTCTAACCACTGAGCCATCACTAGGTACTCCTGGTTGAACCATCACTCACAATACACAATAGTGGGTCTGTGTCGAATATAAGTTCAGTTTTTCCCTTTTCGGAAGCGACTTTTCTATACTCAAGAAAGCTAACATCTTTCTGCATTAAGGTAAAATGGTGTTCGGTTGCTTCGATTAGTCAGATAAAGAAATCAATAATGATACAATCACCGAGTGAATTTTCTATACAGGGGAGGGATACACTACTTTATTGGTGGAACTTAATATGTTGTTTTTTTTTTCTCTCGACTGTATCTCTTTGACAAGTATAGTCACTATCACTGTCAGAAATGGACTCAGCGACCCGAGTTCAAATCCTGGACGAGAGTGTTTTTTTCTCAATAGTATATCTCTGGAGGTGCGTGGCCAAATGGTTTGAGTCGTAGGAAATGGAGTCGTTGACCCGAGATCTAATTCTGGACGAGAGTGTTTTTTCTCAATAGTATATCTCTGGAGGCGCGTGGCCTAATGGTTAGAGTCATAGGAAATAGAGTCGTTGACCCGAGATCAAATCCTGGACGAGAGTGTTTTTTTCTCAATAGTATATCTCTGGAGGAGCGTGCTTAATGGTTGAGTCGTAGGAAAATAGAGTCGTTGACCCGAGTTCAATTCCTGGACGAGAGTGTTTTTTCTCAATAGTATATCTCTGGAGGCGCGTGGCCTAAATGGTTTAGAGTCGTAGGAAATGGAGTCGTTGACCCGAGATCTAATTCTGGACGAGAGTGTTTTTTCTCAATAGTATATCTCTGGAGGAGCGTGGCCTAAGGGTTAGAGTCGTAGGAAATGGAGTCGTTGACCCGAGAGCTAATCTGGACGAGAGTGTTTTTTCTCAATAGTATATCTCTGGAAGCGCGTGGCCTAATGGTTAGAGTCATAGGAAATAGAGTCGTTGACCCCGAGATCTAATTCTGGACGAGAGTGTTTTTTTTCTCAATAGTATATCTCTGAAGCGCGTGGCCCTAATGGTTAGAGTCATAGGAAATAGAGTCGTTGACCCGAGATCAAATCCTGGACGAGAGTGTTTTTTCTCAATAGTATATCTCTGGAGGAGCGTGGCAAATGGTTTGAGTCGTAGGAAATGGAGTCGTTGACCCGAGATCAATTCCTGGACGAGAGTGTTTTTTCTCATAGTATTATCTCTGGAGGCGCGTGGCCTAATGGTTAGAGTCATAGGAAATAGAGTCGTTGACCCGAGATCAAATCCTGGACGAGAGTGTTTTTTCTCAATAGTATATCTCTGGAGGAGCGTGGCCTAATGGTTAGAGTCGTAGGAAATAGAGTCGTTGACCCGAGATCAAATCCTGGACGAGAGTGTTTTTTCTCAGTAGCATATCTCTGGAGGTGCGTGGCAAATGGTTTGAGTCGTAGGAAATGGAAGTCGTTGACCGAGATCTAATTCTGGACGAGAGTGTTTTTTCTCATAGTATATCTCTGGAGGAGCGTGGCCTAATGGTTAGAGTCGTAGGAAATAGTGTCGTTGACCGAGATCAAATCCTGGACGAGAGTGTTTTTTCTCAATAGTATATCTCTGGAAGCCCGTGGCCTAATGGTTAGAGTCATAGGAAATAGAGTCGTTGACCCGAGATCAAATCCTGGACGAGAGTGTTTTTTCTCAATAGTATATCTCTGGAGGAGCGTGGCCTAATGGTTAGAGTCGTAGGAAATAGAAGTCGTTGACCCGAGATCAAATCCTGGACGAGAGTGGTTTTTTCTCATAGTATATCTCTGGAGGAGCGTGGCCTAATGGTTAGAGTCGTAGGAAATAGAGTCGTTGACCCGAGTTCAAATCCTGGACGAGAGTGTTTTTTCTCAGTAGCATATCTCTGGAGGTGCGTGGCCAAAATGGTTTGAGTCGTAGGAAATGGAGTCGTTGACCCGAGATCTAATTCTGGACGAGAGTGTTTTTTCTCAGTAGCATATCTCTGGAGGTGCGTGGCCCAAATGGTTTGAGTCGTAGGAAATGGAGTCGTTGACCCGAGATCAATCCTGGACGAGAGTGTTTTTTTCTCATAGTATATCTCTGGAGGAGCGTGGCCTAATGGTTAGAGTCGTAGGAATAGAGTCGTTGACCGAGATCAAATCCTGGACGAGAGTGTTTTTTCTCAGTAGCATATCTCTGGAGGTGCGTGGCCAAATGGTTTGAGTCGTAGGAAATTGGAGTCGTTGACCCGAGATCTAATTCTGGACGAGAGTGTTTTTTTCCTCAATAGTATATCTCTGGAGGAGCGTGGCCTAATGGTTAGAGTCGTAGGAAATAGTGTCCGTTGACCCGAGATCAAATCCTGGACGAGAGTGTTTTTTCTCAATAGTATATCTCTGGAAGCCCGTGGCCTAATGGTTAGAGTCATAGGAAATAGAGTCGTTGACCCGAGATCAAAATCCTGGACGAGAGTGTTTTTCTCAATAGTATATCTCTGGAGGAGCGTGGCCTAATGGTTAGAGTCGTAGAAATAGAGTCGTTGACCGAGATCAAATCCTGGACGAGAGTGTTTTTTCTCAATAGTATATCTCTGGAGGAGCGTGGCCTAATGGTTAGAGTCGTAGGAAATAGAGTCGTTGACCCGAGTTCAAATCCTGGACGAGAGTGTTTTTTTCTCAGTAGCATATCTCTGGAGGTGCGTGGCCAAATGGTTTTGAGTCGTAGGAAATGGAGTCGTTGACCCGAGATCTAATTCTGGACGAGAGTGTTTTTTCTCAGTAGCATATCTCTGGAGGTGCGTGGCCAAATGGTTTGAGTCGTAGGAAATGGAGTCGTTGACCCGAGATCTAATTCTGGACGAGAGTGTTTTTTCTCAATAGTATATCTCTGGAGGAGCGTGGCCTAATGGTTAGAGTCGTAGGAAATAGTGTCGTTGACCCGAGATCAAATCCTGGACGAGAGTGTTTTTTCTCA
>CM042179.1:5371581-5394081 GCA_023376005.1 Doryteuthis pealeii | reverse complement strand
ACTCTGATGATAAAGCTTTGCTTTGAAATCGATTAGACATATAAAACATCTTTTTGTCTTTATGTTTTACGCATTGTATTGCCTTCGAATTTTATTATTTTATATATATATATATATATATTATATATATATATATATATATATATATATATATATATATATATATATATGAATACATTTTTGGTACAGGCAAATTTATATAATATATTGAGGGTTATCATAGTGATCACCACTTCAATGGATGGAATGAAAGGAATAAATACAAATGTTTATTAGTAAAACAAGGGCCCTTTCATCCGGTGCTTGTCAAGTTATACACCCGGAATCGATTAAAAGTCAAGTTGTAAACAAATTTTTGACACGAATGGATATGGAAGGATTAAGGAAACGGTTTGACAATGCTTTCTAGCACCCATATGATAAAAAGGATTGGGTATTTACCATAAGGGCAGTAGGGTTGGGACAATCATATAGGTGCTAGGGCTTGACGTGACCAGTCGATTAATCGGTGCAGTTTGTGTATTCTAAAGCCCCATGTGACAGGCCTGGGATGGGTTTAGTAAATATATTTATGAATTTGGTGGTAACATTCTTTTCTTTTGTGGGGCAAAGAAATAAGAGACAGACAGAGAAGTGAGAGAGAGAAGAGAGAGACAAATAAAGTCAGAGAGCGACAGACAGACAGAAGAGAGAGAGAGAGAGAGAGAGAGTGACGAGACAGAGAGTGTGAGAGAGAGAAAGAGAGAGGGGGGACTAGAGAAATAAACAGAGACATCGAGACAGACAGACATACAGAGGGGGGGGGAGAGGAAGAGAGAAGAGACAGACAGATTAAGACACTCAGAGAGAGAGAGGGGGGTTATGCGTATGTTAAACCTGACAGGAAAAGCTATGCCCGCAAAGGGTTAAAATAATTAATTAAAAAATTAAAAAACGTTGAAAATAAATATGTAAAATATCAATGGTATCCAGTCACTGGGGGGTATATACAAATGGGGGGGGGGGGGCGGAGTTCTTTATTTATTGAAATATGTACCTGACTGAGGTAAGTAGATTTTATCTTTATGTAAGTAAGTAATTTATTCAAATTGAATACCTGTCCCCATTTCTAATTGCAGTATCTGGAAGTGATATTTATTTTTAAAGAATATTCAAAATTAATCCCCTCTTTGTGTATTACTCGATTCCCCGAATTGTTGTACCGACACAATCGTTGACACTAGTCAACTTCCTACTTCTTTTATTTGATTCATATAGTATGTCTCTATCATCTCTCGGGTGTAATGCCTTGTGCATCGTCATCAATTTCCTTGTCGTTTGGTCCATCTGTTAGTGTTCCCCCCACGTCCATTTTTAAGAATGTTCCAAAGTATCTTCCCTAGGGGCAACCCAGGTGTTTATTCCCATGACGAAATTTCTTCTGGGGTGCTTGGGTTCTAGAAGTTTTCTTATCCTTGTGAGGTACTCTTTTCTTACTTTTTCTTTCATCTTAATTTATTTGATGGTATCATTTGCAAGTACTTGTGATTTTATTAATTAAACTGGAGTTTAAATCCCAATACGTATTTTCAAAAAATCAGCAATCAATAATATACTTTTTATAGAATTTTTTAAAGTGGTGCGTGGAGGTTGTCTCCTAAAACTTTTTTTTTCGAATTATTATTTAACATAGTTTTCAAACAATTTCAACCAAGGCTTCTTCGAAATTTGCTCTAATCTTTCTTCACGTAGAATTCTTTAGAATTTGATGATGAAATTATTTTTTGTTTCTTATTACGTTTACAATCCCGCAACTACCTCAACCACTAAACAATTCTATTTATATATTATATTTTTCATGAGGAAATGTGCGAACGTATTCAAATATCGGTTTCAATATACCAGTATGACTATCTTAACGGGAGATGCTGTGTTGAATATTTGGATTAATGTGATCAAGTTAAGTAATATGAGGATAGAACAAATGATTGCCAACGGATTTTGAACAATTACATTAATTTCGATATTGATTCAGTTGGGATGTATCTTTTTTTTAATTAAGTAACTTACAAATATAGTCATTATTTTAGTTAAATTGGACACAAATTTGATGTAGTTATGTTTAAGAATTAATTTTCTCTGTCCATTGGTTGGGTATTCGATATAGGTCCAATAGTGATTTAAATTATTTTTTGATGACTACGTTGAATTTACTCCATATCCACGCTACCTTTATATATATATATATATATATATATATATATATCAATCTCTCTTTCTTTTATATATATATATATAATATATATATTATATATATATATATATATATATAGAGAGAGAGAGAGAGAGAGAGAGAGAGAAAGCTACCCTAACTCAAATATAAAAGCTCTTTCAAAGATAGTGAGCACTATCTGCTGGGAAATATAGCTTATTATCTACAAAACACACTCTCTCTCTCTCTCACACACACACACACACACACACATACATACACACACACACATATATCAGTCTCTCTTTTATTCTCTCTCTCTCTCTCTCTCTCTCTATATATATATATATATATATATATATATATATATATATATATATATATATATATATCGAGAAACACACCGGTACACCAAATTAGCAATTTCAACTTTTAATAGCCATCTTGTTTTCATGACTAACATGATACGAGGAAACATTGGGAGTCAAATCCAGTATCAAAACGTCGCCAAAATCTCAAGTGGGGCTGTCAATCACGATCAAATTTTCCAGTTTCCTAGCAACCAATAACGTGTGCCTATCTGAGAGTGAAGAAGAAGAAAGAAAAGAAAAAAAGAGAATGAGCTTCATATCTTTTTTCGAAAGGAGCCGCACAAACCGATGGGACGTTTGCAGCTGGTGCGCCGACACACCCTCCACTTTCTCTCTCTCCCCTATCTCTCTCCCCTATCTCTCTCTCTCCCTCTCCCGCACACACAATCTCTCTCTCCCTCTCTCTCTCTCTCTCTCATACACACACACTCTCTCTCTCTCTCTCTCAAGCACACACATACACACACACTCTCTCTCGCCCCCTTTCTCTCTCACACACACACATACACACTCTCTCTCACACGCACACACACATACACACACACACACACTCTCCTCCTCTCTCTGTCTCTGTATCTGTCTCACTCTCTGACACACATACACACTTGCACACACTCTCTCTCATACCTACACACATACACACACTCTCTCTCACACACACATATACACAAACATACTCTCTCTCTCTCTCTCTCTCTCTCTCTCTCTCTCTCTCTCTCTCTCTCTCTCTCTCTCTGTAGACGATGTTTCCAGAAAGTGGAAGCTGGTGCAAATCGGCTTGAGAACACAGCTTGATATCGACCGGCTCTTGTGATGGGTCCACAAAGAAGAAATCTGTTAATTGGTAGACGTTTTCTGGACAGTAAATGTTTCGGTGTTGTTTGTGAACGTTTTTTTTTTTCTTTTTTCGGGACGACGTTTTTCTGACAAGGAGAAAAATAGACAAAAGAATAAAGCAAAAAAAAAATCCAAAAAGGTAAAAAAATAAAGAAAAGAAGGAAAATTCCACAGTCATTAGAGAGGATGTGAAGAAGCAATAAGAAAGGAAAAAATAAAAAAAAGTAAAAAAAAAAAAAATTGTGGGATGGTCCATGATTTGATTGATTGGAGAGCAACATGTTGATGAAACTGCGTTTTAGCTTTTCCTCTTTTCCTTGCACAGAAGAAGCTTCGATTATCGAACATGCTCACTTCTGATTTTCCCGCCATTAGTCAAAGTTAAACTCGTCTGTCATTGATTCGGTTCGATACTTATGTGTGACGGTGTCTTAGAATTTCCTAAGCTGTGCTTAGCCTGGTACACAAGGTTAAGATTGCTTACAGTACCTGCTCGTCTCGGTAGTTATACACATAAGTCAAAGGCTGAGCAAGCCGCCCTTTCGTGGTGCAATGGACAGGGACACCACACGATAATGATAACACCGTAAGGTGTTATGTATTTTTTTAATTGCACTTTTGTATGGATGAGCACTATGAATCGTACTTCCTCCATCAAATTAATTGTGACACCATTGTTGAGACTCTTAGATTTTACAATAATAAGAATTCCTGTATTTGGGTTGTTGTTGCTGTTGGTAGCATATATGAGGGTGTCTTAGAATTTCCTAAGTTAAATTTAACCTGGTACACAGGCTCAAGATTGCTTACGCTACCTGCACATTAGGGTAGGTTGATTTTCGCTTTTTTTAAAAGTCTCTCTGTGGTGTAATGGACAGGGACACCACACGATAATGATAACATCGTAAGGGTGGTGGGTCGAAATCTTAAAAAAGAAAAATTACGAACAAAGTTGATACCTATTATGTATTTTTTAATTGCACTTTTGTATGGATTAGTGCTATGACTCGTACTTCCTACATAAAATTAATTGTGGAACCATTGTTGAGACTCTTAGATTTTACAATAATAAGAATTCCTGTATTTGGGTTGTTGCCGTTGGTAGCAGGTACTGGAGCGAATGTAGTTAAGAATGTTTGATACTTATGTATGACTTTTCAATGACTTTTCAATGACTTTTGAGGCAGCTTGAAAGATTCCATCAGCACGGTCTTAGACATATCCTTGGTCTGAAGTGGGAAAGCCATGTTCCAGATACAGCTGTCTTGACCAAAGCCAAAACAACTAGCATTACTGCAATTGTGATGAGAAATCAGACACGTTGGGCACATCTTGTTCGGCTTGATGACTCTAGACTACCAAAACAGCTTTTTTATGGTGAGCTCCTTTTTGGCAAAAGACCACAACACAATCCAAAAGAACAATTTCGTGATAGTGTGAAAGAGTGTCTAGTGTGTTTTGGTATTCCCGGCAATAATTTTGGTATTCCCGGCAATAATGAAACCTGGGCATTGTATCAATCTCATATGAGGCAGTTTGAAAGATTCCATCAGCACTGTCTTAGACATATCCTTGGCCTGAAGTGGGAAAGCCATGTTCCAGCTGTCTTGAACAAAGCCAAAACAACTAGCATTGTTGCAATTGTGATGATGAATCAGATGCGTTGGGGGTGTCATCTTGTTTGGCTTGTTGACTCTACCGAAACAGCTTTTTTATGGTGAGCTCCTTTTTAGCAAAAAACTACAACACAAGCAAAAAAAAAAAACGGTTTCATGATAGTGTGAAGGAGAGTCTAGTGTGCTTTGGTATTCCCGTTGATAATTGAGAGTCTCTGACATCTGATCATGAGCTATGGTGGACTGTGATATACAGGGATGCAGAACTGTTTGAAGCTGCAAGGATGGACTGAACAAGACTCAGAAGATCGTGCCGAAAACGTGAAACTCTGCCAGCCAATTCTGGTAATGTATGGATCTGTGACCCCAAAAGAAAATGAAAGCATTAGACATAGAATTCTGAATTCTTTCTATGCATACTGTTAAAATTTGAGATCATTTAAGTGAGAATTGCTCAGTTTATTAGATTATAAAATGATATATATGAGAATATCGCTCAAGAGTTTATACTTACTTTACCAGCAGTGACCAACATGTCTTGCTAATCTTACTTGGATTGTTTATTAGATGGGAGGTAAGTGGTCATACAGTTTCTGTTTTGTAAGTTGCTGCTTTCCGGATTTATTAAAATAGCACACAACATCCTTGTGTAGTTCCCATCTAGCTTTAAGGAAACCCCCGGAAACCTCCGGAGAAAAAAAGCTACCCATAAGTAAAGTTAGTTACGTATGAGGGTGTCTTAGAATTTCCTAAGTTGTGTTTAACCTGGTACACAGGCTTAAGATTGCTTACGCTACCTGTACATTAGGGTAGGTTGATGTTCACTTTTTTTGGCTGTGAAGGTTGTGTGTTGGTATAATTAATACCGATACCAAAAACTAGATCTCTTATTTGCTCCGTTGTTATCATCTTTTGAAATGCATCAAGTTTTTTTTACGTTTAGATTCAGAAATTTATTGGCAATTTTATCATACTCAAGATAGCATATATATATATGTTAGCAACCTTCCGTCTATTAAAGACGATGGCGTAGAGTCCACTTTTTTTATCTACAGCTAGCTAAGTGGCTCAACAGACCAATTTTTGAATGGCAGTCTCTGGTACAGTGATTGCAAACAAAAGGTAATGTTTTCTGGAGATGCTGGAGATACTGTTGTTTCTCCTTCCTTTTAACTCTCTTTTCTACGTAGGTTTCTTTCCTCTCTTTTTCACTCCTTTTCTTTCCTTGTTTGACGAGTAGGCGACAGGTATATATATATATATATATATATATATATATATATAATATTATATGTGTGTGTGTGTGTGTGTGTGTGTGTGTGTCCATATATATATATGTCTCTCCATATATATATGTCTCTCCATATATATATATATATATATATAAATATATATATATATATATATATATATATATATATATATATATGTATAAAATAAAGATAATCTACTGAGTCAGACGAACTGTTATATGAATATATATATATCTTATATACATATATATACATATAAATTGTTTTTTTCTTTTGGCCAAATACTATACCAATAGATTATTTTTTGTTGGTACGAATATCTTGGTCTTTTCTTTTTTTCAAAAAATTTTTTCTTCCTGGTTGATGTTTGGTAGTATATTTTTACAATCAAACTCTCTGCTGGTTTTTTCTCTCCGCAAGGATCTACCAACACGCTTGGTATATTAAATATATATATATATATATATATATATATATATATATATATATATATATATATATATATATATATATATATATATATGTCTCTCCAGGGCTGGCCTATTGAGTCATCTGAGAAAACACAAGGATACAGTGTCAAATGCTACTGGCACTCAACTATGAGAGAAAAAAAACAGGAAATGCTCTTACTCAGGCACGAGTTAACAGCCAACAATACACACACACACAACATTTAGCCAGAATTTAGCAAAACTAGATCTCTTATTTGCACCATTGTTTGATGAAATAACATCAAATATTATCTTTTGAAATGCACCAAAAACCCTCGTTTTCGCAACATTTAGCCAAAATTTAGCAATATCAATATCTAAAAAATAAATGTATATGTATATATATATATATGTATATATATATATATATATGTATATATATAGATTTTAATAGTACATATCCGGGTTATATATATATATATATATATATATATATATTATATTTAATAGTACATATCCGGGTTATGTATATATGTATATATATATATATATATATATATATATGTATATATATAGATTTTAATAGTACATATCCGGGTTATATATATATATATATATATATATATATATATATATATATATATATATATATATGTATATATATATGTATATATATGTATATATATGTATATATATAGATTTTAATAGTACATATCCGGGTTATGTATATATGTGTATATATATATATATATATATAATATATTATATATATATATATATATATATATATATATATATATATATATATACAAGGTTTATTTAGAATGGCTTTTGCCGATAATTTTTTGGAGAATAAGTGTTTCATTGGAGTCGTACCTAATTTTGAAAATTAATTAATTCATAATGAATTAGGCGGGAATACCTATTAAATGTATGGCTAAACAAATCGAGAAAAACCAATCTCTGTATGTTCATTTCGGCCTATTAGGCCTCATCAGCAGAGCTATAGATCGGAAGACCGCCCTGTGCGTGATTTGAAACCGGACTGCCAAGCTGACAGGCCGATCCCATAACCCCAACACCAAACGAACTTCTTAGATTTTTATGATTTGTTTAGAGTAGGTTAACATTCCTCTTCTAGTGACTTTTATACACGACGATGTGGTAAGTTGTAAACAAGGTTATTTAGAATGGCTTTTTGCCGATAATTTTTTGGAGAATAAGTGTTTCATTGGAGTCGTACCTAATTTTGAAAATTAATTAATTCATAATGAATTAGGCGGGAATACCTATTAAATGTATGGCTAAACAAATCGAGAAAATCAATCTCTGTATGTACATTTCGGCCTATTAGGCCTCATCAGCAGAGCTATAGATCGGAAGACCGCCCTGTGCGTGATTTGAAACCGGACTGCCAAGCTGACAGGCCGATCCATAACCCCAACACCAAACGAACTTCTTAGATTTTTATGATTTGTTTAGAGTAGGTTAACATTCCTCTTCTAGTGACTTTTATTACACGACGATGTGGTAAGTTGTAAACAAGGTTTATTTAGAATGGCTTTTTGCCGATAATTTTTTGGAGATAAGTGTTTCATTGGAGTCGTACCTAATTTTGAAAATTAATTAATTCATAATGAATTAGGCGGGAATACCTATTAAATGTATGGCTAAACAAATCGAGAAAAATCAATCTCTGTATGTACATTTCGGCCTATTAGGCCTCATCAGCAGAGCTATAGATCGGAAGACGCCCTGTGCGTGATTTGAAACGGACTGCCAAGCTGACAGGCCGATCCCATAACCCCAAACCAAACGAACTTCTTAGATTTTTATGATTTGTTTAGAGTAGGTTAACATTCCTCTTCTAGTGACTTTTATTACACGACGATGTGGTAAGTTGTAAACAAAATATGTATATATATATAGATTTTAATAGTACATATCCGGGTTATGTATATATATATATATATATATGTATATATATATATATATATATATATATATATATATAAAATTTAGCAATATCAATATCTAAAAAATAAAAGCTTATTACTTTATACAAAACGAATAAAATATAACTAGAATTCAAGTTGAAAATATGTCTCCCATCACCACTGACGCCTCGGATATGCTGCTTTTTGCCTAATAATTAACCTGCAACAGTAATAAGATTTTAAAAGACTGCAATCTATTTCCTCAAACAAAGGAAAAGTTTTTAAAAAAATATTCTTTGAGGTAATTATCTATGTTGATTTACAACTTTCGCCACATTGAAGACATTACAGTTTCAAAATCGACCTACCCTAATGATGGTGTCTTTGAATTTCCTTAGTTATGCTTAGTTTGGTACACAAACTTACGGTACTTGTTCGTCTTAGTCGTCATTCATATACGTTCAAGGCTGTCCATACCGTCCCTTCGTGGTGTAATGGTTAGCAAGCTGGCTCGCTCATCGTGAAGTAATGGTGAGCAAGCTGGTCTCGGTGATCCATTACTATTGGATAGCGAATTCCTCACTGAAGGTCTCGTACTTGCGATCTTGACACACATGATTCCCGCGGTGAACTGGTTGGGTAAACATCTACCTATAGAAAAAGTTGGTCCTATTGAGGTGTAATGCTCAGCAAACAAGTCTCGCAGATCCATTACTAGTTAATATCGAGTTGGATCCTCGCAAGATGCTCCATACTTGCAACCTTGTGTTATGTCCTACTCGTGGCCAACGAACTGGGTAACTACACATCTTTTGTAGAGAGTGTCCCATCGTCGTGTATTGGTTAGCAAACTAGTCTCGCAGATCCATTACTAGTTAATAGCGAGATGGATCCTCGCAGGATGTCCCATACTTGTAACCTAAAGAAATAACAAAAGACTTAGTAGTCTATTTCAGCATTGTAGTCTATTTCAGGGAGCTTAGACTAATAGACTATAATGCTTAATCTCTAAGTCTTTTGGTATTTCTTTACTTATATATTTGCTCTGTGAATCTAACATTAAGAGCACACATTGAGCTCTCAAACTGCGACTTGGTTTTCTTTAAATAAAACTCTTGTGTCATAAGGAAGATTTCTTCTCTGGACTTTTGGATTATATATATATATATATAATATATATATATATATATATATATATATATATATATATCTGTGTGTGTGTATGTGTGTACATGTGAATATATATATATGTGTGCGTGTGTGTGTGCGTGTGTATGTGTGGGTGTGTGCGAATATATGTGCATATATATATGGGAATATGTGTATAAATATATATGTATATATGTATACATATATATATATATATATATATATGGGTGTATTCACTTTCTCTCTCTCTCTCTCTCTCTCTCTCTCTCTCTCTCTCTCTCTTCTCTCTCTCTCTCCTCATTCACTCACTCATACCCACACATATTCACACTTACATGCACACAAACACCTATAGAATCCGAATATTTTAGTGGTAGATAGTCATTTTCTTAACCATGTTCATATCATCTCGTATGCAGATCATCTCTTGAAATGTCAGCGCAGTTGTTTTTACTTCGTATTTGATTGAACTCTCCGGTTTGGAATTTTCTCATCCCACATTTGTTCACCCTTTCACAACTTTATAATCAATCTTTCATTTGGTTACCATGTGTTCTTACCGGTTTCTTTGAGGGTGCAGTTGACGCAATTTTCAATGCCAATAGGTCCTCTTTCATTCTACCTAGTTTTCTTTTGCTGCATACTATCAAACCTTTTTTGTATAGTCATTAATCTCCCAGTTCTTTGATTCAACTTTTTTTCAATTCTTCTCACGTCTAGTGTAGGAAGGACCCTGAATTTTCACAATGCCAGTGCGTATATTTCTTTGATAATGTTTCCTACCCGGGTTTAGTTTATTCATCTTATCATACTTCTGTTATTATCCATACTAGTTGAAAACCCACCCTATCTTCCGGAGTATGCTTTTCTCATGAAAACCAAATAAATGTTATCGAGAGGTTAAAATCTAAGGCCCCTTTGTGTGCAGTACTTGATTTTGAATGTTGACTGTGGGTGACAACCTGTGATGCTTAATGATGGAATCCTGATGACTGAGCAGTTCATGATATACAACACTTAGTATTACAAGCATTTAGCTGATAAATGCGGACATTTTCAAATTTGCGACCTTAATCAGTAAGATTTGCAATTTCTCTTATACATATTATAATTAATTGTCAAAAATAAATTATTTCTCTGAATGTTTGACATGAGGCTTGATGATTAGTATTATCTGCATTATTCTTGTTAAAATATATTATATTGTTAAAATAATTAACACAACTCCTATCCCAGCTATGGTTAGCGGAATGAGAACAGGATACCCCCGTGGAATAAATAAAGGGTTAGGTTCAGAGTTCCGTGATGGATCCCGATTACGACAAGAAAGTTCCCGAGTTCGAAAAGAAGGTTCCCGAGTCCGACAAGAAATACTTAAAGAAGGCCGGAGAAGTTAACAAAGAAAAAAAGAAAAAAGCACCAAAGCAAGGTAAAATAAAATATGAGAAATGAAAGAAAAATATAGAAAGAAAGGGAAAGGCAAATACTTACAAAAAGAAATCTAAAAAAGAAATGAAAGAATGAGAAAGAAAGAAAGAAAGAAAGAGAGAAAGAGAGAGAGAAAGAGAGAGAGAGAGAAAGAGAGAGAGAGAGAGAGGGGGAGAGAAAGAGAGAGGGAAAACAGGGGGAAAGGAAAACCTCTAAATAAATTATGTGAAAGAAAGAAAAAACATTAGAGCGAAGGAAAACGAAATGAAAGAAATGAAAGAAAAAAGATAGAAAGAAAGGCAAATACAAAAGAGAAATCTAAAAGAGAAATAAAAGAATGAGAGAGAGAGAGAGAGAGAGAGAGAGAGAGAGAGAGAGAAAGAAAGAGAGAGAGAGGGGGACAGGGGGAGGGAGAGAGAGAAGGAAAAGATAGGGGAAAGAAGGAAAACCCTCTAAATAACGTAAAATGAAATAATAGAAATGAAAGAAAAATTATAAAAGTAAAGAATAGAAAAACAATTAAGAAACGAATCGAAATAAAAGAAAAATAAGAAAGAGGAAACACTTAGGTAAAGTAGAATGAACTAATACAAATGTAAGAAATACGTTAAAAGGAAAAGAAAGAAAAAAAGCCAATTAAGTGATAAATAAAGAAAAAAAGAAAAATGAAAAAGTAGGGAAAGAAAGAAGAAACATTAAAGCAACAGAACATGATATAATAGAAATGAAAGAAAAATATAAAAAGAAAAGGAAAGATAGAACAATTAAAAGAGACAAATTGTAAAAGAGAAAAAGAAAGAAAAAAAGAAAAAGACAACGTATTGAAGAAACACTGAAGTATGGTAAAATAAAATGAAATGAAGAAAATAATGAAAAAAGAAATGAAAGAAAAATTCAAAAAGAAGATGAAAGAAAATACAATTAGGGGATAAAGAAAAAATAAAGAAAAATGCAAACGTATGAAAAAGAAAGAAGACATATTAAAACAAAAGAAAAGAAAATAATAGAAATGAAAGAAAAATATAAAAGAAAAGGAAAGAAAAAAAATTAAAAATGACAAAACGAAAAGAAATTGAAGGAGAAAGCAAAAACGGAAACAGCAATGAAAGAAAAATATAAATAGAAAAGTAAAAAAAAACAATTAAAAGAGATGAATCGACAAAAAGAAAGAAAAGAGAACAAGAAGTAGGGAAAAGAAAGAAGAAAGGAAATTGAAATAATAGAAAAGAAAGAAAAATATAGAAAAAGAAGAAAAACAATTTAAAGCGAAAATTCCAAAAAATGAAGGAAAAATGAAAAGAAAAAAAAGATGAAACAAGATGAAAATGAATTCAGTGAAATCAAAGAAAAAATATAAAAAAAAAAAAAAAAAAAACAATAAAAAGACACAAATCGAAAAAGGAAAAGAATAAAAAGAAAGAAAAAGTAGGGAAAAATATAGAAAGCAAAGGAAAGAAAAATAAACGGAAAGTGAAGAAGAAGTAAAAGAAATAATGACAATTAAGAAAGAAAAATATAGAAAGAAAAGGAAAGAAAAATAAAAAGAAAGTGGAGAAAAGTATAAGAAATAATGACAATTAAGAAAGAAAAATATAAAAAGAAAAGGAAAGAAAATAAAGAGAAAGTGAAGAAAAGTAAAAGAAATAATGACAATTAAGAAAGAAAAATGTAAAAATAAAAGGAAAGAAAAATAAAGAGAAAGTGAAGAAAAGTAAAAGAAATAATGACAATTAAGAAAAAAAATATAGAAAGAAAAGGAAAGAAAAATAAAGAGAAAGTGAAGAAAAGTAAAGAAATAATGACAATTAAGAAAGAAAAATATAGAAAGAAAAGGAAAGAAAAATAAAGAGAAAGTGAAGAAAAGTAAAAGAAATAATGACAATTAAGAAAGAAAAATATAAAAAGAAAAGGAAAGAAAAATAAAGAGAAAGTGAAGAAAAGTAAAAGAAATAATGACAATTAAGAAAGAAAAATATGAAAAGAAAAGGAAAGAAAAATAAAGAGAAAGTGAAGAAAAGTAATAGAAATAATGACAATTAAGAAAGAATAATATGAAAAGAAAAGGAAAGAAAAATAAAGAGAAAGTGAAGAAAAGTAAAAGAAATAATGACAATTAAGAAAGAAAAATGTAAAAATAAAAGGAAAGAAAAATAAAGAGAAAGTGAAGAAAAGTAAAAGAAATAATGACAATTAAGAAGAAAAATATAGAAAGAAAAGGAAAGAAAAATAAAGAGAAAGTGAAGAAAAGTAAAAGAAATAATGACAATTAAGAAAGAAAAATATAGAAAGAAAAGGAAAGAAAAATAAAGAGAAAGTGAAGAAAAGTAAAAGAAATAATGACAATTAAGAAGAAAAATATAGAAAGAAAAGGAAAGAAAAAATAAAGAGAAAGTGAAGAAAAGTAAAAGAAATAATGACAATTAAGAAAGAAAAATATAAAAAGAAAGGAAAGAAAAATAAAGAGAAAGTGAAGAAAAGTAATAGAAATAATGACAATTAAGAAAAAAAATATGAAAAGAAAAGGAAAGAAAAATAAAGAGAAAGTGAAGAAAAGTAAAAGAAATAATGACAATTAAGTAAGAAAAATATAAAAAGAAAAAGGAGAAAGTGAAGAAAAGTAAAAGAATAATGTCAATTAAGAAGTTACATAAAAGAAAATAAATAAAAATCGAAAAAGAATGAAAAAGATGCGGTGGGGATGAATAGGTTGAATAGTTTGTAAGTTAGCAATGACATCAATCTATGTCACATACAGCTAACCCCTTCCCACGGGAGTAGCTGTCCGATTTGTCATCAGTCCTGATATGTTTACCTCGTAGCTGCAAGATGTATACAATGAAAACCATCTAATACTGGTTTAATATGGATTATTGATTGAATTATCAATAAATCTATATGTATAATTACTTCGAAACAACATTTGTTTTTATACTTGTATGTATTTATGAGATGAGGCTTAATATGGATAATTTTGATATTTCGGACTGTTGTCCTCATCTTTATTGTGTATAAATACAATGTTCAGGCCACAGTAACCTCAGATTCTGTTCTGTACTTATACTTACATGTGTTTATGAGATGAGGCATAATATGGATAATTTTGATATTTCAGACTGTTGTCAAACCCTTATTGCGTATTAACACAATCTCCAGGCCACATTAACCTCAGGCTCTGTTTTAGGTGTTTTTTTTTAAATTACCTTTAAATAAGTCATCTTATTTTACGATATTTGGAATGTTTGTATGTGTTAATGATATGACGCTTGATATGAATAATTTTGATATTTCGGGCTGTTGTACTCATCTTTATTGTGTATAAATACAATGTTCAGGCCACAGTAACCTCAGACTCTGTTCTGGATTTATACTTACATGTATTTATGAGATGAGGCTTAATATGGATAATTTTGATATTTCGGACTGTTGTCCTCATCTTTATTGTGTATAAATACAATGTTCAGGCCACAGTAACCTCAGACTCTGTTCTGGACTTATACTTACATGTATTTATGAGATGAGGCTTAATATGGATAATTTTGATATTTCGGACTGTTGTCCTCATCTTTATTGTGTATAAATACAATGTTCAGGCCACAGTAACCTCAGATTCTGTTCTGTACTTATACGTACATGTGTTTATGAGATGAGGCATAATATGGATAATTTTGATATTTCAGACTTGTCCTCACCCTTATTGCGTATTAACACAATCTCCAGGCCACATTAACCCCAGGCCCTGTTTTAGGTGTTTTTTAAATTACCTTTAAATAAGTCATCATATTTTACGATATTTGGAATGTTTGTATGTGTTAATGATATGACGCTTGATATGAATAATTTTGATATTTCGGGCTGTTGTCCTCATCTTTATTGTGTATAAATACAATGTTCAGGCCACAGTAACCTCAGACTCTGTTCTGTACTTATACGTACATGTGTTTATGAGATGAGGCATAATATGGATAATTTTGATATTTCAGACTTGTCCTCACCCTTATTGCGTATTAACACAATCTCCAGGCCACATTAACCCCAGGCCCTGTTTTAGGTGTTTTTTAAATTACCTTTAAATAAGTCATCTTATTTTACGATATTTGGAATGTTTGTATGTGTTAATGATATGAGGCTTGATATGAATAATTTTGATATTTCGGGCTGTTGTCCTCATCTTTATTGTGTATAAATACAATGTTCAGGCCACAGTAACCTCAGATTCTGTTCTGTACTTATACGTACATGTGTTTATGAGATGAGGCATAATATGGATAATTTTGATATTTCAGACTTGTCCTCACCCTTATTGCGTATTAACACAATCTCCAGGCCACATTAACCTCAGGCTCTGTCTTAGGTGTTTTTTAAATTACCTTTAAATAAGTCATCTTATTTTACGATATTTGGAAATTTTGTATGTGTTAATGATATGAGGCTTGATATGAATAATTTTGATATTTCGGGCTGTTGTCCTCATCTTTATTGTGTATAAATACAATGTTCAGGCCACAGTAACCTCAGACTCTGTTCTGGATTTATACTTACATGTATTTATGAGATGAGGCTTGATATGAATAATTTTGATATTTCGGACTGCTATCCTCATCTTTGTTGTGTATAAATACAATGTTCAGGCCACAGTAACCTCAGACTCTGTTCTGTACTTATACTTACATGTATTTATGAGATGAGGATTGATATGGATAATTTTGATATTTCAAACTGTTGTCCTCATCTTTATTGTGTAGAAACACAATAACTTTATCATAGTCTCCCGAGACTGAAATGCCAATACTAATACTTATACTTGTATGTATTTATGATATGAGGCTTGATATGGATAATTTTGATATTTCGGACTCTTGTCCTCATCCTTATTGCGTATAAACACAATCTCCAGGCCATATTAACCTCAGGCACTGTTTTAGTTTTTTTTTAATCACCTTTAAATAAGTCATCTTATTTTACGATATTTGAAAATTTTGGATGTATTAATGAGATGAGGCTTGGTATGAATAATTTTGATATTTCCAACAGTTGTCCTCATCTTTATTGTGTAGAAACACAATATTCAGGCCATATTAACCTCAGGATCTGTTCAAGTGTTTTTTTAATTACCTTAAAATAAATCTTACTTTACGACATTTTGAAATTTCTGGTTTTGGAATAAGTAACTTCTATTTTATTTTTTATATCTAATAGTTTTATATCTATATCTATATTTATATTTGTAATTTATATTTTATATATTTCTGTTCAACGAGTCTTCCATTTCATTTTTTTATATCTCAATTCATATCTTATTTTATGTATTTATGGTCAATAAGTTTGGTGATATATATGCTGCTTGGAGTCCCATTGAATTAGTAGTAACGATCTGAGCTCCGAAACCAGGTTTGAATTCATGGTTGATCGTCTGAAGATGACTTATTTTAGGTTAATTTAAAAAACACACCTGAACAAAGCCCAAGGTTAATGTGGCCTGAACATTGTGTTCATACACAATAAGAATTGTGGACAACAGTCCAAAATATCATAATTATTAACCTTTGTTTTTTATTTGTTTGCTTGTTGTTATTTGTTGCTGGAGTTTTTTTTCTTTTCTGTAAGGCTGACACAAAATGAATAAGCCATAAGTTATATTCGAAACCCTGACCAGTTATTTACAAGGTTTTTTCACCAGTCCTTGTTTACCCACACACCTCTTTTTCCCGTGTATAACGTGCCAAACATGACGAATTTAGTGTGGAGCTACCCTGCTCGTTCCAATGACCAAGACCAAAAAGAACCCCGATACAAGCGCCTGACTTAACTCTAACCTCGGACTACTTTAATTTTTTCACTTTGGTGTTATGTTAGCGGGGAAAATACTAATGTATGACTAAGGTTTGTTTGATACGTTTACCTGCATCCTATCCGAAGCGAAGAACGCAGATAATGGAGATGAACATATACTACACTCTGATCGCAGATATAGTTGTTGGCACCTTTCCGTCCACTAAGAACGATGGCGTAGTGTCCAAATAAATAAATAAGTAAATAAATTATCTGCATCTGCGCAAGTTACACTGCAGGCCAATTCTTGAGTGACAGTCTTTGGTGCACTGAATGCACACAAGCTGTAATGCTTTCTGGGGCTGCTGTCTTTTCTCCCTCTTTCTGGCTCTCTTTGCTGTCGAGTCTACTCTACTCTCTGCCTCACCCCTCTCTTATCTTGCTTAACAATAAGCCACTCTGCTAATTTTACTGTGCCATGCCACTCTATTGTTTGCATCTACCCCCCCCACGTGTTTGTGTCAATATGGCATATCCTCATGTCTCTCCTGTAGACATCTTTAAATCGTAGGCATGGTCTACCTACCGATCGGGAGCCTTTTACTAATTCGCCGTACAAATGATCTTTTGGGATGCGGCTATTTCCCAGATATTACATAAAACTTTTAAGTATTTGTTATTTGGGTATTTAACTTTAAAAAAAATCATTTTTAAACACATTTTAAACTCTATTTAAACCATAGATGAAATCCTAGCAGGGACTACCACTCCTGGTCAGAAGGGACCTGGGGGTAAGGCCATTGAAGGAGTACTCTACACGCCTAAGATCTCCAGAACTGGAGCTTTAACTTCGGAATGGATTTTAGAGTCATGCACAGGACATTAAATTGGTATAGTTATTTGGTTAAATCTTAACTTAAAACTTAACGGACCTAAATTCGACCATCATATGTCACCCCGCTGAAAAAAAAAAATCAGGGAATTAACCGAATTTAATGAAATTTTCAGTGTTGATATATTAATGAATAAAACATATAATGCACCTGTTATTTTATTTAAAAACCTTTACAGTTTTTCAAGTCAGTTTACCTTGAACCAAGTATCTTTTAGAATCTGGGTTACGCCTCAAAGATACGTGGTTCAAAGTTAACTGACCTAAAAAATGTAAAAGCTTTTAAATAAAATAACTGGTGAGTTATATGTTTTATTCATTAATATATCAACACTGGAAACTTCATTAAATTCGGTTAATTCCCTGTTTTTTTCTTTCGGCAGTGTTTGGTTTGTTTTGTTTTGTTTTACGGCATATCAACCTCAGTGGGTCATTTAATGCCGATAAAGTTTTGAAATAAATCAATTCTTAATGGATAATACATTTTTTTATAAATACATTTTTCTATTTAACCCATAGATGGGACCTTAACAGGTACTACCACTCCGGGTCAGAGTGGACCAGGGAGCAATGGTGATGAAGGGGTACTCCACATTCTCCAAACCTCCAGACTGGAACCTCACCATCAGATAAAGTTTAACGTCATTCCCAGGACATGTAGACCTGCAGCCACCGCCTTCTAGCACCCATATGATAAAAAGGGATTGGGGCTAGCCATAACGGCAATAGGGTTGGGAAAATCATATAGGTGCTAGGGCTTGACGTGACCAGCTGATTGATCTGAGGGGACCTCTCCGACCGCCCGTCTAGCCCAAGATAGGGCCAAAGTGGAGTATTGCATGTCATGAACTGCTCATCCACCTGGGCTCTATCCTTAAGCATCACGGGTCGCCACCCACGACCAACAGGAGTCTTACCCCTCTGCAGAGGTGCAGTCGGAGCATTCTAACGCCCCAGCGACAGGGCGGAGATTTTTTATTAACTTCATGAGTATCTACAAATGGGTAGAAACAACTTCATATGTATTTATAAACTGTTTTTCTTTTTACTCTGTTATACCCAATACATTCCCTTTTAAGGGAGTCGTATCCCTCTGCATGGGAATACTGTAGGTGTATTGTAAGCCTTGCTGACTGTGCGAGCGTGAGATAAAGAGAGACTGTGGGCCTATGAAATGATTGGCAATGCCTAACAAATTGGTAGAAACAACCATAATATATTATATATATATATATATATATATATATATATATATATATATGTATATATATATATACATATAAGAAGTAAATACACAAACGAAAGTGTTTTTGATATGGCTTTTTTAGCCGACAATTTTTGGGAGAATAAGCACATATTCTCCCAAAAATTGAAGTCGTATCTAATTTTGAAAGTTAATTAATTAATTATTAATTAATTAGGCGGGCATATCTATTCAAATGTAAGGCTAAACAAATCGAGAAAAATCAATCTCTGTATGTACATTTCGGCCTATTAGGCCACATCAGCAGAGATATAGATAGGAAGACCGCCTTGTGCGTGATTCCAACCCTGGTTGTCAAGCTGACAGGCGAGGACCGTAACCCCTACACCAACACATCGTTTGTGTATTTACTTCTCATACTGTCGTGTTGAAAAAGTCACTATAAGAGGAATGTAACCTACGTCTAAACAAAAAAACGAAAAATCTAGGAGAGTCCGGTTGGTGTAGGGGTTCCGGTCCTCGCCTGTCAGCTTGACAGTCAGGGTTCGAATCACACACAAGGCGGTCTTCCTATCTATAGCTCCGCTGATGAGGCCTACTAGGCCGAAATGTACATACAGATATTGATTTTTCTCGATTTGTTTAGCCTTACATTTGAATAGGTATGCCCGCTTAATTAATTATTAATTAATTAACTTTCAAAATTAGGTACGACTTCAATTAAGCACATATTCTCCCAATATATATATATATATATATATATACCCTGTGCACGAGCAGGATGCGATCAAAAGTAAATTCTTAAGCGGAGTTTAACTGATTTGAATTCAGTTTTCACTTTCCGAGACTGGTTACCTAGCCAAGCTTAAAGAGCCCAGTGTGCCCGACGGTTTTACCCATAGCTAGAGATAGAGTAGTTAGATTGATACTTTTCCCAATGGTATTAGCGCAGTATGAAATACAAACAACCTCGTCCAGGATTTGAACTCCCGACGACGAGCCCATAGAAAAAAGAGCAAATATGTATGTATTAATAAAGTTATTGTTGACAATGTTCTACCCAGGATATTACGTTTGGGGGTGTCTTACCCATCTGCATGGGGATACAGTTGGCGTATTCTAAGCCTAGCTGACTGAGCTGACTGACTTACGAGAATACAGTTATATAAAAATACCATCATTAAAAAAAAAATTCATTTAAAAAAAATGACATAACTAGACTGCTTCAGTTCCAGTGATCTTTTGAAAAAGAGATTTTATCTCGAAAATTCAAGAATTAAATACAGGTTAACACACAACATCCTTGTTACCGTATTATTATTTTTTCTTTACATCTGCATTGTGATAGCCTTCTAAATCAACCTCCTAACCAATATATACACAATGCTTCAAGCAAATTATAAAACTCTATTATAATTCTCTTAGATTTAAGATGAAAAGTAAAGTCGGCGGAGTGGCCTATTGTCGGTATCAGCCGGCAATGAGGGAACCCATCCTCTTTTCGCTAGAAATTGGTTTTGCTGAAAAGGTGATGCAACACTTACTGTGAGCTCCCCACTTTACCGCACAGATCAGATTACCCAGTCTATGCTACGCATAGGCCGGAACCCGGAACCTTGCGATTCTTAACCGGATGCTGTACCAACTGAGCTAAACCAGCCACGATATCTTAAGATATCTATTAATAATGGAGATTCGCTTCCGGTTTTTGTCTGTAACAAAAATTACGTCACTGCTTACGTCACATTACCCAAAATCGTCATAACATACAATAAATACACTCAAAATTTGAACATGCAACATTAGACAGTCCTCATTGTTTTTTAAAACAAGTTTTAATAAATACATGACTGGTATTATATATCTATATATAGTTTGTTTTATTTTAATACATATTTAAAGTTTACATTTCAAATCGCTTTATTTTTTAATCCTTTAAAGTATTTGATGATTTTACTTACTTAGGGTACAAACTCGCTGACATTGAATTTTTTACTCCCACCCTTCAGGCAATATGTTTCAAAAATCTATTTTACATCGCCCGGAGGGTGCTTTTTATTTTGTACTAGTCTATTAATAATGGAGATGTGCTTCCGGTTTTTGTCTGTAACAAAAATTACGTCACTGTTTACGTCACATTACCCAAAATCGTCATAATTTGAACATGCAACATTAGACAGTCCTCATTGTTTTTAAAAAAACAAGTTTTAATAAATACACGACTGGTATTATATATCTATATATTATTTTAATACATATTTAAAGTTTACATTTCAAATCGTTTTATTTTTTATTCCTTTAATGAATTTGATGATTTTACTTACTTAGGGTACAAACTAGTTGACATTGATTTTTTTACTCCCACCCCTAAGGCAAAAAGTTTCAAAAATCTATTTTTACATCGCCCGGAGAGTGTTTTTTATTTTGTACTAGTCTATTAATAATGGAGATTCGCTTCCGGTTTTTGTCTGTAACAAAAATTACGCCACTCGCTGACATTGATTTTTTTACTCCCACCCCTCAGGCAAAAAGTTTCAAAAATCTATTTTTTACATCGCCCGGGGGGTGTTTTTTTTAATTTTGTACTAGTATTCTTTATATGTTTTACATTTCGATCAAAGTGAGTAGTCTGTGAAAATTTTAAGTAATATTATGATTTAAATGATAATAATAATAATAATAATAATAATAATAATAATAATAATAATAATAATTCTCCTCAGGTCTCCAGGACTCTTCTGAGTATTCTGGCAGATTGCAGCAGTGCAGTCTTCTGAATGGTTTCAATCCTTCCTCTGATTTCCAAACTTTCCAAACCCTTTTCCAATCCTTTTGGGACTGTTCCAAGTGCACCAACCACAATTGGTATCACTTTCACTTTCATATTCCATAACTTAGACTCCAGTGAAAGGCCATCAGCTAACACTGATGTGAAAACCCAAAAGGAATAATAATAATAATAATAATAATAATAATAATAATAATAATAATAATAATATAACTCGCATGTTTTGAAGACAATTATACAAAAATCAACATAAATTAAATGAATACTCATCCATGGTGATACGAGAGAAAAAAGCCTTTATGACCACCGAATATGAAGTCATAAAACATATCATCTAAAGTAATGTAATATTATGATTTAAATGATAAAAAAACTCGCATGTTTTGAAGACAATTATACAAAAATCAACATAGATTAAATAAATACTCATCTATGGTGATACGAGAAAATAAAAACCCTTTATGACCACCGGATATAAAGTCATAAAACATGATATCATCATAAAAAAGTTAGTATTATGATAATAACTTGCTTTGAAGTCGGTGCACCTGCTCGATGGACGACGAATTGGACATTTGCAATTTTCCTTTATTTCCTTGGATATTACTATTTTTCCACGGAAGACCATTGTGTG
>CM042179.1:5351581-5366581 GCA_023376005.1 Doryteuthis pealeii | reverse complement strand
AGTTTGAACTATATGCTTTTATTAGTGGCAGACTTTCAGGAGTCTAAATGACTATATTAATTCAACATCCAATGACCATCTCTTGAAGTCAGTAGACAGTCTTAAAACGAAGTTAATTGGCAATTCCCCTCCCCTCTCTCTCTCTCTCTCTCTCTCTCTCTCTCTCTCTCTCTCTCTCTCTCTCTCTCTCTACATAAATACATACACATATATATATAATGTAGATATATGTAGTGTATTCAAGGTGTAATAATGCATTACAAGTTTATACAAAACTTCCATTTATGTACGTACAGAATTATATGATCATTTCTACACCTGGTCATCTATAGAATAAAATCAACATCATAGCAAGTACTCGATTAATAAGCACTTATTATTAACCCACACCCACCCAGCCACACAACCAAACCCTGGCAAACATTAGTAACATTATGTCAATACAACAACCTCTATGTTGTGGTTGTCACAACACTTGTTTTTTTTTAGTGTTGATGGCAGAAAATCACGCGAACGCGGTCGCGTGCTCTTTCTTCTCGCGTGCCGTCAGCCATTTTGGATGTCTCGCAAGGAAGAAGGGTTGCTTGCTTCTTCTTTTTTTTTTTTTCGCGTCGAAGTCGGACGGAAGGTAAACAACAAAGCCAATTCTGTAGGAATCATGTTTAAGGGTGGAGGTGGGGTGGAGATGAAGAAGAAGAAGAAAAAACTAAAAAGAAAATTCAATGTTTTTCTGATATTTTTTGTATATTTTTAATTGACCTTACGGAAAGCATATCTGTTTAATTTTTTATGCTTATATATATATATATATATATATATATATATATATATATATATATGTGTGTGTGTGTGTGTGTGTATGTATATATATAGATATGTATATACATGTGTATATGTATATATATGAATATACATATAATATATATATATGTATATATGTATATATTTGTATATACATATACCTGTATATATGTATATATAGAGATATGTATATACATGTATATATGTGTATATATGAATATACATATAATATATATGTATATGTATATATTTGTATATATATACATGTATATATGTATATATATATAGATATGTATATACATGTATATATGTATATATATGAATATACATATAATTATATATATATATATATATATATATATATGTGTGTGTGTGTGTGTGTATGTATGTGTGTGTGTGTGTGTGTGTTTGTAGTTGTTTGATGATGATATGTGCAGTGAATATTAGGGAAATCTAATAACCAAAATTATGAAGATGAAAAAGCAGACATTAGGAAGTTTTATTGAAAGATAGAGCGATCTACTAAATACAATGAACACGAAATTGTTCTTTTTCTTTCTTAGCTTGCATAAATTTATATAAAAATGTATTGGTTTAAATATACACGCACACACACACACACACACACACACACACACACACACACACACATATATGTATATATATATATATATATATAATATATATATATATATATATAGAGAGAGAGAGAGAGAGAAGAGAGAGAGAGATTGAGTGAGTGAGTGAGTGAGTGAGTAAGTGAGTTAGTGATGGATATGATCAGACTCAGATAGCTAGCTGGATAGATAGATAAATTGATATGATCAGATTCAGATAGCTAGCTGGATAGATAGATAGATAGATAGATAGATAGATAGATATGAACAGACCGAGATTGATGGATAGATGAATAGATAGATAGATATGAACAGACTGAGTTAGATAGATAGATAGATAGATAGATAGATATAAACAGACTGAGATAGATTGATAGATAGACCAGTAACTCTGACAACACATATTTCCTTGACTCTCTCTAGTCATACATCCCTAACGTCCCTATTTTATGAGTTTCATAATCTAGAACGGATTCTGGTATCAATTCCATTATGAAATGTTATGCCGATTTTGAGCTATGAATATTGTCAGAATTTTGTTGGCAATTTGATTGATACAAGGAAATGTATTGTTTCTATATTATTTCAAATATATCCAACCACCAACATAATAATTTCTATTGCACTATGACAGTTATTTTACTCCATATAGACCATAATCAAAGGCTGAACGGAAACACTTAAAACATAAAAGTGTAAAATTGTAACTGATGTTGTAGCTTTGGTTCAATGCCAAAACCAGAAATAACTAATAACTTAAAATTGGTTGACTTTAAGACTTTTTGATAGCATTGTTTGGATTCCTTGGACCAAAAAGCTTTTATAAACCAATTTTTAGGAGTAGGGAAGCTCTATAACTCATTTTACATAGAAAATGACTGGAATAAGATGAGGAAATTAATCCGAAAGTATGTGGAGAAAATGCAGAAGCAAACACGGGATATTATGATGGATGGAAATTCATAGTCGATGTGGAAAAAACTTCCATCATCTTTTATCCACATAAATTTCACAGTCCTGAAGAAGTTTTCCATTGTAAATCGAAATGTTCGAACATCGATTATAAATTTCCATCCATCATAATATTGCGTGTTGGTTTCTACATTTTCTCCACATCACACTGACTCTAAACTTGTCCTATTCTAAGCTAAACCGTTTATCTGTATATATACTTACAGAGACATAGAATTGCCGGTGTGGTAGAACCTCTTAGATTTCCATCTATGGGTTAAATAGAAAAAGTAAGTTTTAAAAAAAATGTTTAAAAAACTTTAAACAAATTTTTGAATACCCGCCCAGATTTTTATCGACAAGTAAATGTAAATATCCTCCCCTTTGAAATAACTTTTTTTTGTATTTTCATTTTATTTCAATTCAAAACAACTGTCACCCTAACCTTAACCCTAAACCTAACCTTTGGGTGGGATGGGGTTGGGGGAGGTAAAATATCGGTTTCATATCGCATTAACTAAAATCATAGCTGAAGCCGATTTTTTTTATTTGCTACCAGTAATTTTTTATAGTTTGCTGTAAATATATGAGAACAATCGTTAGTACAAAGCGTTTTTTTAGGGCAGGAGGCCAGGAAGCATTTACACGATAATGCCCACTATCTTTGCCTAACATGAAATATTTTTAATTAAATATATATCTAATTTTTAAAAAAAGTAAGTTTAATAATCATATTAAATCAGACAGACTTTCCGAGTTTTTATGTATTCAGTTTTTGAATTTATTTATTTTGTTTTATTTTATTTTTTTTTAAATTTTATTTTTACTAACAATTGTTTTCATTTATTTACCACGGACTATAAAAAATACTGGAAGTAAATAAAATAATGGGCTTCAGATAGTATTGTTCTTTAAAAAAGAAAAAACAGTGCTACAGTCTTTTAAACGTTTTGGAGATTGAAAAATCATAGCTAACCCAGAGGGTGGGTCAACTCACACTGGGCGCTCAAACATTTCTCTTTTCGCTCTCAGAAAGATTAAATCAAATAGGGAGTGATTAGTTAAGATATATATAGGGAGGGTTAAATTGGTAGGCAGGTGTCAAGAGAGGGATTGGTCAATTTATGACTTAATTGCTAATTCCTGCCAATTAAAAGGATTAAAATTATTTTTTCAAGCATAATTCAATCCTAGACCTAAAGAATAACTTGGTTTAATTTTCGTATCATTAAACTAGACAGTAAAAAAAAAGCCTTTGGGACCCAAAAGATGATTCTCTCAGCTTTAGTATAATATATTATATTAGATACAATAAAAAAATTAGAATCATTTCTCAACAGAACCTCACAAAGGTAAGACACCTATATTATCTTCTCCAATGTCTTATATAATAATTATATTAATTTAATGCTTTAAATAAGACTCCAATAAAAATGAAGAAGGCGTTTTCCATTAGGGACCTCTTTTTTTTCTCTTTTGGGAGACATGCATTGGAAAAGATTTTATTATTTATATCCATTCATTACATTCATTTTTTTATTTCATTCATTCATTCATTTTTTCCATTAATTCTTAACTATGTATATATATAAAATTGGGTATACCTATCTCTTATTTTCTCCTCATTCACTCTTTAGTGTTCCTATTTTTTGTTAGTCCGGTCATGGACCGGGTACTTTAGCTAGTATATATATATATATATATTATATAATATATATATATATATATATATATATATATATATATATATATATAAAAGTTAAAAGAAATGAATCCGACGGTATGAGTATAGATAAAAGGATATGAAAACAACACAATATGCTGTTAAAGTAAACAAAAATCATATCATAATCATAGCTAATATTGAACAATATTTCGATTTATAAAAATCATCTAAAACCAGCTCTGAAGATGATTTTTATAAATCGAAATATTGTTCAATATTAGCTATGAACATGATATAAAATGTTTTCACTTTAACAGCATATTGTGTTGTGTTCATATCCTCATATATATATATATATATATATATATATATATATATATATATATATATGGCCATCCACTCTCCCCCCCCTCTCTCTCTCTCTCTCTCCCCTATCTCTCTCTCTCTCTCTGTAACACAGTGGTGTGACCCTACAACCGATGTCAGCGTTGGTGTCAATATTTTTAAAGGTCAAATTCTACAAGAATTGAAAAGTCGGTCCTAGTGAGTGTGTGATCTGAATGGTTTTACTCAGAAGAATAGAAAGATTAGTCTTTCCTTTGCTGCAACATATATATATATAATGTACATATATCATTCATGAATTAATACACGTGTTTATTAAAAACATTTAAAAAAACATCAATGCTAGAATCTTATTATTTCCACTCTAAAGAGGCATGATTAGGTTTGAATTATTAACAAACTATGAAGAAATGAAACTGTAACCAAAACTACCATTAAATAAATATATAGATGAGATACATACTTTGTGGCTGATAAATATTTAAATTTTCGGTTATTTGGTGATACACTTATTTGTGGGCAATTTTATATATATATATATATATATATATATATATATATATATATATATATATATATATATATATATATATATATATATATATATATATATATATCCCTCTTCCAGTCTATTTCTCTCTTTGTCTATGTATCTATTCATCTATCTCTATCTATCTTATATATATATATATATATATATGATACATAGACACACACACACTCACACACACACACACACACACACACACACACACACACATATATATATATATATATATATATATATATATATATATCAACATCACCCTCCTTTTCTATCTATCTCATCTATTGCTATATCTCTGTATCTCTGTCTGTCAGTATGTATTTCTCTCTGTCCCTCTCTCTATATATACATATACATGTATCCATCTATCTATCTATCTATCTATTTATCTATCTATCTATATATATATATATATATATATATATATATATATATATATATATATATATATATATATATATATATAAAGGCGGATGTACTGCAATTAAGATTACAAACTAGAAAAGAAAAGTATACATATGTTTTTTGCATGTTGGTTGACGCTTACATGTTACCTATATATATTATTAATAATGACATGGACCCAAAACACAGTCAGTCTGTGTTTTATTATTATTATTTTTTATTATTATTCCATGAAAAGCGAAATTCACGTGACAAAGACAAATGTTTTCATCCTGTTGTAATGCTTTTGCCTTTTAAGGCAAGAGACTTTTATGCCGGTACCGGTAATGGTCGAAATCACGAAATAAAATTAGCATCATTCCATTTATCTAAAAATTAAGATGGCGGCGAACACACCTGGAAATTCAAGCGACCCGCTCACTCCCTCTTCCCACCAAAAAACAAAACAAAACAAACTGTCCGACGAGAGAGAGAGAGAGAGAGAGAGAGAGAGAGAGAGAGAGAGAGAGAGAGCGTGTGTGTGAGAGAGAGAGAGAGAGAGAGAGAGAGAGAGAGAGAGAGAGAGAGTGAGAGATAGCGCAGCACAAATCAGTCACAAGAGAACAGCAATAATGTCAAGACCGATTGTTGCTATGTTGTTAATAATAATAATAATAATAATAATAATAATAATAATAATAATAATAATAATAATAATAATGCACGTAAGTAAATCCGGTGTAAAAAACAGTAAGTGGTAAAATAAGATTTAAATAAGATATGATGAAAGTATCACGAAAAATTGTATCATTTCTTCTTCTTCTTCTTCTTCTTCTTCTTCTTCTTCTTCTTCTTCTTCTTCTTCTTCTTCTTCTTCTTCTTCTTCTTGCTAGATTTCTCTTTCTTCTTCTTGCTAGATTTCTCTTTCTTCTTCTTGCTAGAGTTCTCCTTGCAAGTGTTCTTTTCCTTGATAGATTTCTTCTTCTTCTTCTTCTTCTTCTTCTTCTTCTTCTTCTTCTTCTTCTTCTTTGGAAGAAAGGCATGAATCCATCTGTTCACCCCCTATCCGTGGGTGATTGTTATCTTAGACTGGACTCTTTAGTCTTAGTTATGCAACAAGTCTACAAGAAAGAAAACTGAATACCAGCCAGTTTTACCCTGCTTAAAAACTGACCTTATGCTACATCCTGTCCGTGCGGTAATTTTGGCTAGATATATACCTCATTAAAGAGACTTGGAAAAATATTCAGGAAACGGAAAATCCATGGAAGAATTGAAACCATCTAGACAACATTACGAAAGACTACACTGTTATATTATAGATAAGATGTTTCATGACAAACAATTGTTTATCACGAAAGATGTGTCAGATCTTTGAAATAAAGTAATTATGATAAGGACAATGATGGTAATAATTGTGATCATAAGGATTATAATGATCATGATGCGAATTATTATATTAGTAGGGAAAATACAATGACAACGAAAATTGTTCCCACAGGCATGAGGACGAGCAGCTAAATTGGTGAGAGCGCTTGGGTAAAAAGCGCTTCTTTACCATCATTGTTCACAAATCAACAAATACAGTTACACACACACACACACACACACACAAAAGATTTTCATCTCCTGTCATCTATAAAAACATCCATCAATTTCTTCACCCCAAGATACATCCTGATGAAGGTTTAAAGAAACCGAAATGTTTAAACATCGATAAATAAATTCATCCTATTTTCGGAAAACTTGTTTTATTCAAATTTCTTAATATATATATATATATATATAAATATATATATATATATATATATATATATATATATATATATATATATATATATATATATATATAACAAATACAGTTACACAACAAAAAAGATTTTCATCTCCTGTCATCTATAAAAATATCCATCAATTTCTTCACCCTAAGATACATCCTGATGAAGGTTTAAAGAAACCGAAATGTTTAAACATCGATAAATAAATTCATCCTATTTTCGGAAGACTTGTTTTTTAAAAATTTCTCTATATTGTCGCATTTATTTTCCATATTTATTCCCATATATATATATATATATATATATATATATATATATATATATATATATATATATATATATATTATATAACTATCAAAGAAGTAAAAACTGTCTGTCTTTCAATCGTTTTTCTTTCTTCGAAAGTTAAAGATTACTTTTCCTTCTTTTGAAAGTTAAAAATTACTCTGTACATAATTAATTTATTGATTATTATACATTGTGATCTCTTAGGGTATTTATAAAAATCCTTGTATAAATCTATAATTTTGCGCCTACAAGAGCATTCAGTATGGTCGTAAAGTGAGATTTCGATGATGCCAAATAGAATCATCAGTTACTTACTAGTCAATTGGATTATTTTATTATATATATATATATATATATATATATATATATATATATTATATATATATATATATGTATATATATGGTATATATATGGGAGTAAATATGGAAAATAAATCCGACAATATTAAGAAATTTGAAAAAACAAGTGTTCCGAAAATAGGATGAATTTATTTATCGATGTTTAAACATTTCGGTTTCTTTAAACCTTCATCAAGATGTATCTTGGGGTAATTATTTATTATTATCTTAGATATAAAATAGAATAATACTAATAGAAAATTACAAAATATTTATGTATACAAAGAAAAACGGTCTTCTTCAGTGTAAAATGTTTGATATTTGAAGTTAAAACGGTCAAAACAACACACACACACACACACACACACACAACACACACACATATATATATATATATATATATATATATAAATATATATATATATGTGTGGGGGGGGGATGTTAAGAAGAATAACGGCTAAAAAACGCTAAATCCTTTCACTTCATTTATTTTTTTTGCTATCATATAACGCATTTCGTTTTTCTCCAGATCGTCTCATATCATATACCTTGAAAAAAAGGGTGAACGTTCACCCGAAATATCGGAATTGATCAATCCAGGAATAGAACAACAATTAAGTATTAATTCTGATCTTCGTTCTGTTTTTCTTGTTTTTGTTCTTTTTTTCCAATACTTCAAAAAACAACGTTCACAAGAACGTATATATATATATTATATATATATATATATATATATATATATATATATATATATTGAGGGCCGTGTGCATCTACGTGTATGTAATCTATCCTGTTCCATATGAAGCTTAGCCTGTGGAGGTGCAGCTTGTAAAACATGATGTCCATGTATGTTATGTTTGCAGTCTTGAGAAAGACTTTGTTTGTTTTATTCATAGCCCTCCAAACTGGTTCTTCTGTGTTTTTGTTTTGTTTTGTTTTGTTTTATTCATTTTTTTTTTTTATGAAAACAAAAAAAGATTTGCCAGGTAAGAGTAATAAAAAAAACATGGATGGAACAAAGAATATTCAATCTCTGTTGCTCAAACAATCTAATGTTATACTGCTGCTACAAGTGCCCCGAGAAAGTCAACAAAATGTGTCGTCGTCAAGCAAGGAGGACCAAATAAATCTAAACGCCGGATTAGGTATAAGAACTATGTCAGATGTCAGCGCCTTCTTTGTCCATTTAGAGACATATATAGTTAGCAACCCTTTCTGCAAGGACAGTATGTGACACAAGGTCAATTTCTTAAGCGGAATTTAACAAGCTTAAATAAATTCATCCTATTTTCGGAATACTTGTTTATTCTTCTATATTTAGATCATTCTCCTAGATGGTTATCAAGAGCTCAGTCTGCCCTACTATTTACCCATGTTGATTGCATTATATATTTTCCAACCCCTCCACTCGAGTAGGATGTGAAACAAGGTCAATTTCTAAAGCGGATTTTAACAGGTTTGAAGTCAGAGTTTTCCTTCTGCTAGGCTGGTTGAGTAAGTAAAGTCGTCGGGGCGGCCTAATGTCGGTATGAGCCATACAGCGAGGGAGCATACCCACTTGCGCTAGACCAAAGAGATTGTTTTTTTGCGTCTGAGGTGGAGTGCCACACCTATCATCAGCTCCTAACTTTACCACACAGATCCCTGTGCTACTCATACGCTTATATATTTAGCAACCCTTCCGCAATGGCAGGATGTGACACAAGTTCAATTTCTTAAGAGGTGTTTAACAGGTTTGCATTCAGAGTTTCCCTACTCCTAGACTGGTTGCCTAAGAAAAGTTACAGAGCCCAGTCTGCTCTACTGTTTACCCATAGCTGGCAGGGATATAGTTGGAGTCACACCTTTCATTTTTCTATATAGGAAATGTAAACAGTCTAGTCTATGATTTGAATTCGAGTTGACGAGTCCATTTTCTACGACTCTATTATACCACACGCCCCCATTTATATATATATATATATATATATATATATATATATATATATATATATATATATATATATACTAACCCCTCGGCACGTGTAGGATGCGACACATGGTCAATTTTTTACGCGGAGTTTAACAGGTTTGAATTCAGAGTTTCCCTTCTCCTAGACTGGTTACATAGCCATGGTTAAAGAGCCTAGTCTGCCCTGCTATTTACTCATAACTGGAGGGAGAATTGGATTCATACCTTTTCCCAAGGGTATTAGTGCCATCTGAAAAGCCAACAGCTTCTTCCAGGAATTGAATTCGGGTCGACGAGTCCATTTCCCAAGACTCTAACCATTAGACCACGCGCCTCCATTTACAGATATATGTCGGTAAAATGCAGCCAAGAGTATTACAGTCATTACCTTCCGCTTAATAGTTGACTTTGTGTCGCACGCATCGTGTCGTGATGATGGGGCAAGGTAAATTCACACAGATGTTACTATAGACGACTCGTTGTGGAGTATCAGTTAGCAAGCCAGTCTCAGTGATCCCTTACTACTGAATAGGGAATTCGATCGTCTCTATATGTCTCATACTTGTGACCTTTTGTCATATTCTACCCGAACGTATCGGATAAATACCTATCTCTTGTAGTGGTGTAATTCTCAGCAAGTTAGGCTCGCCGATCTATAGCGATTTCGATAATCACTGGATGTCTCTAACTTGAGACCTTCTATCTCATACTATCCATGAGAAAAGGCCTGGGTAAATAACTACCTTTACTGTCCTATCATGGTATATTTTTTAGTAATCTAGTCATGCCGATTCATTACTACTGAATTGCGATTTTGATCATTTCAGGATGCCTCACACTTGTGACCTTGGATCACATCATAATCGTGGCGCACAGGTCGGGTAAATAGCTAACTAGGGCGACCCATCTAGGTGTATTGGTTGTATCTCGTTGATCCATTACTACTGAATAGCAAGTTTGTCCATCGCTGGATGCATCACACTTTCTAACCGTGTCGAACAGGTTTGATAAACACCTACCTAGCGCATCCAATGATAAATTCGGCCTGTATCGTGTGCTACGGGCCGGTAGCTCAGAGGTAGTGTTTCTTACTCTACGTGCTGGGTTCCCGGTTTCAATTTCTGTCGGAGGGAGATCGTAGGTATACGCCGCTGATGAGACTTAATAAAGTTGAAACAGTTGTACGGTGTTCCACGTGGGGCGCATTATTCGCCGGGATTGTTTCTCATGGTTATTTTCAATAATTATCGAATTTTATACGATATACGCATTGTAATTGCCTTAAAATATATATATATATATATATATATATATATATATATATATATTAATTTGAAAAATGGAAGTCTATCCGACATATATATATATATATATATGAACTCGAGTGATGTACTTTCAAGGTGTCTAGCCATCTTTTTGGTGTCAGGGTGGAACTAGTGTAGTAATCCACCAAAGGTGTCTCTACGAGCGCTTTCGGCATGTCGATCTGCCATCTTCAGGTTAGAAACTGATGGTATGTCACAAACTCGTGACCCCCTCCCACAAAATCTCTACTGCATCGTGCGTTCGAACTACTACCAATTCCTACTAGCAATTGGTACTACCTCCCACTAGCAATTCCTATGCTATTGCTCGTTTTCCTTAAAAACGAGACATCGAAACATACCATCAGTTTCCAACCTGTAGATGGCAGATCGACATGCAGAATGCGCTCGTAGAGACACCTTTGGTGGATTACTACACCAGTTCCACCCTGACATCAAAAAGATGGCCAGACACCTTGAAAGGATTGAACAGAAACTCGAACGACAGGAATCGTCACTTGAGTTTAACCAAACATGTTTAAAAGAGAAAATGCTGCCAAAAATACACTATATATATATATATATATATATATATATATATATATATATATATATATAATTGCATTTACCCTTTCTAAATAGTACTGGGTTCATTTCTTATTTTTTTTACTGAGGTGGTCTTGCCACAAAATTATATAATATACACTCATGCAGGCACACATATATCAAAGAGCATAGAAATATCAAGAGAATTAGATTAGAAAAAGAAAAAAATAATATTTAACACGCATCATGATAGGGATTGAAAGAAAGGAACTCAGGTAAATAAATAATTAATGTGTCGGTGAACATTCACTTTACTGGATGGCGGAAACTGTGGCTGTTTTAATTGCTTCGCAGGACATGAAAATAAAAAAAAGGAACATCAGTTTCTAATATCTATTGGCGTCCTTTTATTGAACGCGCCAAAAAAATATTCTACAAATATTTCATATCTGACCGGAAATAATGTGCTTATAAATGGTTAGATGTAAATTCGATCGTACAATGAAATGTGATGAGAAATAGCGAGTGAATGGGGATGAAAGTGAAATGCAGCAATTATTAAAACGGTGATGGACAATAAAGACAATAGCACAACAACCACAAAGACCACTAGTAACAACAAAAACAACAAAACAACACAACAACAACAACAAAAACAACAACAACAAAAATATCAATATCATCAGCAACAACAACATCAACAAAAAAACATTTAATAATAATAATAATAATAATAATAATAATAATAATAATAATAATATGGAAAGTTTGGATATCAGAGGAAGGATTGAAACCATTCAGAACACTGCACTGCTGCAATCTGCCAGAATACTCAGAAGAGTCCTGGAGACCTGAGGAGACCTGCTCTCACTCAGACTCCAGTGAAAGACCATCAGCTAATGCTGATGTGAAAACTCAAAAGGAGTAAATAATATAATAATAATAATAATAATAATATAATAATAATAATTAATAATCTTGAGAACGAAACGCATAAAATTCTCTGGGATTTTGAAATAAAAACGGATCACCTTATCCCAGCAAGAAGAAGAAGAAGAAGAAAGAAGAAGAAGAAGAAGAAGAAGAAGAAGAAGAAGAAGAATCGAGACCATCCAAACTCCAGCACTGTTGGGACCGGCTAGAATACTCAGAAGAGTCCTGGAGACCTGAGGAGACTTGCTGTCACTCAGCCTCCAGTGAAACACCAGGTACGGCAGGTATGAAAAAACAACACAACAACAACAATACAACAAAACAATAATAATAATAATAATAATAATAATAATAATAATAATGGTCACTTTAAACGACAAACCGGAGAGTTTGCACTTAAAAAGCCTTGGACATGGTTAAGGAGAGCAAACCTCAAGAGAGAAACTGAATCACTAATAACTAATAATTGCTTCACAAAATAATGCCATAAGAACAAATTATATCAAAGCAAAATTTGATAAGAGTGCTAACCATTACACCACGATGGGACAACCTCTACAAGAGACAGATATTTATCCAACCCTTTTGCCACGAGTAGAATGTGACACAAGGCCGCAAGTATGGGAAATCCAGCGAGGACCGAATTCTCTATTCAGTAGGAATGGATCTGCGAGGCTAGCTTGCTAAACATTACATCACGATGCGATAACCTCTATAAGAGATAATATTTACCCAACCCTTTCACCAGGAGTACGGTATGACACATGGTCGAAAGTAAGGGGCATCTAGCAAAGATCAAACTCATCACGTACCATATTTCTATTTAGTTTTATCGCGATTTTGAGATATTCTCCAGCTTTACACTTTCTGTCAATTCTAATTTGCAGCCTGCTGGAAAGAGACTGGTTTAGCACAGTCAGCAGAGCACCCGCCTCGGAATCGCAAGGTTTCGGGTTTTTGATACCGGTCCTCGTTAACTCAGCTCGTGAGTAGCAGAGATTGGATAATCTGATATGTGCGGTAAAGTGGGGATTTGATGCAAGATGTGGCACCCCAAGTCAGCAATATCCCCGGTCTAGCGCTAACAAAAAAACGGATAGACTCAGTCCCGGTTGAAATCGATAAAGAACGCTCGCTATACTATATAACTATATAAGTCATCGGGGTGGCCTGAAGTCGGTATCAGCTAGGCCACGAGGGAGTCTATCCCCTTTTCACTAGCGCTAGACCAAGGAGATTGTTTTTTTAGTGTCTGAGGTGGAGCACCACACCTGTCGTCAGCTGCCCACTTTGCCGCACAGATCCCTGCTCTATTCATGCGCTGAGTTGGCGAGGACCGGTATCAAACCAGCAACCTTATGGCTCCTAGTCGGACAGTCGACCGGTCCTCTATCTGACAAATTTTCTTTTCGTTTACGATTTCTGCTCCAAAATGCTTCCTATTGTTTTTAGGAACAGTCCTAATCTTTCATACATTTTTTAATTCTCCGGTATGGTCTTGGTTAATTTTCCCAATATTCACTTTCCTTTGAGTCTATGATCCAGCATTATAGTCTATTTTCAGGAAGCTGAAATAAGACTATGATGCTAATCCTCTAAAGTCTTTTGTTTATTTTTACTTATATATTTGCCTTGTGCCTAACTTTAAGGGCCACGCATTGAGCTCTCAAACTGCGGACAAGAGGTGTTTTTAAAATAAACTCTATATTTTTATGTCGTACCGGAAGATTTCTTCTCTGGAACTTGTTGGATTATATTATATATATAATATATATCATATATATATAAGTATATTATATATATATATATTATAATAATATATATATATAATATATAAGTATAGTAAGTTTATTTTGTTCATATCGGTTGTCTAGTCATATAACCTAGATTTCAAGATCCCAATATTACAGGTTCAGTTCTTGCAAAATTATTGATACGTTTAACGTTATTAAATAGTCTTTACATAGGCACAGGGATGTCAGGGCAGGATGAGGTTGTGGAAATCTTGTGGCGTGTTCTGTAAAATATGGTCAAGGCTAGGTAAACAGACGAACGTGCCGCCGAAAAATGCTACTGTCATTGAGCACATAAAGTGACATTATTGGTCTAATAGTGATCTTCGAGTTTTGTCCTAAATATTTGTTTGCGCCCCAATTTAAAACATTGTACTTTTTGCTGCTCTTTTGTTACCTCGCTTTAACTTCTCTAAGTAATTTTTAAGTTGTCAGTTATTTATATAGAGTGGTGTCCAGGGATTTTACATTGTATTGAGAAAAAAAGTTATTTTGTCTTTCGTCGAGAAGGTATTCAGTGATATCCCAATTGTCTATAATGGATTTTTGAATTATTTCGGGCTATTGTCCTCATGCTGTATTGTTATCTGCACAATATTCTCGGTCAGAATGTCCTCGCCTCGGTCTTTTAGGGTAATTCTTGTCGGACTCGGATAACTCACTCCGCGAAATGTGGAACCTCTCCTCGAACTCTGGAACATTCTTGTCGTAATCGATTAGCGTTTACGGAACTTCGAAACCTAACCCTATTTCTCTC
>CM042179.1:5310742-5351481 GCA_023376005.1 Doryteuthis pealeii | reverse complement strand
AGCAACCATAACGTGTGGCCTATCTGAGAGTGAAGAAGAAGAAAGAAAAAAAAAAAGAGAATGAGCTTCATATCTTTTTTCGAAAGGAGCCGCACAAACCGATGGGACGTTTGCAGCTGGTGCGCCGACACACCCTCCACTTTCTCTCTCTCCCCCTATCTCTCTCCTCTATCTCTCTCTTCTCTCCTTCTCTCCCACACACACAATCTCTCTCTCTCTCTCTCTCTCTCTCTCATACACACACACACACTCTCTCTCTCTCAAGCACACACATACACACACACACTCTCTCTCTCTCGCCCCCTTTCTCTCTCACACACACATACACACTCTCTCTCACACGCACACACACACACACTCTCGTCCTCTCTCTGTCTCTGTATCTGTCTCTCTCTCTGACACACATACACACTTGCACACACTCTCTCTCACACCTACACACATACACACACTCTTTCTCTCACACACACATATACACAAACATACTCTCTCTTTCTCTACCTCCTCTCTCTCTCTCCTCTCTCTCTCTCCTCTCCCTCTCTCTCTCTCTCTGTAGACGATGTTTCCAGAAAGTGGAAGCTGGTGCAAATCGGCTTGAGAACACAGCTTGATATCGACCGGCTCTTGTGATGGGTCCACAAAAAATCTGTTAATTGGTAGACGTTTTCTGGACAGTAAATGTTTCGGTGTTGTTTGTGAACGTTTTTTTTTTTCTTTTTTCGGGACGACGTTTTCTGACAAGGAGAAAAATAGACAAAAGAATAAAGCAAAAAAAAAAATCCAAAAAGGTAAAAAAATAAAGAAAAGAAGGAAAATTCCACAGTCATTAGAGAGGATGTGAAGAAGCAATAAGAAGGAAAAAATAAAAAAAAGTAAAAAAAAAAAAAAAATTGTGGGATGGTCCATGATTTGATTGATTGGAGAGCAACATGTTGATGAAACTGCGTTTTAGCTTTTCCTCTTTTCCTTGCACAGAAGAAGCTTCGATTATCGAACATGCTCACTTCTGATTTTTCCCGCCATTAGTCAAAGTTAAACTCGTCTGTCATTGATTCGGTTCGATACTTATGTGTGACGGTGTCTTAGAATTTCCTAAGCTGTGCTTAGCCTGGTACACAAGGTTAAGATTGCTTACAGTACCTGCTCGTCTCGGTAGTTATACACATATGTCCAAAGCTGTGCAAGCCGCCCTTTCGTGGTGCAATGGACAGGGACACCACACGATAATGATAACACCGTAAGGTGTTATGTATTTTTTTAATTGCACTTTTGTATGGATGAGCACTATGACACGTACTTCCTCCATCAAATTAAGTGTGACACCATTGTTGAGAATCTAAGATTATACAATAATAGAAATTCCTGTATTTGGGTTGTTGTTGCTGTTGGTAGCAGGTATTGGAGCGGATGTAGTTAAGAATGTAGTAACTAAATATTTAAATTAGGAAAATTTAGCAATGAAAGACGGGAGTGATGGAATAGTAAGTTTCAGTCGTTCTATTTTCGATTATACGCCTCTCTGTTTCAAATCTTTTTATCTGCTTTCTTATCTAATTTAATTAGCCTTTCTGATTTAATATACTATTTTATTACATTAAAACTTAAATACTTGCACCGGGAGGCTGCATATATTTGCTATTTGTTTAAACTTTCATTATCTTGTTTTTTAATAATCTAATATATAAGTTATGGAATCTTTAAAATTTCAGGTTGTACTATGTAATTGTTTTACCTCTTAAAGTAGATAGAGGGTGACAATACTTGAATTAGTTTAGAAAAAGTGTCTAATATTCCAACTAGATAACGCTAGATGACACGTTTCATTGATGATCTGGTAAAAATTTCTATACCTCAAAAGAAAATGAAAGCATTATACGTAGAATTCTGAATTCTTTCTATGCGTGCAGTTAAAATTTGAGATCATTTGAGTGAGAATTGCTCAGTTTATTAGATTATAAAATGATGTATATGAGAATATCGCTCAAGAGTTTATACTTACTTCACCAGCAGTGGCCAACATATCTTGCTAATCTTACTTGGATTGTTTATTAGATGGGAGGTAAGTGGTCATACAGTTTCTGTTTTATAAGTTGCTGCTTTCCGGATTTATTAAAATAGCACACAACATCCTTGTGTAGTTCCCATCTAGCTTTAAGGAAACCCCCGGAAACCTCCGGAGAAAAAAAGCTACCCATAAGTAAAGTTAGTTACGTATGAGGGTGTCTTAGAATTTCCTAAGTTGTGTTTAACCTGGTACACAGGCTTAAGATTGCTTACGCTACCTGTACATTAGGGTAGGTTGATGTTCACTTTTTTTGGCTGTGAAGGTTGTGTGTTGGTATAATTAATACCGATACCAAAAACTAGATCTCTTATTTGCACCGTTGTTTGAGGAGATAGCATCAAATATCATCTTTTGAAATGCACCAAGTTTTTTTACGTTTAGATTCAGAAATTTATTGGCAATTTTATCATACTCAAGATAGCATATATATATATGTTAGCAACCTTCCGTCTATTAAAGAGGATGGCGTAGAGTCCACTTTTTTTTATCTACAGCTAGCTGAGTGGCTGAACAGACCAATTTTTGAATGGCAATCTCTGGTACAGTGATTGCAAACAAAAGGTGATGCTTTCTGGAGATGCTGGAGATACTGTTGTCTCTCCTTCCTTTTAACTCTCTTTTCTGCGGCGGCTTCTTTCCTCTCTTTTTTACTCCTTTTCTTTCCTTGTTTGACGAGTAGGCAACAGGTATATATATATATATATATATATATATATATATATATATATATATATATGTGTGTGTGTGTGTGTGTGTCCATATATATGTATATGTCTCTCCATATATATATATGTCTCTCCATATATATATATATATAAATATATATATATATATATATTATATATATATATATATATATATATATATATATATATAACATAAAGATAATCTACTGAGTCAGACGAACTGTTATATGAATATATATATATATATATATATATCTTATATACATATATATACATATAAATTGTTTTTTCTTTTGGCCAAATACTATACCAATAGATTATTTTTTGTTGGTACGAATATCTTGGTCTTTTCTTTTTTTCAAAATTTTTTTTCTTCCTGGTTGATGTTTGGTAGTATATTTTTACAATCAAACTCTCTGCTGGGTTTTTTCTCTCCGCAAGGATCTACCAACACGCTTGGTATATTAAATATATATATATATATATATATATATATATATATATATATATATATATATATATATATATATATATATATATATATCTCTCCAGGGCTGGCCTATTGAGTCATCTGAGAAAACACAAGGATACAGTGTCAAATGCTACTGGCACTCAACTATGAGAGAAAAAAAGAAAGAAAATGCTCTTACTCAAGCACGAGTTAACAGCCAACAATACACACACACACAACATTTAGCCAGAATTTATCAAAACTAGATCTCTTATTTGATCATCAAATATTATCTTTTGAAATGCACCAAAAACCCTCGTTTTCGCAACATTTAGCCAAAATTTAGCAATATCAATATCTAAAAAAATAAATGTATATATGTATATATATATATATGTATATATATATATATGTATATATATAGATTTTAATAGTACATATCCGGGTTATATATATATATATATATATATATATATTATATATATATATATATATATATATTATATATATATGTATATATAGATTTTAATAGTACATATCCGGGTTATGTATATATATATATATATATATATATATATATATATATATATATATATTTTAATAGTACATATCCGGGTTTTATATATATATTATTATATATATATATATATATATATATATATATATGTATATATATAGATTTTAATAGTACATATCCGGGTTATGTATATATGTATGTATATATATATATATATATATATATATATATATATATATATATATATGTATATATATATATAGATTTTAATAGTACATATCCGGGTTATATGTAATATATATATATATATATATATATATATATATATATATATATATATATATATATATATATAAAACTTAGCAATATCAATATCTAAAAATTAAAAGCTTATTATTTTATACAAAACGAATAAAATATAACTAGAATTCAAGTTGAAAATATGTCTCCCATCACCACTGACGCCTCGGATATGCTGCTTTTTGCCTAATAATTAACCTGTAACAGTGATAACATTTTAAAAGACTGCAATCTATTTCCTCAAACAAAGGAAAAGTTTTTGTTTTTTTAATATTCTTTGAGGTAATTATCTATGTTGATTTACAACTTTCGCCACATTGAAGACATTACAGTTTCAAAATCGACCTACCCTAATGATGGTGTCTTTGAATTTCCTTAGTTATGCTTAGTTTGGTACACAAGCTTACGGTACCTGTTTGTCTTAGTCGTCATTCATATACGTTCAAGGCTGTCCATACCGTCCCTTCGTGGTGTAATGGTTAGCAAGCTGGCTCGCTCATCGTGAAGTAATGGTGAGCAAGCTGGTCTCGGTGATCCATTACTAGTTAATAGCGAGCTCCACACTTGCAACCTTGTGTTATGTCCTACCCGTGGCCAACGGACTGGGTAACTACACATCTTTTGTAGAGAGCGTCCCATCGTCGTGTATTGGTTAGCAAACTAGTCTCGCAGATCCATTACTAGTTAATAGCGAGATGGATCCTCGCAGGATGTCCCATACTTGTAACGTAAAGAAATAATAAAAGACTTAGTAGTCTATTTCAGCATTGTAGTCTATTTCAGGGAGCTTAGACTAATAGACTATAATGCTTAATCTCTAAGTCTTTTGTTATTTCTTTACTCATATATTTGCTCTGTGACTCTAACATTAAGAGCACACATTGAGCTCTCAAATGCGACTGTTTTTTTAAAATAAAACTCTTGTGTCGTAAGGAAGATTTCTTCTCTGGACTTTTGGATTATATATATATATATATATATATATATATATATATATATATATATATATATATATATATATATATATCTGTGTGTGTGTGTATGTGTGTACATGTGAATATATATATATGTGTGCGTGTGTGTGTGCGTGTGTATGTGTGGGTGTGTGTGAATATATGTGCATATATATATGGGAATGTGTATAAATATATATGTATATATGTATACATATATATATATATGGGTGTATTCACTTTTTCTTTCTCTCTCTCTCTCTCTCTCTCTCTCTCTCTCTCTCTCTCTCTCCCTCACTCACTCACTCATACCCACATATATTCACACTTACATGCACACAAACACCTATAGAATCCGAATACTTTAGTGGTAGATAGTCATTTTCTTAACCATGTTCATATCATCTCGTATGCAGATCATCTCTTGAAATGTCAGCGCAGTTGTTTTACTTCGTATTTGATTGAACTCTCCGGTTTGGAATTTTCTCATCCCACATTTGTTCACCCTTTCACAACTTTATAATCAATCTTTCATTTGGTTACCATGTGTTCTTACCGGTTTCTTTGAGGGTGCAGTTGACGCAATTTTCAATGCCGATAGGTCCTCTTTCATTCTACCTAGTTTTCTTTTGCTGCATACTATCAAACCTTTTTTGTATAGTCATTAATCTCCCAGTTCTTTGATTCAACTTTTTTTTCAATTCTTCTCACGTCTAGTGTAGGAAGGACCCTGAATATTTCACAATGCCAGTGTGTATATTTCTTTGATAATGTTTCCTACCCGGGTTTAGTTTATTCATCTTATCATACTTCTGTTATTATCCGTACTAGTTGAAAACCCACCCTATCTTCTGGAGTATGCTTTTCTCATGACCTATAACCAAAGGCCCCTTTGTGTGCAGTACTTGATTTTGAATGTTGACTGTGGGTGACAACCCGTGATGCTTAATGATGGAATCCTGATGGCAGAGCAGTCCATGATATACAACACTTAGTATTACATGCATTTAGCTGATGAATGCGGATATTTTCAATTTTGCGACCTTAATCAGTAAGATTTGCAATTTCTCTTATACATATTATAATTAATTGTCAAAAATAAATTATTTCTCTGAATGTTTGACATGAGGCTTGATGATTAGTATTATCTGCATTATTCTTGTTAAAGTAAATGAAAGAAAAAAACAATTAAAGGAGACAAATCGAAAAGAAGAAGAAACAAGAAAGAGAAAATAAGTGAAAGAAAGAAAAAACATTAGAGTAAAGGAAAATGAAATGAAAGAAATGAAAGAAAAATATAGAAAGAAAAGGAAAGGCAAATACTTACAAAAATAAATCTAAATAAAGAAATGAAAGAATGAGAGAGAGAGAGAGAGAGAGAGAGAGAGAGAGAGAGAGAGAGAGAGAGAGAGAGAGAGAGAGAGAGAGAGAGAGAGAGAGTGAGAGAAGGAAACGATAGAGAAAAGAAGGAAAATCCTTTAAATAACGTAAAATGAAATAATAGAAATGAAAAAAGATTAGAAAAGGAAAGGAAAAACATTTGAATAACAAATCGAAATAAAAACAAAAAGAAGAAAGAGGGAACATTTAGGTGAGGTAAAAATGAACAAATGTAAGAAATACGTTAAAAGTAAAAGAAAGAAAAAAAATTAAATGATAAATAATAAAAAAGAAAAATGAAAAAGTAGGGTAAAGAAAGAAGAAACATTAAAGCAAAAGAACATGATATAATAGAAATGAAAGAAAAATATAAAAAGAAAAGGAAAGATAGAACAATTAAAAGAGACAAATCGTAAAAGAGAAAAAGAAAGAAAGAAAGAAAAATAAAACGTATTGAAGAAACACTGAAGTATGGTAAAATAAAATGAAATGAAGAAAATAATGAAAAGAGAAATGAAAGAAAAATTCAAAAAGAAGATGAAAGAAAATACAATTAAGGGAGAAAGAAAAAATAAAGAAAATGCAAACATGAAAAAGAGAGAAGACATATTAAAGCAAAAGAAAAGAAAATAATAGAAATGAAAGAAAAATATAAAAGAAAAGGAAAGAAAAAAATTAAAAATGACAAAACGAAAAGAAATTGAAGGAGAAAGCAAAAACGGAAACAGCAATGAAAGAAAAATATAAATAAAAAAGTAAAAAAAAAACAATTAAAAGAGACGAATCGACAAAAAGAAAGAAAAGAGAACAAAAAGTAGGGAGAAGAAAGAAGAAAGGAAATTGAAATAATAGAAAAGAAAGAAAAATATAGAAAAAGAAGAAAAACAATTTAAAGCGAAAATTCCAAAAAATGAAGGAAAAATGAAAAGAAGAAAAAAAGATGAAACAAGATGAAAATGAATTCAGTGAAATCAAAGAAAAATATAAAGAGAAAAAGAAAAAAAACAATTAAAAGACACAAATCGAAAAAGGAAAAGAATAAAAAGAAAGAAAAAGTAGGGGAAAATATAGAAAGAAAAGGAAAGAAAAATAAACAGAAAGTGAAGAAGAGTAAAAGAAATAATGACAATTAAGAAAGAAAAATATAGAAAGAAAAGGAAAGAAGAAAAAGGAAAAAGTGAAGAAAAGAAAAAAGAAACAGTAAAGTATAGTAAAATGAATTAATAGAAATGAAAGAAAAATATAAAAAGAAAAGGAAAGAAGAAAAGGAAAAAGTGAAGAAAAGTAAAAGAAATAATGACAATTAAGAAAGAAAAATATAAAAATAAAAGGGAAGAAAAATAAAAGATAGTGGAGAAAAGTATAAGAAATAATGACAATTAAGAAAGAAAAATATAAAGAAAAGGAAAGAAATAAAGAGAAAGTGAAGAAAAGTAAAAGAAATAATGACAATTAAGAAAGAAAAATATGAAAGAAAAGGAAGAAAAATAAAGAGAAAGTGAAGAAAAGTAAAAGAATAATGACAATTAAGAAAGAAAATATAAAAAGAAAAGGAAAGAAAAATAAGAGAAAGTGAAGAAAAGTAAAAGAATAATGACAATTAAGAAAGAAAAATATAAAAAGAAAAGGAAAGAAAAAGAAAGAGAAAGTGAAGAAAAGTAAAAGAAATAATGACAATTAAGAAAGAAAAATATGAAAAGAAAAGGAAAGAAAAATAAGAGAAATTGAAGAAAAGTAAAGAAATAATGACAATTAAGAAAGAAAAATATGAAAAGAAAAGGAAAGAAAATAAAGAGAAATGAAGAAAAGTAAAAGAAATAATGACAATTAAAAGAAAAATATGAAAGAAAAGGAAAGAAAAATAAGAGAAAGTGAAGAAAAGTAAAAGAAATAATGACAATTAAGTAAGAAAAATATAAAAAGAAAAGAAGAAAGTGAAGAAAAGTAAAAGAATAATGTCAATTAAGAAGTTACATAAAAGAAAATAAATAAAAATCGAAAAAGAATGAAAAAGATGCGGTGGGGATGAATAGGTTGAATAGTTTGTAAGTTAGCAATGACATCAATCTATGTCACATACAGCTAACCCCTTCCCACGGGAGTAGCTGTCCGATTTGTCATCAGTCCTGATATGTTTACCTCGTAGCTGCAAGATGTATACAATGAAAACCATCTAATACTGGTTTAATATGGATTATTGATTGGATTATCAATAAATCTATATGTATAATTACTTCGAAACAACATTTGTTTTTATACTTGTATGTATTTATGAGATGAGGCTTAATATGGATAATTTTGATATTTCGGACTGTTGTCCTCATCTTTATTGTGTATAAATACAATGTTCAGGCCACAGTAACCTCAGATTCTGTTCTGTACTTATACGTACATGTGTTTATGAGATGAGGCATAATATGGATAATTTTGATATTTCAGACTGTTGTCCTCACCCTTATTGCGTATTAACACAATCTCCAGGCCACATTAATCTCAGGCTCTGTTTTAGGTGTTTTTTAGATTACCTTTAAATAAGTCATCTTATTTTACGAAATTTGGAATTTTTGTATGTGTTAATGGTATGAGGCTTGATATGAATAATTTTGATATTTCGGGCTGTTGTCCTCATCTTTATTGTGTATAAATACAATGTTCAGGCCACAGTAACCTCAGATTCTGTTCTGTACTTATACTTACATGTGTTTATGAGATGAGGCTTAATATGGATAATTTTGATATTTCGGACTGTTGTCCTCATCTTTATTGTGTAGAAACACAATAACTTTATCAGTCTCTGAGACTGAAATGCCAATACTATACTTATTACTTGTATGTATTTATGAGATGAGGCTTGATATGGATAATTTTGATATTTTCGGACTGTTGTCCTCATCCTTATTGCGTATAAACACAATCTCCAGGCCACATTAACCTCAGGCTCTGTTTTAGGTTTTTTTAAATAACCTTTAAATCACCTTATGTCATCTTATTTTACGATATTTGAAAATTTTGTATGTATTAATGATATGAGGCTTGATATGAATAATTTTGATATTTCGGACTGTTGTCCTCATCTTTATTGTGTATAAACACAACGTTTAGGCTATATTAACCTCAGGATCTGTTCAAGTGTTTTTTTTAATCATCTTACTTTACGACATTTTGAAATTTCTGGTTTTGGAATAAGTAACTTCTTCTATTTTATTTTTTTATATCTAATATTTTTTATATCTATATCTATATTTATATTTGTAATTTATATTTTATATATTTCTGTTCAACGAGTCTTCCATTTCATTTTTTTATATCTCTATTCATATCTTATTTTATGTATTTATGGTCAATAAGTTTGGTGATATATATGCTGCTTGGAGTCCCATTGAATTAGTAGTAACGATCTGAGCTCCGAAACCACGTTTGAATTCATGGTTGATCGTTTGAAGATGACTTATTTTAGGTTAATTTAAAAAACACACCTGAACAAAGCCCAAGGTAAATGTGGCCTAAACAGTGTGTTCATACACAATAAGAATTGTAGACAATAGTCCAAAATAACATAATTATTAACATTTAGTATTATTAGTGTTATTCGGACTATTGTCCCCATCTTCATTGTTACTTGTACAACGTTTCGGCCGATATACCCTCCGGCCTTCTTCAGGTATTTCTTGTCGGACTCGGGAACCTTCTCGGACTCGGGAACCTTCTTTTCGAACTCGGGAACTTTCTTGTCGTATTCATGAGCCATCACGGAACTTTGAACCTAACCCTTTATTTATTCCTAATAATTATTTATTACTAATCTTCAAGCCTCATCTCAAACATTCAGAGAAATATTATTAACATTTGTTTTTAATTGTTTGTTTGTTGTTGTTTTCTTTGTTTTTCTGTGAGGCTGACGCAAAATAAATAAACCATAAGTTAAATTCGAAACCCTGACCAGATTTACAAGTTTTTTTCACCAGTCCTTGTTTACCCACACACCTCTTTTTCCCGTGTATAACGTGTCAGACATGGCGAATTTAGTGTGGAGCTACCCTGCTCGTTCCAATGACCAAGACCAAAAAGAACCCTGATACAAGCGCCTGACTTAACTCTAACCTCGGACTACTTTAATTTTTTCACTTTGGCGGGGAAAATACTAATGTATGACTAAGGTTTGTTTGATACGTTTACCTGCATCCTATCCGAAGCGAAGAACGCAGATAATGGAGATGAACATATACTACACTCTGCTCGCAGATATAGTTGTTGGCACCTTTCCGTCCACTAAGAACGATGGCGTAGTGTCCAAATAAATAAATAAGTAAATAAATTATCTGCATCTGCGCAAGTTACGCTGCAGGCCAATTACCGAGTGACAGTCTTTGGTGCACTGAATGCACACAAGCTGTAATGCTTTCTGGGGCTGCTGTCTTTTCTTCCTCTTTCTGGCTCTCTTTGCTGTCGAGTCTACTCTACTCTCTGGCTCACCCCTCTCTTATCTTGCTTAACAATAAGCCACTCTGCTAATTTTACTGTGTCATGCCACTCTATTGTTTGCATCTACACCCCACGTGTTTGTGTCAATATGGCATATCCTCATAGCTCTCCTGTAGACATCTTTAAATCGTAGGCATGGTCTACCTATCGATCGGGAGCCTTATACTAATTCGCCATACAAATGATCTTTTGGGATACGGCCATTTCCCAGATATTGCATAAAACTTTTAAGTATTTGTTATTTGGGTATTTAACTTAAAAAAACAATTCATGCACAGGACATTAAATTGGTATAGTTATTTGGTTAAATCTTAACTTAAAACTCAACGGACCTAAATTCGACCATCATATATCACCCCGCTGAAAGAAAAAAAAATCAGGGAAGTAACCGAATTTAATGAAATTTTCAGTGTTGATATATTAATGAATAAAACATGTAATGCACCTGTTATTTTATTTTAAATCTTTTACAGTTTTTCAAATCAGTTAACCTTGAACCAAGTATTTTTTAGAATCTGTGTTACGCCTCAAAGATACGTGGTTCAAAGTTAACTGACCTAAAAAATGTAAAAGCTTTTAAATAAAATAACTGGTGAGTTAGATGTTTTATTCATTAATATATCAACACTGAAATTTTCATTAAATTCGGTTTATTTTTGGTTTGGTTTGGTTTGTTTTGTTTTACAGCATATCAACCTCAGTGGGTCATTTAATGCCGATAAAGTTTTGAAATAAATCAATTCTTAATGGATAATACAATTTTTTTATAAATACATTTTTCTATTTAACCCATAGATGGGACCCTAACAGGTACTACCACTCCGGGTCAGAGTGGACCAGGGAGCAATGGTGATGAAGGGGTGCTCCACATTCCCCAAACCTCCAAAACTGGAACCTCACCATCAGTTAGAGTTTAACGTCATTCCCAGGACATGTAGACCCACAGCCACCGCCTTCTAGCACCCATATGATAAAAAAGGGGTTGGGGCTTGCCCTAAGGTCAATAGGGTTGGGGCAATCATATAGGTGCTAGGGCTTGACGTGACCAGCTGATTGATCGGAGGGGGCCTCTCCGACCGCCCGTCTAGCCCAAGATAGGGCCAAAGTGGAGTATTGCACGTCATGAACTGCTCATCCACCTAGGCTCTATCCTTAAGCATCACGGGTTGCCACCCACGACCAACAGTTGACCCCATTGGGGGAGTCTTACCCCTCTGCAGAGGTGCAGTCGGTGCATTCTAACGCCCCAGCCGACAGGGCGGAGATTTTTTATTAACTTCATGAGTATCTACAAATGGGTAGAAACAACTTCATATGTATTTATAAACTGTTTTTTTTTTTTACTCTGTTATACACAGGACATTCTCTTTTAAGGTGGTCGTATCCCTCTGCAAGGGAAAACTGCAGGTGTATTGTAAGCCTTGCTGACTGTGCGAGCGAGAGATAAAGAGAGACTGTGGGCCTATGAAGTGATTGCGAATGCCTAACAAATTGGTAGAAACAACCATATATATATATTATATATATATATATATATATATTATATATATATATATTTAAGTGTATTTAGGCAGCATTTTTTCTTTTAAACAGGTTTCATTGAATTGAACAGACAATTCCTGTCTGGCAAGTCTTTCGTCGATCCGTTCTAATCTTCGGGCCATCCTTCTGGTGTCAGGGTGTAACTGGTATACCAGTCCACCGAATGTTTCGTCACTAGCGCTTTCGGCAATGCACTTTGCCATCCTCAGGTGGGAAACGATGGAATAGTTTTCATGTCTCGTTTTTAAGCAAGGAATTAGTGGGAGGTAATATCAATTGGTAGTGGGAGGTTTTTGGAATGGTAGTAGTTTGAACAAAGCAGTGGTGATTTTTGGAGGGGGGGGCACAGGTTGTGAGGATGGCAAAGTGCATTGCACATTACACATCGTTTGTGTATTTACTTCTCATACTGTCGTGTAGAAAAAGTCACTATAAGAGGAATGTAACCTACTTCTAAACAAAAAAAAAACGAAAAATCTAGGTTGGTGTAGGGGTTACGGTCCTCGCCTGTCAGCTTGACAGTCAGGGTTCGAATCACACACAAGGCGGTCTTCCTATCTATAGCTCTGCTGATGAGGCCTAATAGACCGAAATGTACATACAGAGATTGATTTTTCTCGATTTGTTTAGCCTTACATTTGAATAGGTATGCCCGCCTAATTAATTAATTATTAATTAATTAACTTTCAAAATTAGGTACGACTTCAATTAAGCACATATTCTCCCAATATATATATATATATATATATATATATATATATATATATACCCTGTGCACGAGAAGGATGCGATCAAAAGTAAATTCTTAAGCGGAGTTTAACTGGTTTGAATTCACTTTTCACTTTCCGAGACTAGCCAAGCTTAAAGAGCCCAGTGTGCCCAACTGTTTTACTCTTAGCTAGAGGCAGAGTAGTTAGATTGATACTTTTCCCAATGGTATTAGCGCAATATGAAATACAAACAGCCTCGTCCAGGATTTGAACTCCCGACGACGAGTCAATAGAAAAAAAGAGCAAATATATATGTATTAATAAAGTTGATGTTGACAATATTCTACCCAGGATATTACGTTGGGGGGGGGGGTCTTACCCATCTGCATGGGGATACAGTTGGCGTATTCTAAGCCTAGCTGACTGGGCGAAAGAGATATGATGAGAGACTGTGGCTGTGAACTGGAACCTCGCCACTAGATGCAGTTAAGTCGGATAGTTTTATTTAGGATAAGAAATCTAAAAAAAATATAACTGTATTCTCTTACGAGAATACAGTTATATAAAAATACCATCATTTAAAAAAAAAAAAATTTCATTTAAAAAGAAATGCCATAACTAGACTACTTCAGTTCCAGTGATCTTTTGAAAAAGAGATATTATCTCGAAAATTCAAGAATTAAATAAAGGTTAACACACAACATCATTGTTACCGTATTATTATTTTTTTCTTTACACCTGCATTCTAAATCAACCTCCTAACCAATATATACACAATGCTTCAAGCAAATTATAAAACTCTATTATAATTCTCTTAGATTTAAGATGAAAAGTAAAGTCGGCGGAGTGGCCTATTGTCGGTATCAGCCGGCAATGAGGGAACCCATCCTCTTTTCGCTAGAAATTGGTTTTGCTGAAAAGGTGATGCAACACTTACTGTCAGCTCCCCACTTTACCGCACATATCAGATTACCCACTCTATGCTACACATAGGCCGGAACCCGGAACCTTACGATTCTTAACCGGATGCTGTACCAACTAAGCTAAACCAGCCACGAGATCTTCAGATATTTATTAATAATGGATATTCGCATCCGGTTTTTGTCTGTAACAATATCTTTCAAAAAAATATTTTTACATCGCCCGGAGGGTGTCTTTTTATTTTGCTAGTATTAATAATGGAGATTCGCTTCCGGTTTTTGTCTGTAACAAAAATTACGTCACTGCTTACGTCACATTACCCCAAATCGTCATAACATACAATAAATACACTAACAATTTGAACATGCAGCATTAGACAGTCCTCATTGTTTTTTTAAAACAAGTTTTAATAAATACATGACTGGTATTATATATCTATATATAGTTTGTTTTATTTTAATACATATTTAAAGTTTACATTTCAAATTGTTTTATTTTTTTTATTCCTTTAATGAATTTGATGATTTTACTTACTTAGGGTACAAACTAGTTGACATTGATTTTTTTACTCCCACCCCTAAGGCAAAAAGTTTCAAAAATCTATTTTTACATCGCCGGGGGATGTTTTTTTTTATTTTGTACTAGTTTTCTTTAAATGTTTTACGTTTCGATCAAAGTGAGTAGTCTGTGAAAATTTAAAGTAATATTATGATTTAAATAATAATAATAATAATAATAATAATAATAATAATAATAATAATAATAATAATTCTCCTCATGTCTCCAGGACTCTTCTGAGTATTCTGGCAGATTGCAGCAGTGCAGTGTTCTGAATGGTTTCAATCCTTCCTCTGATTTCCAAACTTTCCAAACCCTTTTCCAATCCTTTTGGGACTGTTCCAACTGCACCAACCACAATTAGTATCACTTTCACTTTCATATTCCATAACTTAGACTCCAGTGAAAGGCCATCAGCTAACACTGATGTGAAAACCCAAAAGGAATAATAATAATAATAATAATAATAATAATAATAATAATAATAATAATAATAATAATAATAATAAAACTCGCATGTTTTGAAGACAATTATACAAAAATCAACATAAATTAAATGAATACTCATCCATGGTGATACGAGAGAAAAAAGCCTTTGTGACCAACGAATATGAAGTCATAAAACATATCATCTAAAGTAATGTAATATTATGATTTAAATGATAAAAAAAAACTCGCATGTTTTGAAGACAATTATACAAAAATCAACATAGATTAAATAAATACTCATCTATGGTGATACGAGAAAATAAAAACCCTTTATGACCACCGGATATAAAGTCATAAAACATGATATCATCATAAAAAAGTTAGTATTATGATAATAACTTGCTTTGAAGTCGGTGCACCTGCTTGATGGACGACGAATTGGACATTTGCAATTTTCCTTTATTTCCTTGGATATTACTATTTTTCCACGGAAGACCATTGTGTGGTGTCCGGTTTGGTGTAAAGGCCCAAAGAAATAAAACAGGACTGTATATGAAATAACGAGATTTAAGATTTCGTTTCTACTTATCAATGCATAATCTATAATTCAAACCTTAATATTTCAAATATCTATATATTAGGTTTCTGGCTTGATATCGGCCCTACTTCAACTCAGCGTATGAGTAACACCAGGATTTTTGCGGTAAAGTAAGGAACCGATATTAGATGTGGCACTCCACCTCAAACGCCAAACCAATCTCCTTGGTCTAGGGCTAATAAAAAGGGAATAGACTCCCTCGCTGTCGAGCTGACACCGACTGTAGGCCACCCGACGGCTTTAATTACTTGTATTAAAACACATGTTCCTGAACCGTTATCATCTTGTAACATCCTCTAGTTAAAAAGGAGACCATCCAAATCGTCCAAGGGGAAATGCAAAAGTGTAAATCCTGATTATCTTATGTTGCTTATCCACTGAATTTTTATTTCTCATGAGACCGTCTTCAGATTAATTACTGGTTGTAGTTGTTGTTTATTTTTGTGGTTCAATAAACAATTCCAAATGAATAAATATCGCAAAAAAAAAACAAACACAAAAATAAACAAAAAACAAAAACAAACACAAACACAAAAACCCACAAAAATAAACAAAAAACAAAAACAAACACAAACACAAACACAAACACAAAAAACCCACAAAAACAAACAAAAATCAAAAACAAACACAAAAAAACACAAAAATAAACAAAAATAAACAAAAAACAAAAACAAAAACAAACACAAAAATAAACAAACAAAAAAACAACAAAAAACAAAAACAAACACAAAAATAAACAAAAACCCCCCCAAAAAACAAAAGCAAACAACAACTATAGATTACAATTATGTTTCACGAGTTCATTATTTCTAAAATAATCTTTTAAATGTAAACAGAAAAAAACCCCAAATAAACAAACATTGTAAAACACGAATTCTTAAAAAAGGAATTTGCTAAATTATTTTCTTCTTAACCCTTCTCTTACTCTTGTCTTCCTTCTTTCTTTCTCCCTCTCTAGTGTCTTTAAATTTAGTTCAGTCATGGACCGGGTACCTCTGCTAGTATATCTATACTTTTAAGAAACGAAAGTGTACTTTGGATTATATGGATTATTCGGACTATTGGCCTCATCTTTAATGTTATCCGTACAACGTTTCGGCCGATGTGCCCCCCGGTATTCTTCCGATATTTCTTGTCAGGCTTGGGAACCTTCTCGAACTCTGGAAACTTCTCTTCGAACGTTGTACGGATAACAATAAACATGAGGACATTATCTCCGAATAATCCAAATTATCAAGCTTCATCAACAAAATAATAAGAAAGACCTAAAGAAGGCCGGAGGGCACATTGGCCGAAACGTAGTGTAGATAACAATAACGATGAGGACAATAGTTCGAATAATTCAAATAATTCAAATTATCAAGCCTCAATAATAACAAGAAACATCTAAAGAAGGTTGGAGGGCACATCGGCTCAAATGTTGTAGATAATATAGATGAGGACGATAGTCCAAATGATACCAATTTATCAAGTCTCGTCTAAAAATAACACAAGAAACACCTAAGAAGGCTGGGGGGCACATTGTACGAAACGTTGTGTATATACAATAACAATGAGAACAATAGTCCGAATAATCCAAATAATACTAATTATCAACCTCATCTCAAATATTCAGTGAAATAGTGCAGATAATATTAAAGATGATGATAATAGTCCGAATAATCCAAATAATACCTATTATCAAGCTTCATCTCAAACATTCATAGAAATAGTGCAGATAACAATAAAGATGAGTACAATTGTCCGAATAATCTAAATAATACAAATTATCAAGCTTCATCTCAAACATTCATAGAAATAGTGCAGATAACAATAAAGATGAGGACAATAGTCCGAATAATCCAAATGATGCTAATTATCAAGCCTCATTTCAAACATTAAGAGAAATAGAGCAGATAACATTAAAGATGAGGACAATTGTCCGAATAATCTAAATAATACAAATTATCAAGCTTCATTTCAACGGTTCAGAGAAAAAGTGTACTTAATACAATTAGCAAACTAAGCAAATCTAATGCTTAAATTGACTCAACCAAATATGTCCCGTCTAAACAAATGGAACAAAAAAATTCTAAATTTTGCTTTCTCTTCTTGGGTAATTAGTCCGATTTTACAAAAAATATTGATTTATTAGATTTTTAGATTTTTAAAAAAGATGTATTCTACAATACAAATACAAATGTCGAAATGATCTCTGGCTGTGCACTGTATTTCCCAAAGTTTTAGTTGTATTATTATTTTCCTCTTACATCCTCTCTTATTCCTTTCTTGCCCCTTTCTCTCATACTCTCTGGTGTTCCTAAATTCATTTTAATTCAATCATTGACCGGGTAATTCTGCTAGTATACTTACATTTTTCATATTTTTTATTATTGTCAAAGAAATGGATGAGGACGAGAAAGAGGAGTGAAAGGAGCTAAGTGAAATTTCCTAATAGTAGGAGTAGGATAAAAAAATATCAGTACTCAAGATTCATTGACAATGACATGTCAAAGTTTGACATTTAGAAAAAAAAAAGGATTTATAACTCGTGTACATACATGTTGGAAAGTCAGAGATCGTTTCGAAATTGTAAATAGAACATGCGTCTAATGCACGGAAAATCAATACGCTTGATTTGTATCTTCGGACTGTTATCTTCACTTTAATCGTGATATATAAAAACACAACGTTTCGACCGTTGTACCCTCAGGCCTTCTTCAGGTGTCCCTTTGAATGAAATCTTCAAGAGTTCTTCAACGCTTAGTATTTATCCTTTTAACTTTTTTAACAGATGTACTCATCTTTATCGTGATTTATAAAGACTCAACGTTTCGGCCGTTGTATCTTCCGACCTTGTTAAGGTGTACCTTGTCAGTCCGAGCATCTTCTTCATCTTTATTATGATATATGAAAACACAACTTTTCGGTCGTAGTACCCTCAGGGCTTCTTCAGGTGTCCCTTTGAATGAGATCTTCATTACTTCTTCAACGCCTACCGTCTATTATTTTAATTTTTCGGACTATTATCATCTTTAGCTCAGTCGGTAGAGCATTCGGCTAGGAATCACAAGGTTCCTGATTCGATACCGGTCCTCGCCAACTCAGTGTATGAGTAGCGCAAGGATATGTGCGGTAAAGTGAGGAGCTGGTGGTAGGTGTAGCGCTCTACCTCAGACGCTAAAATAATCTTCTTATCTAGCGCTAATGAAAAGGGCATTGACTTCCTTGCTGTCTGTCTAATACCGACATTAGGCCGCCCTGACGACTTTACTTTTTACTTACATCTGACCTTCTTCAAGTGTTCCTTGTCAGTCCGACAATAGCAATGATACAACCTGGAAATAGTTTTGAAATTTATTCTCATTTTCCTGATTGAATTATTACTATGCTCAGATGGAACATTTGCAAGGATTCAACAAAATGGCTGGCGCGTCAAATATTTTGCCACAATAAACATTAATATGATTTCAATATTACTAAATGTAATAAAAACAATATAAGCGATAATATATCTAAATAATGTTCTGAGTATCATTATATATTCAAGTTTTTGTAATCAATCTCATAAGTCAATATTTGTGAACAGCCTATTGATAAACGCTATCAAGATAAGATTCTTCATCCTATTATCATGATTGGCTGTTTGATACCGGTCCCCGCTAATACGCCGTATGAGAAGAACAGAAAGGGTAATCCGATCTATGCAGTAAAGTGGGGAGTTGGCGATAGGTGTGATTCTCCACATCGACATAAACAATATACCTGATCTAGCACTAGGCGAAAAGGGAATAGACTCCCTCGCTGTCTCTCTGATACCGACAATAGACCACTCCGCCAACTTTCCTTTAATTTTACTTATATATATATATATATATATATATATATATATATATATATAAAGGGGCCGATTTAAGCTCAGTCGGTAGAACGTTGATACGCCACTCAACGTATGAGTAGCACAGAGATCTGTGCGGTACAATGAGGACTGATGATACGTATGGCGCTCCACCTCAGACGCCAAAATTATCTCCTTGATCTAGCGCTAATGAAAGGGGATATACTCCCTCGCTGTCTGTCAGATACCGAGATTATGCCGCGCTGCAGATATTTTATATATATAATAATATAATATATATATATGTGTGTGTGTGTGTGGTGTGTGTGTGTGTGAGAATGGGAAATGAATCCGACAATATGAGGAAAAAAATGAATAAAGAAAGAAAATGTAGATGGATAAAATGAATTTTATCGATTAAAAGTGATATCGATAAAATTCATTTTTATCCATCTACATTTCTTTTCTTTGCTCATTTTTTCTCATATATATATACATATATATATATATATATATATATATATATATACCTTAAAGAATTACTTGGTTAGGCTACATTTCCTCAGCTTTGATCGATCTCATCTATCGTGTTATCTCGCAAACAGTTTGAACTATATGCTTTTATTAGTGGCAGACTTTCAGGAGTCTAAATGACTATATTAATTCAACATCCAATGACCATCTCTTGAAGTCAGTAGACAGTCTTAAACGAAGTTAATTGGCAATTCCCCCTTCTCTCTCTCCTTTCTCTCTCTCTCTCTCTCTCTTCTCTCTCTTCTCTCTCTCTCTCTCTCTCTCTTCTATACATAAATACATACACATTATATATAATGTAGATATATGTAGTGTATTCAAGGTGTAATAATGCATTACAAGTTTATACAAAACTTCCATTTATGTACGTACCAAATTATATGATCATTTCTACACCTGGTCATCTATAGAAAAATCAACATCATAGCAAGTACTCGATTAATAAGCACTTATTATTAACCCACACCCACCCAGCCACACAACCAACCCTGGCAACATTAGTAACATTATGTCAATACAACAACCTCTATGTTGTGGTTGTCACAAAACTTGTTTTTTTTTAGTGTTGATGGCAAAAAATCACGCGAACGCGGTCGCGTGCTCTTTCTTCTCGCGTGCCGTCAGCCATTTTGGATGTCTCGCAAGGAAGAAGGGTTGCTTGCTTGCTTCTTTTTTTTTTTTTCGCGTCGAAGTCGGGACGGAAGGTAAACAACAAAGCCAATTCTGTAGGAATCATGTTTAAGGGTGGAGGTGGGGGTGGAGATGAAGAAGAAAAAGAAGAAAAAAATAAAAAGAAAACTCTATGTTTTTCTGATATTTTTTGTATATTTTTAATTGACCTTACGGAAAGCATATCTGTTTAATTTTTTATGCTTATATATATATATATATATGTGTGTGTGTGTGTGTATATGTATATATATGGATATATATGGATATGTATATACATGTATATATGTATATATATGAATGTACATATGATATATATATATGTATATATGTATATATTTGTATATATATATATACCTGTATATACATGTATATATGTATATATATGGATATACATATAGTATATATGTATATATGTATATATATGTATATATGTAGATATGTATATACATGTATATATGTATATATATGAATATACATATAATTATATATATATATAATATATGTGTGTGTGTGTGTGTGTGTGTGTGTGTGTGTGTGTGTGTGTGTTTGTAGTTTGTTTGATGATGATATGTGCAGTGAATATTAGGGAAATCTAATAACCAGAATTATGAAGATGAAAAAGCAGACATTAGGAAGTTTTATTGAAAGATAGAGCGATCTACTAAATACAATGAACACGAAATTGTTCTTTTTCTTTCTTAGCTTGCATAAATTTATATAAAATGTATTGGTTTAAATATACACGCACGCACACACACACACACACACACACACACACACACATATATATATATATATATATATATATATATAGAGAGAGAGAGAGAGAGAGAGAGAGTGAGTGAGTGAGTGAGTAAGTGAGTGAGTGATGGATATGATCAGACTCAGATAGCTAGCTGGATAGATAGATAAATTGATATGATCAGATAGCTAGCTGGATAGATAGATAGATAGATATGAACAGACCGAGATTGATGGATAGATGAATAGATAGATAGGTATGAACAGACTGATATATATATATATATATATATAATATATATATATATATATATATATATAATATATATTATATATATAGATAGATAGATAGATAGTAGATAGATAGAAAAATAGATAGATAGATAGATATAAACAGACTGAGATAGATTGATAGATAGACCAGTAACTCTGGTATACTATCAGTAGACTGCAATGAATTTACATCACAATGACTGGAATAAGATGAGGAAATTAATCCTCTTCTTCTTATTATTATTATCCTTAGATTTTTCTCCTCGTTAGTGTCTTCTTCTTATTATTCTTCTTCTTCTTCTTCTTCTTCTTCTTCTTCTTCTTCTTCTTCTTCTTCTTCTTCTTCTTCTTCTTTACTGGGCTGGATTCCTCTGGCCCTCTTCTTCTAGGAGTGACTTGGATTGGCTTCAGTGTGTCAGGAGCCTGCTTTAATTTCAGCCTCCACTTCTGTTGGCTCTTATCTTAATGACCCCCAAGACTCAATCAAATTCCGGGCCTTTATTTTTCCAACTTCAATGGAGAAATAAGTATTTACGTGTCCATTCGCTAAGGTGCCTGTGACTACTTGATTAACTCTAACTCGGTTCCCACGGGACTGGGTTGTCACATGACTAAACCATCCACTGAAAGAACTACTAAAAAATAAAAAAGGGGTCAGAGGCTGTCAATTAAACAACTGGTTCTTTTTCATTACTCTTAACGAATTACCAGTTAACTTTTGAATTAAAATAATGTAAATTCTATACTTGCTTTACAAAATTAATTATGTGGAGAAAATGTAGAAGCAAACACGGGATATTATGATGGATGGAAATTCATAGTCGATGTGGAAAAAACTTCCATCATCTTTTATCCGCATAAATTTCACAGTCCTGAAGAAGTTTTCCATTGTAAATCGAAATGTTCGAACATCAATTATACATTTCCATCCATCATAACATTCCGTGTTGGTTTCTACATTTTCTCCACATCACACTGACTCTAAACTTGTCCTATTCTAAGATAAACCGTTTACCTGTATATATTTGAAGCAGCTTTCTCTCACTACTTGGTTAACATGATTAGATCAAAGTGAAAAATGCCATGCTTATCAGATAGGTGACACTCTTCACAGACTATAATAAAATAGTTTCAAGTCCGCCCGTCACAAATTTTCATCAGCTAAGCAGTTTACAGAAACAGGATCATTAAAATTTTTGACCAAAGAAAAAATTGATAAGAATATGAAAACCTCAAACAATTAACAAGTGTTACATAATCATTAGATACCTAATGATTATGACAATAGTGTAGAAATCATATTAGTGCAGCTGATGGCCTTGAGGGTGAGTGACGGTGCTTGACCTCGATCTCACCTTGCGTTCTGGGGAGAATCGTGAGAACGGAACCCTGATAGAAGCCCTTCCGGTTTAAGGAGTAAGCAACTCAGTTAGAGTTAGAACTTAGAAGCGAAGCTAGCAAGATGTAAGGATCCGCGCGCATTGCCTGGTCTGGGGGTTTATGGAATAAAGTAACATCATCGTACATCGAAGTCTTGTTGTTATTACTAAAAGCTAACAATGACACAGGGCTTCTGATAAGAAGTGATCCCCAACAGAGACCAGATCCGGAATCCCAAGAAGACCAGACCTGTAGAAGACATACCAGACCAAGATAGATGATAGACGGCCGGCCAGAAGAGTAGACGACAGAGTAAGAAGTAAGAGAAGTATATAACATATAGATATTTAGTGCCGTCACAGAAAAAGGCACAACGTAACACAAGCAATATCTATATGTTATATACTTCTCTTACTTCTTACTCTGTCGTCTACTCTTCTGGCCGGCCGTCTATCATCTATCTTGGTCTGGTATGTCTTCTACAGGTCTGTCTTCTTGGGATTCCCGGATCTGGTCTCTGTTGGGGATCACTTCTTATCAGAGCCCTGTTCATTGTAGCTTTTAGTAATAACACTACAAGACTTCGATGTACGATGATGTACTTTATTCATAAACCCCCAGACAGGCATGCGCGCGGATCCTTACATCTTGCTTAGCTTCGCTCTAAGTTCTAACTCTAACTGAGTTGCTTACTCCTTAAACCGGAAGGGCTCTATCAGGGTTCGTTCTCACGATTCTCCCCAGAACGCAAGGTGGAGATCGAGGTCAAGCACCGTCACTCACCTCAAGGCCATCAGCTGCACTAATATGATTTACACTATTGTCATAATCATTAGGTATCTAATGATTATGTAACACTTGTTAATTGTTTGAGGTTTTCATATTCTATCAATTTTTTCTTTGGTCAAAAAATTTTAATGTCCGTTCTGTAAACTGCTTAGCTGATGAATTTGTGCGGCGGACTTGAAACTATTTTTTATAGTCTGTGAAGAGTGTCACCTATCTGATAAGCATGGCATTTTTCACTTTGATCTAATCATGTTAACCAAGTAGTGAGAGAAAGCTGCTCAAATATATACAGTAAACGGTTTATCTAGAATAGGACAAGTTTAGAGTCAAGTGTGATGTGGAGAAAAATGTAGAAACCAACACGGAATGTTATGATGGATGGAAATGTATAAATTGATGTTCGAACATTTCGATTTTACAATGGAAACTTCTTCAGGACTGTGAAATTTATGCGGATAAACAGATATGGAAGTTTTTTTCCACATCGACTTATGAATTTCCATCCATCATAATATCCCGTGTTGCTTCTACATTTTCTCCACTAAATTAATTTGTAAAGCAAGTATAGAATTTACATTATTTTAAATTCAAAAGTAACTGGTAATTCGTTAAGAGTAATGAAAAGAACCAGTTGTTTAATTGACAGCCTCTGACCCCTTTTTATTTTTTAGTAGTTCTTTCAGTGGATGTTTAGTCATGTGACAACCCAGTCCGTGGGACGAAGTTAGGTTAATCAAGTAGTCACAGGCACCTTAGCGAATGGACACGTAAATACTTATTTCTCCATTGAAGTTGGAAAAATAAAGGCCCGGAATTTGATGAGTCTTGGGTCATTAAGATAAGAGCCAACAGAAGTGGAGGCTGAAATTAAAGCAGGCTCCTGACACACTGAAGCCAATCCAAGTCACTCCTAGGAAGAAGAGGGCCAGAGGAATCCAGCCCAGTAAAGAAGAAGAAGAAGAGAAGAAGAAAGAAGAAGAAGAAGAAGAGAAAGAGAAGAGAAAGAATAATAAGAAGAAGACACTAACGAGGAGAAAAAATCTAGGATAATAATAATAAAAGAAGAGGATTAATTTCTCATCTTATTCCCAGTCATTGTGATGTAAATTCATTGCATCTACTGATAGTATACCAGAGTTACTGGTCTATATCAATCTATCTCAGTCTGTTTATATCTATCTATCTATCTATTTTTCTATCTATCTATCTATCTATCTATCTTCTTATATATATAGTAATATATATTCTATAGTATATATATTAATATTATATATATATATATATATATATATATATCAGTCTGTTCATACCTATCTATCTATTCATCTATCCATCAATCTCGGCTCTGTTCATATCTATCTATTAATCTATCACTAGCTATCTGATCATATCAAATTATCTATCTCTCCAGCTAGCTATCTGAGTCTAGACATATCCATCACTCACTCAATTAACTCACTTCACTCACTCACTCTCTCTCATCCTCTCTCTCTCTCTCTCTGATAATATATATATATAATATATTAATATATATGTGTGTGTGTGTGTGTGTGTGTTGTGTGTGTGGCGTGCGTGTATATTTAAACAATACATTTTTTTATAAATTTAATGCAAGCTAAGAAAGAAAAAGAACAATTTCGTGTTCATTGTATTTAGTAGATCGCTCTAATCTTTCAAATAAAACTTCCTAATGTCTGCTTTTTATCTCAATAATTCTGGTTATTGATTTCCTAATTCACTGCACAATAATCAATCACAAACAACACACCACACACACACACACACACCACAACACACACACCACACAATATATATAATATAATAATATGTATTATATGTTATTCATATATATACATTATACATGTATAATACATATCTACATATATACATATATATACATATTATACATATATACTATATGTAACTCCTATATATACATATTACATTATATTACAGGGGGTATATATATAAATATTACAAATATTATACATATATTTACCCAATTTTATATATATATCATATGTACATTCATATATATACATATATACATGTATTACATATCCAATATATATCCATATATATACATAACACACACACACACACATATATATATATATATATAGCATAAAAATTAAAAGATAATGCTTTCGTAAGGTCAATTAAAAACAAAAAATATCAGAAAACATAGAGTTTTCTTTTTTATTTTTTTCTTCTTTTTCTTCTCATCTCCACCCCACCTCCACCCTTAACATGATTCCTACAGAATTGGCTTTGTTGTTTACCTTCCGTCCCGACTTCGACGCGAAAAAAAAAAAAGAAAAACAAGCAAGCAACCTTCTTCCTTGCGAGACATCCAAAATGGCTGACGGCACGCGAGAAGAAAGAGCACGCGACCGCGTTCGCGTGATTTTCTGCCATCACACTAAAAAAAAACAAGTGTTGTAGACAACCACAACATAGAGGTTGTTGTATTGACATAATGTTACTAATGTTTGGCCAGGTTTGGTTGTGTGGCTGGGTGGGTGTGGGTTAATAATAAGTGCTTATTAATCGAGTACTTGCTATGATGTTGATTTTTATTCTATAGATGACCAGGTGTAGAAAATGATCATATAATTTGGTACGTACATAAATGGAATTTGTATAAACTTGTAATGCATTATTACACCTTGAATACACTACATATATCTACATTATATATATAATGTGTATGTATTTTATGTATAGAAAGAGAGAGAGAGAGAGAGAGAGAGAGAGAGAGAGAGGAGAAGAGAGAGAGAGAAAGGAAGAGAGAGAGAGGGGAATTGCCAATTAACTTCGTTTAAGACTGGTCTACTGACTTCAAGAGATGGTCATTGGATGTTGAATTAATATAGTCATTTAGACTCCTGAAGTCTGCCACTAATAAAAGCATATAGTTCAAACTGTTTGCGAGATTAACACGATAGATGAGATCGATCAAAGCTGAGGAAATGTAGCCTAACCAAGTAATTCTTTAAGGTATATATTATATATATATATATAATTAATATATGTATATATATGAAGGAAAAAATGAGCAAAGAAAGAAATGTAATGGATAAAAATGAAATTTTATCGATATCACTTTTAATCGATAAAATTCATTTTACCATCTACATTTCTTTTCTTTATTCATTTTTTCCTCATATTGTCGGATTCATTTCCCATTCTCACACACACACACACACACACTAGCACACCATAATATATATTATATATATAATATATTATAAATAAAATCTGCAGCGCGGGCATAAATCTCGGTATCTCTGACAGACAGCGAGGGAGTATTCCCTTTTCATTAGCGCTAAGATCAAGAGATCATTTTGCGTCTGAGGTGGGAGCGCATACGTATCATCAGCTCCTCATTGTAACCGCACAGATCTCTGTGCTACTCACTACGTTGAGTGGCCGGATCGAACGTTCTACCGAAACCCTGAAAAACCCCTTTAAAAAAATTCCGGGCCCGCCTTAATTATTAAATATTATATATATTATATTATATATATATATATATATATATATATAGTAAAATTAAAGGAAAGTTGGCGAGTGGTCTATTGTCGTACAGAGAGACAGCGAGGGAGTCTATTCCCTTTTCGCCTAGTGCTAGATCAGGTATATTGTTATGTCGAGTGGAGAAATCACACCTATTCGCCACTCCCCACTTTACTCATAGATGCGGAATTACCCTTTCTGTTCTTCCTCAATACGGCGTAAGCGGGGACCGGTATCACAGCCATCATGATAATAGGATGAAGAATCTTATCTTGAAATAGCGTTTTCAATGAGCTGTTTCACAAGATATTGACTTAATGAGATTGTTCAAAACTTGAATATATAAATGATCTCAGAACATTATTTAGATATATTATCGCTATATTGTTTTTATTACCATTTAGTAATATTGAATCATATTAATGTTTGTGCAAATATTTGACTCGCCAGCCATTTTGTTGAATCTTGCAAATGTTCCATCTGAGCCATAGTAATATTCAATCAGGAAAATGAGAAATAAATTTCCAAAACTATTTCCAGTTGTATCATTGCTATTGTCGGACTGACAGAACACTTGAAGTAGGTCAGGATGTAGTAAAAAGTAAAGTCGTCAGGGCGGCCTATGTCGGTATTAGACAGACCAGCAAGGAAGTCATGCCCTTTTCATCTAGCGCTAAGATAAGAAGATATTTAAGCGTCTGAGGTAGAGCCGCTACACCCTACGCACCAGCTCCTACTTTACCGCACATATCTTGCGCTAGCTCAATACAACTGAGTTGCGAGACCGGATCGAATCAGGAACCTGTGATTCCTAGCCGAAATGCCTAGCCGACTAGAGCTAAAAGATGATAATAGTCGCGAAAAATTAAAAATAAATAGACGGTAGGCGTTTGAAGAAGTAATTGAAGACTCATTCAAAGGGACACCTGAGAAGCCTGAGGACTACGACCGAAAGTTTGTTTTCATATATCATAATAAAGAGGAAGAAGATGCTCGGACTGACAAGGTACACCTTAACAAGGTCGGGAAGAATACAACGGCCGAAACGTGAGTCTTTATAAATCACGATAAAGATGAAAGTACATCTGTTTAAAAAGTAAAAGGAATAAATACTAAGCGTTGAAGAACTCTTGGAAGATTTACATTCAAAGGGACACCTGAAGAAAGGCATGAGGGTACAACGGTCGAAACGTTTGTTTTTATATATCACGTTAAAGTGAAGATAACAGTCCGAGATACAAATCAAGCGTATGATTTTCCGTGCATTAGACGCATGTTCTATTTACATTTCGAAACGATCTCTGACTTTCCACATGTATGTACACGAGTTATAAATCCTTTTTTTTTCTAAAATGCAAAACTTTGGACATGTCATTGTCATGATCTTGAGTACTGATATTTTTTTATCCTAACTCCTACTATTAGGAAATTTCATTCTTAGCTCACTTTCACGTCTTTCTCGTCTATCATTTCTTTGAACATAATAAAATATGAAAATGTAAAGTTACTAGCAGATTACCCGTCATGATTGAATTAAAAATGAATTTAGGAAACACCAGAGAGTATGAGAAAGGGGCAAGAAAGGAATAAGAAGGATGTAAGAGGAAATAATAATACAACTAAAAACTTTGGGAAATACAGTGCACAGCCAGAGATCATCTTCGACATTATGTATTTGTATTGTAGAATACATCTTTTTTAAAAATCTAAAAATCTAATAAATCATATTTTTAAAATCGGACTAATTAACCCAGAAGAGAAAGCAAAAAATTTAGAATTTTTGTTCCCATTTGGTTTAGACGGGACATATGGGGTTGAGTCAATTAAGCATTAGATTTGCTTAGTTTGCTAAATTGAATTAAGTACACTTTTCTCTGAACCGTTGAAATGAAGCTTGATATTTTATTATTTAGATTTATTCGGACAATTGTTCCTGCATCTTTAATGTTATCTGCTCTATATCTCTTAAATGTTTGAAATAGGCTTGATAATTAGCATCATTTAGGATTATTCGGACTATTGTCCTCATCTTTGTTATCTGCACTATTTCTATGAATGTTTGAGATGAAGCTTGATAATTTGTAATTATTTAGATTATTCGGACAATTGTACTCATCTTTATTGTTATCTGCACTATTTCTATGAATGTTTGAGATGAAGCTTGATAATAGGTATTATTTGGATTATTCGGACTATTATCATCATCTTTAATATTATCTGCAACTATTACTGAATATTTGAGATGAGGTTGATAATTAGTATTATTTGGTTATTCGGACTATTGTTCTCATTGTTATTTTGTTATATACACCAACGTTTCGTACAATGTGCCCTCCAGCCTTCTTTAGGTGTTTCTTCTTGTTATTTTTTGACGAGACTTGATAATTGGTATCATTTGGACTATCGTCCTCATCTAATATAATCTACACATTTGAGCCGAGATTGTCCCTCCAGACCTTCTTTAGATGTTTCTTGTTATTATTGAGGCTTGATAATTTGAATTATTTGAATTATTCGAACTATTGTCCTCATCGTTATTGTTATCTACACTACGTTTTCGGCCAATGTGCCCTCCGGCCTTCTTTAGGTCTTTCTTATTATTTTGTTGATGAAGCTTGATAATTTGGATTATTCGGAAGATAATGTCCTCATGTTTATTGTTATCCGTACAACGTTCGAAGAGAAGTTTCCAGAGTTCGAGAAGGTTCCCAAGCCTGACAAGAATATCGGAAGAATCCGGGGGCAACAATCGGCCGAACGTTGTACGGATAACATAAAGATGAGGCCAATAGCCGAATAATCCATATAATCCAAAGTACATTTCGTTCTTTAAAAGTTATAGACTAACTGCAGAGGTACCCGGTCCATGACTGAACTAAATTTAAAAGACCTAGAGGAGGGAGAAGAAAGAAGGAAGAGCAAGAGTAAGAGAAGGGTTAAGAAGAAAATAATTAGCAAATTCCTTTTTTAAGAATTCGTGTTTTCAATGTTTGTTAATTTGGGTGTTTTTTTCTGTTACATTTAAAAGATTATTTTAGAAATAATGAACTCGTGAAACATAATGTAATCTATAGTTGTTGTTTGCTTGTTTTTTTTGGGGGTTTTTGTTTATTTTTGTGTTTTGTTTTTGTTTTTTTGTTGTTTTTTTGTTTGTTTATTTTTGTGTTGTGGTTTTTGTTTTTGTTTTTTTATTTTTGTTTATTTTTGTGTTTTTTGTGTTTGTTTTTGATTTTTGTTTGTTTTTTGTGGGTTTTTTTGTGTTTGTGTTTGTGTTTGTGTTTGTTTTTGTTTTTTGTTTATTTTGTGGTTTTTGTTGTTTGTGTTTGTTATTTGTTTTTTTTGTTTATTTTTGTGTTTGTTTTTTTTTTGGCGATATTTATTCATTTGAATTGTTTATTGAACCACAAAAATAACAACAACTACAACCAGTAATTAATCTGAAACGGTCTCAATGAGAAATAAAAATTCAGTGGATAAGCAACATAAGATAATCAGGATTTACACTTTTTGCAATTTCCCCTTGGACGATTTGGATGGTCTCCTTTTTACTAGAGGATTGTTACAAATGATAACGGTTCAGGAACATGTGTTTAATAGCAAGTTTAAGCCGTCGGTGGCCTACAGTCGGTGTCAGCTCGACAGCGAGGGAGTCTATTCCCTTTTTATTAGCCTAGACCAAGGAGATTGGTTTGGCGTTGGGTGGAGTGCCACATCTAATATCGGGTTCCTTACTTTAACCGCAAAAATCCTTGGTGTTACTTCATACGCTGAGTTAAGTAGGGCCCGATAATCAGCCAGAAACCTAATATATAGATATTTGAAATTTAAGGTTTGAATAATAGATTAATGCATTGATAAGTAAGAACGAAATTTAAATCTCGTTTATTTTCATATACAGTCCTGTTTATTTCTTTGGGCCTTTACACCAAACCGGACCAACCACACATGGTCTTCCGTGGAAAAATAGTAATATCCAAGGAAATAAAGGAAAATTGCAATGTCCAATTCGTCGTCCATCAAGCAGGTGCACCGACTTCAAAGCAAGTTATTATCATAATACTAACTTTTTTTATGATGATATCATGTTTTATGACTTTATATCCGGTGGTCATAAAGGGTTTTTTTTTCTCGTATCACCATAGATGAGTAATTATTTAATGTATGTTGATTTTTGTATAATTTTGTCTTCAAAACATGCGAGTTTTTTTTTTATCATTTAAATCATAATATTACATTACTTAGATGATTGTTTATGACTTCATATTCGTTGGTCACAAAGGCTTTTTTCTCTCGTATCACCATGGAATGAGTATTCATTTAATTTATGTTTGATTTTTGTATAATTGTCTTCAAAACATGCGAGTTTTATTATTTATTATTATTATTATTATTATTTTATTATTATTATTATTATTATTTAATTATTCCTTTTGTTTTCAACATCAGTGTTAGCTGATGCCTTTCACTGGAGTCTAAGTTATGGAATATGAAAGTGAAAGTGATACTAATTGTGGTTGGTGCGTTGGAAACAGTCCCAAAAGGATTGGAAAAGGGTTTGGAAAGTGGAAATCAGAGGAAGGATTGAAAAATCCATTCAGAACACTGCACTGCTGCAATCTGCCAGAATACTCAGAAGAGTCCTGGAGACATGAGGAGAATTATTATTATTATTATTATTATTATTATTATTATTATTATTAATTATCTTATTTAAATCATAATATTACTTTAAATTTTTCACAGACTACTCACTTTGATCGAAAGTAAAACATTTAAAGAAACTAGTACAAAATAAAAAAAAACATCCCCCGGCGATGTAAAAAATAGATTTTTGCAACTTTTTGCCTAGGGGTGGAAGTAGAAAAAATCAAAAAATTCAACTAGTTTGTACCCTAATAAAGTAAAGATCATCAAATTCATTAGGAATAAAAAAAATAAAACAATTTGAAATGTAAACTTTAAATATGTATTAAAATAAAAACAAACTATATATAGATATATAATACCAGTTCATGTATTTATTAAAACTTTGTTTTAAAAACAATGAGGACTGCTAATGCTGCATTTCAAATTGTTAGTGTATTTATGTATTTATGACGAATTTTGGGGTATGTGACGTAAGCATGACGTAATTTTTGTTCCAGACAAAAACCGGAACGAATTCTCCATTATTATTTACTAGCAAAATAAAGACACCCTCCGGGCGATGTAAAAATATTTTTTGAAGATATTGTTAACATATCAAATGTTGGCAGAGATGGATACCATAGATTATGCGCCGAAATAAGTGAAGCAGGTTATGAAAGTGCTCATGTCCCAGAAAGGACATCAAGCTATATGGTATGATAAGAATATAGCAAAGTGCACAGACAAGGCGAATATGGTTAAAATCTACCGTAAGGACGAAGTTATGGCGAAGACCGGATGCGAATCCATTATATTAAGTTAGTCTGAAGAGCTCGTGGCTGTTTAGCTAGTTGGGTACAAGCATCTCGGTTAAGAAATTCGTAAGGTTCTCGGGTTCACGAGCCTAATGCTGTAGGTCATAAGAGTCGGCGTTAAATCGTGATATGTGCGGTAAAGTGGGGAGCTGAACAGTAGTGTTCGCTACACCTTTTCAAGAAAACTCAAGTTTTTGCGTATCGATAAAGAGGATGGGGTTCCTCATTGCCGGCTGATACCGACATATAGGCCACTCCGCGACTTTACTTTTCATCTTAAATCTAATGAGAATTATAATAGAGTTTTATAATTTGTTGAAGCATGTGTATATATTGGTTGGATGGGTTGGGGTGTGGGGGTAGTGGTTGGGGTTTGGTGGGGGGTTGATTTAGAAATATGCAGGTGTTAAAAGAGAAAAAAATTAATTACGGTAACAATGATGTTGTGTGTTAACCTTTATTTAATTCTTGAATTTTCGAGAAGATATCTACTTTTTCAAAAAAGATCACTGGAACTGAAGTAGTCTAGTTATTGGCATTTCTTTTAAATGAAATTTTTTTTTTTTAAGATGATGGTTATATTGTTTATATAACTGGTATTTCGTAAGAAGCGAATAGCAGTTTATATGTTGATTTTTTAGATTTCTTATCCTAAATAAACTATCCGACTTACTTTGCATCTAAGTGGCGAGGTTCCAGTTCACAGCCACAGTCTCTCATCAATCTCTTTTCGCCCAGTAGCTAGGCTTAGAAATACGCCCAACTGTATCCCCCATGCAGATGGGTAACGAACCCCCCCCCAACGTATATCCTGGGTAGAATATTGTCAACATCAACTTTATTAATACATTTATTGCCATTCTTTTTTTCCTATGACTCGTCGTCGAAGTTCAAATCCTGGACGAGGCTGTTTGTATTTCAATATTGCGCTAATACCAATTGGGATAAGTGCATAATTAACTACTCTGCTCTAGCTAAGAGTAAAAACAGTATGGGCACAGCTGGGCCTCTTTAAGGCTGGCTAGTCTCGGAAAGTGAAAAGTGAGATTCAAAACCAGTTAAACCTCCGCTTAAAGAATTTACTTTTTGATCGCATCCTTCTCGTGCACGAGGTAAATTATATTATATAATATATTAATATATATATATATATTTGGGGAGATATGTGCTTAATTGAAGTCGTACTAATTTTGAAAGTTAATTAATTATAATTAATTAATTAGGCGGGCAACTAATTTTCAATGTAAGGCTAAAACAAATCGAGAAAAATCAATCTCTGTATCGTACATTTCGTCTATTAGGCCTCATCAGCAGAGCTTATAGATGGAAGACCGCCTTGTGTGTGGATTCGAACCTGACTGTCAAGCTGACAGGCGAGTAACCGTATACCCCTACACCAACCTAGATTTTTCGTTTTTTGTTTGTTTAGAAGTAGGTTACATTCCTCTTTAAGTGACTTTTCCTAACAACGACAGTATAGGAGAAGTAAATACACAAACGGATGTGTTAATGTGCAATGCACTTTGCCATCTCTCACTAACTGTGCCCCCCCCTCCAAAATTCAACCATGCTTTGTTCAAACTACTACATTCCAAACCTCCCCTACCAATTGATATTACCTCCCACTAATACTGCTTAAAAACGAGACTGAAAACTATTCCATCGTTTGTCACGAGATGGCAAATGGTGCATTGGCCGAAAGCGCTAGTGACGAAACATTCGGTGGACTGGTAATAGAGGCTCCAGGTCAGCCCTGATCACACCGAAGGATGGCCCGAAGGATTAGACACGGGATCGACGAAATAAGAGTGCCGAGACAGGAATTGTGTTCAATGTCAATGATCGAACTGATTAGTAAAAGAGAAAAACGCTGGGAGCCTAAATACACTTAAGAATTAATAATATTGCCTATATTACGAGATTTGTAGTATATGAATATATATATAATTATATATAGCTAGTATATGAGTTTGTTTTCTACCAAAATTTGTTAGGCAATCGCAATCACTAAGTGAGGCGGACAGTTGGGGTGAATGAACACAAGCTTGACATTTGTAGAAATCTTGAGGCTTCTAGGCCCACAGTCCTCTCTTTAATTCTTCTCGCTCCGCACTAGTTCAGCAAGGCTTACAATGACACCTGCAAGTGTTTCCTGTGCAGAGGGTATACGACCACCTTTAAAAGAGAATTCCTGTGTATAGACAGAGATAAAAAAAAACAGTTTATAAATACTATTGAAGTTGTTTTCCTACCTGCATTTGTAGAACTCATGAAGGTGTAATAAAAATACTCCGCTTTCGCTGGGGCGGATTAGAATGCAACCGAACTGCACCTCTGCAGAGGTAAAATCGCCCAATGGGTCACTGTTGGTCGTGGTGGCAACCCGTGATGCTTAAGGATAGAGCGCTAGGTGGATGAGCAGTTCATGAACGTGCAAATAACTCCATTTGGCCCTGTCTGGGCCTAGGACGGCGGTCGGAGAGGCCCCCTCCGATCAATACTGGTCACGAATCAACGTGCCTAGCACTATATGTTGCCCAACGCTAATTGACCTTAGGGCAAGCCACCCCTTGTTTTATCTATGGTGCTAGAGAGGCGGTGGCCTGTGGGTCTAACATGTCCTGGGAATGACGTTAACTCTAACTAGAATGGTGAGGTTCAGTTTTGGAAGGGTGTGGGGGAATGTGAGCAAACCCCTTCATCACAAATTGCTCCCCTGGGCCACTATGACGCCGGAGTGTAGTACCTGTTAGGGATCCCATCTATGGTTAAAATAGAAAAATGTATTTATAAAAAAATTGTATTATCCATTAAGAATGATTTAATTTCAAAACTTTATCGGCATTAAATGACCCACTGAGGTTGATATGCTGTAAAACAAAACAAACCAAACCAACCAAAATAAACCGAATTTAAATGAAAAATTTCAAGTGTTGATTATTAATGAATTAAAACATCTAACTCACCAGTTATTTTATTAAAAAGCTTTTACATTTTTTAAGGTCAGCTTACTGTTGACGACCACGTATCTTTGAAGGCGTACGACAGGATTCTAAAAAATATCTTGGTTCAAGGTTAACTGATTTGAAAAAACTGTAAAAGATTTAAATAAAATAACAGGTAGCATTAACATGTTTATTCATTAATATATCAACACTGAAAATTTCATTAAATTGGGTTACTTCCAGCTGAATTTTTTAATTTTTCTTTCACGGGTGATATTATGATGGTTGAATTGTAGGTCCGTTGAGTTTTTAAGATTAGAGAAATTTAAACCAAATGACTATACCGAATGGTTAAGTGTCCTGTGACATTGAATTAGTTTTTTAAAAGTAAATACCTCAAATCAAAGAATACTTAAAGTTTTATGGCAATTCTGGAAATGCCGTATCCAAAAGATCATTGTATGGCGAATTAGTAATAAAGAGGCTCCCGATCGATAGTAGACCAATAGCTTACGATTTAAAGAATGTCTACGGCAGAGCTTGAGGAATGCGCATAATTGAACAAACCGTGGGGTGTAGATGCAAACAATAGAGTGGCATGCACAGTAAAATTAGCGAGTGGCTTATTGGTTAAGCAAGATAAGAGAGGGGTGAGCCAAGAGAGTAGAGTAGACTCGACAGCAAAAGAGAGCCAGAAGAGAAGAAGAGACAGCTAAGCCCCAGAAAGCATACAGCTTGTGTGCATTCATTGCACCGAAAGACTGTCACTCGGTAAATTGGCCTGCATGCGATAATCTTTGCCAGATGCAGATAGATTTATTTACTTATTTATTTAATTTGGACACTAACGACATCGTTCTTATGGACGGAAAGGTGACAACTATATCTGCGAAGCAGAGTGTAGTATATGTTCATCTCATTATCTTGCGTTCCTTCGCTTCGGATAGGATGCAGGTAAAGTATCAACAAACCTTAAGTCAACATTAGTATTTTCCCCGCAAAGTGAAAAAATTAAAGTAAGTCCAGGTTTAGAGTTAAGTCGCGCTGTATCAGGGTTCTTTTTGGTTCTTGTCATGGAACGAAGCAGGAGCTCTCACACTAATTCGCCATGTCGTCGACACGTTATACACGGGAAAAAAAGAGGTGTGTGTAAGGTAAACAAGGACGGTGAAGAACTTGTAAATCTGGTCAGGGTTCTCGAATTTAACTTTGGTTTATTTATTTTGCGTCAGCCTCACAGAAAAACAAAGAAACAACAACAAACAACAATTAAAACAAATGGTTATATATTTTCTCTGAATGTTTGAGATGAGGCTTGAAATGTAGTAATAAATATATTATTAGGAATAAATAAAGGGTTAGGTTCAAAAGTTCCGTGATGGCCTCATGGCATACGACAGAGAAAGTTCCGGTTCGAAAGAAGGTTGCCCGAGTCCGAGAAGGTTCCCGGAGTCCGACAGAAAATAGCCTGAAGTAAGGCCGGAGGGGGTGATATCGGCCGAAACGTTGTAGGCAAGTAACAATGAAGATGGGACGAATAGTCCGAATAACACTAATAAATACTAAGTGTTAATAATTATGTTATTTGGACCTCTATTGGTCTACAATTTTATTGTGTTGAAGCACACTGTTTAGGCTCACATTTACTTGGGCTTGTTCAGGTGTGTTTTTTTAAAATTAACCTAAATACAGTCATCTTTCAACGATCAACCATGAAATTCACACGGTGGTGTTCGGAGCTCAGATCGTTACTACTAATTCAATGGGACTCCAGCAAGGCATATATATCGACCAAGACTTATGAGACCATAAATACATAAAATAAGATATAAATAGAGATATAAAAAAATGAAATGGAGACTCGTTTGAACAGATAAAAAATATAAATTACAAATTAAATATAGATATACGATATAAAAAATATTAGATATAAAAAATAAAATAGAAGAAGTTACTTATTCCAAACCAGAATTTCAAAAATGTCGTAAAGTAAGATGATTAAAAAAACACTTGAACAGATCCCTGAGGTTAATTATAGCTAAACGTTGTGTTTATACAAATAAAGATGAGGACAACAGTCCGAAATATCAAAATTATTCATATCAAGCCTCATATCATTAATCATACAAAATTCAATATCGTAAAATAAGATGACATAAGGTGATTTAAAAAAGGTTATTAAAAAACCTAAAACAGAGCCTGAGGTTAATGTGGCCTGGAGATTGTGTTTATACGCAATAAAGGATGAGGACAAGAGTCCGAAATATCAAAAATTATCCATATCAATTCTCATCTCATAAATACATACAAGTATAAGTATTAGTATTGGCATTTCAGTCTCGGGAGACTATGATAGTTATTGTGTTTCTACCAAATAAGATGAGGACAACAGTTTTGAAATATCAAAATTATCCATATCAATCCTCATCTCATAATACATGTAAGTATAAGTACAGAGCAGAGTCTGAGGTTACTGTGGCCTGAACATTGTATTTATACACAATAAAGATGAAGACAACAGCCCGAAATATCAAAATTATTATATCAAGCTCATACCATTAACACATACAAAAATTCCAAATATCGTAAAATAAGATGACTTATTTAAGGTAATTTAAAAAACACCTAAACAGAGCTGAGGTTAATGTGGCCTGGAGATTGTGTTAATACGCAATAAAGATGAGGACAACAGTCCGAAATATCAAAATTTATCCATATTAAGCCTCATCTCATAAATACATGTAAAGTATGGTACAGAACAGAATCTGAGGTTACTGTGGCCTGAACATTGTATTTATACACAATAAAGATTGAGGACAACAGTCCGAAATATCAAAATTATTATATAAGCCTCAATATCATTAACACATACAAAATTCCAAATATCGTAAAATAAGATGACTTATTTAAAGGTAATTTAAAAAACACCCTAAAACAGAGCCTGAGGTTAATGTGGCCTGGAGATTGTGTTAATACGCAATAAAGATGAGGACAACAGTCCGAAATATCAAAATTATCCATATTAAGCCTCATCTCATAAACACATGTAAGTATAAGTACAGAACAGAATCTGAGGTTACTGGTGGCCTGAACATTGTATTTATACACAATAAAGATGAGGACAACAGCCCGAAATATCAAGAAATTATTCATATCAAGCCTCAAACACCATTAACACATACAAAAGTTTCCAAATTTCGTAAAATAAGATGACTTATTTAAAGGTAATCTAAAAACACCTAAAACAGAGCCTGAGATTAATGTGGCCTGGAGATTGTGTTAATAAACCAATGAAAGGGTGAGGAACAACAGTCTGAATATTCAAAATTATCCATATTATGCCTCATCTCATAAACACATGTACGTATAAGTACAGAACAGAATCTGAGGTTACTGGTGGCCCTGAACATTGTATTTATACACATAAGATGAGGACAACAGTCCGAAAATATCAAAATTATCCATATTAAGCTCATCTCATAATAACATACAAGTATAAAAACAAATGTTGTTTCGAAGTAATTAATACATATAGATTTTATTGATAATCCAATCAATAATCCATATTAAACCAGTATTAGATGGTTTTCATTGTATAGACATCTTGCAGCTACGAGGTAAACATATAGGACTGATGACAAAATCGGACCAGCTACTCCGTGGAAGGGGTTAGCTGTATGTGACATAGATGATGTCATTGCTAACTTACAAACTATTCACCTATTCATCCCCACCGCATCTTTTTTCAATTCTTTTTCGATTTTTAATTTATTTTCTTTTATGTAACTTCTTAATTGACATATATTCTTTATACTTTTCTTCACTTTCTTCTTTTTCTTTTTATATTTTTCTTACTTAATTGTCATTATTTTTTTACTTTTCTTCACTTTCTCTGTTATTTTTCTTTCCTTTTCTTTTCATATTTTCTTTCTTAATTGTCATTATTTCTTTTACTTTTCTTCAATTTTCTTTATTATTTCTTTTCCTTTTTCTTTCATATTTTTCTTGTCTTAATTGTCATTATTTCTTTACTTTCTTCAATTTCTCTTATTTTTCTTCCTTTTCTTTTCAAAATTTTTCTTTCTAATTGTGCATTATTTTTTTTACTTTTCTTCACTTCTCTTTCTTTTTCTTTCCTTTTCTTTTATATTTTTCTTTCTTATTGTCATTATTCTTTTACTTTCTTCACTTTCTCTTTATTTTCTTTCCTTTTCTTTTTTATATTTTCTTTCTTAATTGTCATTATTTTTTACTTTTCTTCACTTTCTCTTATTTTTCTTTCCTTTTCTTTTCATATTTTTCTTTTTAATTGTCCATTATTTCTTTTACTTTTTTCTTCACTTTCTCTTTATTTTTCTTTCTTTTCTTTTATATTTTTTTTCTTAATTGTATAATTTCTTATACTTTTCTCCACTATCTTTTTATTTTTCTTCCCTTTTTTTTTAGTATTTCTTTCTTATTGTCATTATTTCTTTTACTTTTCTTCATTTTTCTTTTCTTTCTTTCCTTTTCTTTTTATATTTTCTTTCATTCTATTATTCATTTTACTATACTTTAACTGTTTCTTTTTTCTTTCTTCACTTTTTCCTTTTTTCTTCTTTCCTTTTCTTTCTATATTTTCTTTCTTAATTGTCATTATTTCTTTTACTCTTCTTCACTTCTGTTTTTTTCTTTCGTTTTCTTCTATATTTTCCTACTTTTTTCTTCTTTTTATTCTTTCCTTTCGATTGTGTCCTTTTAAATTGTTTTTTTTCTTTTTCTCTTTATATTTTTTCTTTGTTCACTGAATTCAATTTTCAATCTTGTTTCATCTTTTTTTCTTCTTTACATCTTTTCTACATTTTTTGGAATTTCGCTTTAATTGTTTTTCTTCTTTTTCTATATTTTTCTTTTTTTCTATTTTCAATTTCCTTTCTTTCTTTCTTCTCTCCTAACTTTTGTTTCTCGTTTTCTTTTTTTTGTCGATTCGTCTCTTTTAAATTGTTTTTTTTTACTTTTTATTTATTTTTTCTTTCATTGCTGTTTCCCGTTTTGCT